>OZ012687.1:40939927-40964427 GCA_963942565.1 Maea johnstoni
AGCCCCTCCCAACACCAAGACCAAATCAATGGGGGGTAAACAGCTATGGGTATATGCAAACATAGTATGATACTTGTCATACATGAAGCCAATTGAATGTTAACTCTTTCATTGTTCATTCCCTTATGAATGTATGCAGGTATGGGTATATGCAAACCTATTGTCCAGAAAAGTTTTGAGACCAGACTAGTAGGTAAACTATTAGCACTTTTTGCACTGATGCTTTGAAAATTTACAGCTTCAATTCAATTCACTTGTCTGACAGGTACATACATATAACTTTTGTATTGATACTCATTCTTCCATCGGGCAATACGACAAGCCTTAATATACTCTCATGTTTTTACAATAGGTAAATGTAGTTATTCATTGCAATATATTTTTATTTTCAGAACGTAAACCTTTTTAATGACTTCCGAGACATTTACATTACTTTACATTACTTAGAAAATCAAACATTTCTATATATTGATAGTGGTTTGTTTTTTGTACAATAGGAGGCGCTCCACAGGGAACAGATGCTAGAAAACAAGCTGGCGACGTTACAGAGACTATTACATAACACACAGGAAGCCTCAGAAAATGGATGGCAGGTAAGAAACCCTAACATGGTCTTAGCCAGCAGGGCGTCTGGGTGCCTTTTTGGACACCCAAACCCTTAGAAAGAACCCCTCAGGACACCCAAATTCTTTTGTGTGGAATTTCTAAAAATCTAAATCTCAAGCTTATGATTGAATTTTTTCATCTCCTTGTAATTCCCATGACATTTTTTTAATGAAATCATGCCTTATTTTGATGAATTTATACATGTTTATGGTTGAAATATGAGTATATTGTGATCCCCCTTAAAGATTTGGACACCCAAAAATTTTACAACTGCCAATTTTAGGCACCCAGTTTCTAAATCCTGGCTAAGACACTGAACCCTAATACAGTTGAGTCAATATGATTCACTGTGCTAAAACACTATACAAAATGCAGAGTAAAGCACTGCTCTACAAAACAATATACCCTAATAGTCTAATAAACTACAGAGAAGTACACTACTATACACTGCATTACATTACAGTATGCCAGGAATAACAGTAAAGTATTCTGCAAAACACTTCTGCAATGCAATTCAATACTGGAGAATTAAGTTCACAACAGTACAATACAATACAATACAATACAATACAATACAATACAATAGAGTTCAGAACAACACTGCAATACAATATGATACACAATGATACAGTACAGTGAAGTTGAGTGTAACACACTGCACTAAATGCATTCCATCCAGTGTGAGTTTGATACAAGTGAACTTGGTTATGACGGACCACTGTACGACGGATTTTTGCATAAGACGGATGATATGTTTGGTCCCAGTCCGATGCATATCAAGTATTTGTCATATGTATACGACAGATTTTGCATATGACGGACAATATGCTTGGTCCCAGTCTGATGCATATCAAGTATTTGTCATATGTGTACGACGGATTTTGCATATGACGGACCAATTTTCCTTGTCCCATTGAGTCTGTCATATCCAAGTTCACCTGTATTTGATTGTTTGTTTCCCTGTTGTCCAGGCGCTGATTGATGAGGACCGGCTGCTGTCGCGGCTGGAGATGCTGGAGGGGCAGCTCCAGGTCTACCAGAAGAAAGATGAGGACAGCCTACGCGAGGAACTCGTCGCTCTACAGGAGGATAAAAGCAATTATGAAACCACTGCTAAGGTATGCCAAGCTACATACATCTACTTACTTCTAGTTGTCATGGGCTGGGATAAGGCCTAAAAAAAAAGTTGTTTGTTTCCTGTAACCCTACCCTAACAAGTTTTTATTCAAAAAAAAAATCCCTACCCTAAAGTTTTTATCGCCCTCCCAACTCCCAATCAACGTAAAACATGCATAAAACACACATTTTTGACCAAAAAAATAATGCAAAAAAAAGCTTTTTACCAACCTACCTACCCTATTTTTTTCGGGCCGTTACAGGAAACAAACATTTTATTTTTTTTAGGCCTAATTGTAAGATGATAACCCATCCATGCCTGTAGTGCCAAAAGCTGCCAGATGATTTTGGTATCTCTCTAAGTAAAGCAATTCAAAGATTATTTGAAGAAAAGATCAGGAAGTTAGCTTAAAAAGTACAGGTGAACTTGGATAAGACAGACCACTGTACGTCGGATTTTTTCATATGACGGACGATATGCTTGGTCCCAGTCCGATCAGATGCATATCAAGTATTCGCCATATGTATACGATGGATTTTGCATATGACGGACAAATTTTCCTGGTCCCATTGAGTCTGTCATATCCAAGTTTACCTGTATTATGCATTCAGACAACTCATGGCAAGGAGATCTCCAAGCATGAATAAATATGGTATGTTTAATATATTTGAACGCCTGAGATAATTTTATGCCTGCTGCACCCTAAGCAGCCGACCATTTTGGAGAGATGCCTATTCTGATGGTCATTGTAAGTTTATCTGGAGTAATCTAGTTTGTCTATTAACCAGCAGAGGGCATGATACGATTTTGAAACATGATATGGTTTTCTAAATATAGCGCCATCAGCGTGGTACCAGCCACTTGTATGACGTAGTTCCAATCTTGCTGCTGCTGCTGCGTAAGAATTTCATAAAGACACTACCGTTAAAATTATCCCTCTCTCTCAAACAGCTGTCATAACAACCTCCTACACTTGTTATGGGGCCTGAAGTTTATTAGATATGTGTGGTAAGCTGTTAGGGGTTGAGTTTTGGAAGTT
Source organism: Maea johnstoni (assembly GCA_963942565.1). Lineage (NCBI taxonomy): Eukaryota > Metazoa > Annelida > Polychaeta > Spionida > Magelonidae > Maea > Maea johnstoni. The sequence goes on from OZ012687.1 coordinate 40,942,690, forward strand.
GAGATGGGGAAGCTGGTTTTAGAAATAAGTGGGTCTCTGTAGGAGCCGCGCTGCTGGCTGTTGTAGTCGTTGTCGTAGTTGTCGCTTCTGTGCTGGTCGCTCACAACAATCATGGTTCTGAGTAGGGAGGCTGCCCAAGCTGCTGTAAGCCACTTTCCATCTCTTCTTTACCAACTTTGCATCTGGCATGGCCACTTATAATCTAACAATGATGAAAATAACCTATCAAATAGAGAAATGATTGAAAAATAAATACTCAACGAGGAATTGTTCCCCCTAACTGGAACAATATCTTTCAGTTAAGTATTTCTCAAAAAAACACTTTTTATTGAGGTTATCTGGTATGTGTCAGAGAATATGTACATACCAGATGTGAAATGCCTTAAGAGACCGTTGATAAGGTCATCTTGACCTTTGCACATTTTGAGAGTAACACCTTTATAAAGCATGAATTCGCAAAACATTCAAAGGAGTTTTGCTTAATATATGATCAATATTTCATAATTCATACCTCTAGACTGCTATCAACTTTCAATAGAAAGTGTCACCAAAATAGTCTGTTTAATTTGGCCCCCACCCCAATATGGCAAAATTTCAGAAAAGCATCTACAGTTGTGAAATGACGGAACAAACATCCCCTGCAATTGCGTAAGACATATATAAAGGTTTTTCCTATCGGTTGTAATTTGAAAATGAACTTTTGCCCTGAAAGACAAACCCCTAATACTTAACTCCTGAATCTATCCCTGCCTGTATAAAAATAGAAAGAAATAGATGAATTAACTGAATTCCTCTCAAGTTTTCATTTCTTTTTCTTTTCTAGGAGTCATTACGGCGAGTATTACAGGAGAAACTGGAAGCTGTGAGAAAATTAACAGAATTAGAAGTAAGTTTTTGATACTGTATACTGTGCTAATTTAGCGCAGACAAAATAATGGGGCCAGTAGGCAGCTGCCTATGATGCGTAGTTTAATTTTTGCGCTCTGATGTTGAATGACAAGCTATCATGTCAGCGTGTTGTATGATACTAGCAAAGGGTTAGAATATCCAAATAATGGTGCTTGGTTTAATAAATGCATAGTCTAGGGGTGTGCAAAGTAAACATAAATCAGACTGCCATGATATTTAACAAGGTATACAGTACATCCAATGCAGAGATCTTACGAGCTCAGTCATATCTTATTCAGGGGCTCACTGGATGTTTGTGTGTTTCAGGATTCACATAGTAAAGCAGAAGAAAAATATAGTCATATGAAAGAAGTGTGTGGAAGTGTGTGAAGCTACGAGTGTTCATGAAATGTTCTTTGCTTTTGGGAAAGTGTTCATAGGGTGTTGTTGTTGTGTTGTAGCATTTGCTTAGAAATACAGAAGAGGAGTGTAGTCATATGAAGGAATTTATTTTGTGAGGCTACGAAGCAATAAGTGTTCATGAAATGTTGTTTACATTTAGAGAAATGTTCAGAGGGTGTTGTTGTTGTGTTGTAGTGTTCGCTGAGTAACACGGAAGAGGAATGTAGTCGCATGAAGGAGGTGTGTGAGGCTTAGGGAAAGTGTTCATGCAGTGTTGTTGTTGTGTTGTAGCGTTCGCTGAGTAACACGGAAGAGGAATGTAGTCACATGAAGGAGGTGTGTGAGGCTTAGGGAAAGTGTTCATGCGGTGTTGTTGTTGTGTTGTAGCGTTCGCTGAGTAACACGGAAGAGGAATGTAGTCATATGAAGGAGGTGTGCGAGGCTTAGGGAAAGTGTTCATGCGGTGTTGTTGTTGTGTTGTAGCGTTCGCTGAGTAACACGGAAGAGGAATGTAGTCACATGAAGGAGGTGTGCGAGGCTTAGGGAAAGTGTTCATGCAGTGTTGTTGTTGTGTTGTAGCGTTCGCTGAGTAACACGGAAGAGGAATGTAGTCATATGAAGGAGGTGTGTGAGGCTTAGGGAAAGTGTTCATGCGGTGTTGTTGTGTTGTGTTGTAGCGTTCGCTGAGTAATACGGAAGAGGAATGTAGTCACATGAAGGAGGTGTGTGAGGCTTAGGGAAAGTGTTCATGCAGTGTTGTTGTTGTGTTGTAGCGTTCGCTGAGTAACACGGAAGAGGAATGTAGTCACATGAAGGAGGTGTGTGAGGCTTAGGGAAAGTGTTCATGCGGTGTTGTTGTTGTGTTGTAGCGTTCGCTGAGTAACACGGAAGAGGAATGTAGTCATATGAAGGATGTGTGTGAGGCTTAGGGAAAGTGTTCATGCGGTGTTGTTGTTGTGTTGTAGCGTTCGCTGAGTAACACGGAAGAGGAATGTAGTCATATGAAGGATGTGTGTGAGGCTTAGGGAAAGTGTTCATGCGGTGTTGTTGTTGTGTTGTAGCGTTCGCTGAGTAACACGGAAGAGGAATGTAGTCATATGAAGGAGGTGTGTGAGGCTTAGGGAAAGTGTTCATGCGGTGTTGTTGTGTTGTGTTGTAGCGTTCGCTGAGTAACACGGAAGAGGAATGTAGTCACATGAAGGAGGTGTGTGAGGCTTAGGGAAAGTGTTCATGCAGTGTTGTTGTTGTGTTGTAGCATTCGCTGAGTAATATGGAAGAGGAATGTAGCCACATGAAGGAGGTGTGTGAGGCTTAGGGAAAGTGTTCATGCGGTGTTGTTGTTGTGTTGTAGCATTCGCTGAGTAATATGGAAGAGGAATGTAGTCATATGAAGGAGGTGTGCGAGGCTTAGGGAAAGTGTTCATGCGGTGTTGTTGTTGTGTTGTAGCATTCGCTGAGTAACACGGAAGAGGAATGTAGTCATATGAAGGAGGTGTGTGAGGCTTAGTGAAAGTGTCCATGCGGTGTTGTTGTTGTGTTGTAGCGTTCGCTGAGTAACACGGAAGAGGAATGTAGTCATATGAAGGAGGTGTGTGAGGCTTAGGGAAAGTGTTCATGCAGTGTTGTTGTTGTGTTGTAGCGTTCGCTGAGTAACACGGAAGAGGAATGTAGTCACATGAAGGAGGTGTGTGAGGCTTAGGGAAAGTGTTCATGCGGTGTTGTTGTTGTGTTGTAGCGTTCGCTGAGTAACACGGAAGAGGAATGTAGTCACATGAAGGAGGTGTGTGAGGCTTAGGGAAAGTGTTCATGCGGTGTTGTTGTTGTGTTGTAGCGTTCGCTGAGTAACACGGAAGAGGAATGTAGTCACATGAAGGAGGTGTGTGAGGCTTAGGGAAAGTGTTCATGCGGTGTTGTTGTTGTGTTGTAGCGTTCGCTGAGTAACACGGAAGAGGAATGTAGTCACATGAAGGAGGTGTGTGAGGCTTAGGGAAAGTGTTCATGCGGTGTTGTTGTTGTGTTGTAGCGTTCGCTGAGTAACACGGAAGAGGAATGTAGCCACATGAAGGAGGTGTGTGAGGCTTAGGGAAAGTGTTCATGCGGTGTTGTTGTTGTGTTGTAGCGTTCGCTGAGTAACACGGAAGAGGAATGTAGCCACATGAAGGAGGTGTGTGAGGCTTAGGGAAAGTGTTCATGCGGTGTTGTTGTTGTGTTGTAGCGTTCGCTGAGTAACACGGAAGAGGAATGTAGCCACATGAAGGAGGTGTGCGAGGCGTCGCAGCAGGAGCTGCAGCAGTTGGCGGAGAAGCACCAGGAGCAGATGCAGGACATGGCCCAGCTACAGGAAAAACTGCAGGTAAAAATCCAACAGGCCTCAACGCTAACTCGAAATGATACTGGCCCTGTAGGACCAGTAACACCTAGCATCTACTGGTCCTGTAAAATGTTTACTGGCCCTACATTTTTTCTTTAACATCAGAAGAAAGAACATAAGATTCACCACAACACTTATCTTTATAAATTTTATCTTCATTTATTGAAGAAACAATTGGGGACATTCTCAGGGGGAAACCTTTTAACAAGAATGTCTCCAAATGTTTACTAGCCCTGTAGGACCAGTTGAGGTCTTTTTTTACTGGCCCGAAGCTGTTTTTGGAACTTTTTTTTTACTGGCCTGGGGCCATAGGTTCACCCTTAGCGTCGAACCCTGTCCAACCTGAGTGAAGAGAGTAGTGTTCATATTTCTCAAGTAGATACATGGATTGTGGCAAGATCAATTTTAGTGAGGGTATTGTTTTTAAATAGGTGAGGGATGCTCTCAGCCGCAATTACCAGAAAGTGATAGTCACAATCAAGATTACGCCCTTTCAGGCCATGTTCTTAAGCACATAACATAGAAGTAAATGGAATTATGTAAATGGTAAAATTGTTCATGAAATTCTCTCCCAAATTATTTTCAGCTGCCTTGATTTATTTGTAGAACTCATTTCAAATGTTATGTGGTGATTTTTATTTATCTTTTATTGTTACTCACTTGAAATTATGCTTATCATTGTGTAATCACTAGGCATTCATTGAGGTCATTTCAACAGCAATACGCCAAACTCTCTGAAATCCTCACAACCTAATCCATTGACTCAGAACTTCTCTAGAATTTCAAAAATAGCTCTGATTTCCTTTCTTTGGATAGCTGTTAATGAAAGTGAAGATGGAAAAGGTATTTTACTTGTTGTATTTGGGGTTTAATTATCAATTTTGCCTTGTCTGGCATAGAATCCATTGACTTAAAACTTCCTTCTCGTTCCACCTAAATGTTATCATATAGTAGGATTGTAAACTCTTCTCTTGACCAAAAAACAATTTGCCTTATCCATAGGGATGGGGACCGGGAACCGGTTCAAACCGGCCTCAGCATTGCGGTTAATCAGTCAAAAACCGGACCTCCCTCTAAACGGTTCGGTTTTCTATGCATGCACAGGGTTCCTGGAGGCGTAATAAAACTGTCAGCACCTACCTCCTCGCTGGCCTCACAATGTCTGCCAAGCGCGACGATCAAACAGCCATTTCAAAATCTCTCAAGTCTGGTACCCTGCCCACTTTCACTATGCTCAGAAGCCTTCTGAGCGTAGCGAAAGTGCCCATGGAGCTAGTATATAGGAACTTTCAAGAACTTTCCAGTTCAGGCAAGTTCAGCCACGCATTCCATTGCGTAGTTTCGTATCCAAGAAATGTCATTAATAAACCGTTTAGGAAACCGTGATAAAACCGAACCGTAGAAGCAAAACCGAGAACCGAACCGTAGAATTCTCAACAATCCCCATCCCTACTTCTCCATGATCACACTCTCTTTCCACCCACTGGTAGCACTTACATGGTAGCACGGCAATCTTGGTATTTTTTATCGTAAATTATTAAACTTTTGCTGAGATCTTATTTTGGTAAAAACAGTTTGAAAATACTTGAAGAAGAGATGGCAAAGAGACAAGCCTTTTCTTAGATGTTCTTTCAGGTGTTTGATTTTATTCCCAAATTATTCATTTTGTATGACTTTTTCCTTATAATTCATAATGTTAAAAATAGGTCATGTGATTCTAGCCATCAATGGGTCACAATATACATATATATATATATATATATATATATATATATATATATATATATATATATATATATATATATATATATATATATATATATATATATATATATATACATTTATATATATATATATATATATATATATATATATATATATATATATATATATATATATATATATATATATATATATATATATATATATATATATATATATATATATACATATATATATATATAGGTAAATTGATGAGCTAATTATTGATTGATTATTAATGGTGGGCGTTGTATAGTTGCTTTTTCCCCAGTGATTAATTCATGAACTTATGCATTGATATAATAATCCCTAGGCAGGGTAATTGATTGGTTTATTACTATTGATATGATTCATGGATGAGGTAATTAATTGTTGAATTTATTGCCTGATTTGCGCAGGAGGCCGAGAAGAACCATGCAGAGGAACAGGAGAGGACGGAGAAAGAGAAAGCTGAGCTACAGGCAAAACTAGAGGAGATGATTAAACAAGAAAATATACTATCAGCAAAGGTAAATTTGCACTTTACATTATCTAACAGGCTTCAAAGGTATTGTCCCTAAATGATATTTTGGTTAAGGTTACGAGGTTAAGATTTGGATTTGATAAAAAATATTTGGATAGAAAATAAAAAACTTTTTTTTTTTTGCGAAAAAAAAAAAAGATTTGGATTTGATTTGAACCAGGCTTTTACAGTGTGGCTAACTGATTGTTTTTTTTTTCTGCCACTAGGTGGAGTCGTTACAAGCCGACAATGATTTCACGCAGGAGCAGCTGAGCTCGACCAAGGCGCGCATGGAGGCCATGAAGGAAGGAGGAACTTCCATGACGAGTGTGGAAACAGAGTCACAAAGTAAGCCCCCCATTGATGAAGAAATATATTTTCTAAAAATTCATATTCTGCAAATTTCCATGCAGCACTGTTAAGCAATGTACAGTGTTCACCATGAGCAAGGCATGAGCAATACTAGATTTTTGCAGAATTTGGATTTTTTTTTTTCGTCACATTTATGCCAATAATGGCTAATTCGTGACTAGCCAGTTATAAGTAGATTTTTACAGAAGAACACTCATTAAAAAAGTCTAAGCATATGTTTTAGTTAATTTTTAAGATGTTGATTGTCATGATAGAGAACCTTTTGCCCAGTTTTTCCTCCTCTCTATTCAATAGTTATCCCATTAATGCTCACAGGGGCCAAAACCAGCCTGACAATTTTGAAGAAATCTTTCAGGTTTTAGCACAATTGGCAAAATATTTGAGGGAGAAATGTTGATAAGAACACTACCAACAACTCTCTTTCAAATATTTTGCAAAATAATTCCCAAATCAAAAGTTATTGTCAAAAGTATCATCGATCCAGACGACAATTTCTGGATGAAGCCTAAGCATACACTGTTGTAATACTGATTTCCATTGTCCAGGTGTCCAGGTGGAATCAGAATACATCATTGACGGCACAGAAACAGACACCGAGGCAGAACTTAAAGGTGAGTCTTTGAATCAAAGCTCAACTTTCTCCACTTTTCTAGGTTTAACCTTTTCATGCTCAGAGTTTACTTTCTCTGCTGTCTGTAGACTAGTCTGGGACCAATACAGGATTTGGGAGTTGAGTTTGTAATGGGGTAGGTTGGGGTCAACATATTGGAAAAAGTTAAAATACTGTTAGAAAGGGCTTTTTGACTCATAACACTTTTAGCTTAAATATCCATTGAGAGAGATCTCTTTTCAATGTCTACTCTTGTTTGCATGAGAAGTCTGCATCTGCTTTATTTTCATGTGTTGTTTCAAATGAATGATCTTATCTGATATGGAAGTAGGTGATACACTTTCGAGAGTTGAACCTATAGTAACCTTTTCGATTACCATTTAGACTCTGATGAGTTGTACTTTTTGAATGGGTTCAATTGACTTAACACAAGATGCCCAAAAATAGTATTTTCTGAATCGAGTTTTTTTTTAGAATGATGTATATTTTGTTTATTTTCCACAGATGAAAGATCATTTTTGAGCATATTTTTCTCTGAGATATGCCCTTTCTAGGGTCATTTTCTATGGTCATGTACACATATATGTATGTATGCATGTGTGTGTATATATATATATATATATTTTTATATATATGTATATATATATATATATATATATATATATATATATATATATATATATATATATATATATATATATGTATATATGTATATATGTTTATATATAAGACCTCTTTCACACCTTACAGTACCCTTTAAAAGTTTATTTACCTGATTGATTTGTTTTTGCACCTGTTTGTTCCAGTGAAGCAATTTGAAAAACATACTTTGAGATCCCCCTCAACAGGTATGGTAGTAGATTGTAGCGCCATCTTTTGCCTTTTTGGTGCATCCTCCTGCTTTAACATTCAAATTTTCACCCCCTTCCCTCAATCAGAATTGATGAAATATTTCTTACTATCATTTGTATTGATCATGTTATTTTAATAGCATTTCTATTGAAAAGATTCTATAAATTCATCCGCCATTTTAAATAATTTTTAGAAAATTGATACTTATACACTTGATTTTACTCAATCAGTCAATAAGAACTTATTGATTAAACATTACATAACATTTTGATTCCGATCATTGGAAACATTTAGTGGTGTTTTTAGCAGTTTCATCTGTATTTTGAACATTCGCTTCCCCATCATATCAAGCTCTTTTAAAATTCTGTGGTTGGGATTAATCTACAGAAAACTTGTGCATACAACTTAACTCAACCATGTTCAGAGTTCACTTTATATTGAACCATCTCAACGGTAATGAACCTTTAATAATGTAATAGCGGAAATAATGATAAAGCATTGACTTTGAGAATACAAAAGGTGCCTTGTTAGTTGATTTCTGATTTACATTCCTAATATCCCAAAAAGGTGCAATATAATCTTAAATTGCACTTCCATCTTTAGCTTGAGGGATGAGAGAGATACCTGACACTGGCCTGAGGTTGCACTATTGTTTTTGTTGTGACCATTGTTATTTTGGTAGATATATCATTTCTTTGTTAGTATAGGAGATTGATGTTTCAAACAAAGATGTGTTGTTTCACTACGGAACTACTAGAGATTTTTATGTTCCAATTAACATGGGGCCCTCAGATAACACAGCCCACAGTAGGACATTTGAAACTCATGAATCTTAAAATGCACTAGGTAGTGAGGTTCAATAATTCTTATTGCTAATTGTTTTTTTTAGGAGATTCAAGTAGTTTTCATAACCATCAATTCATATAGAAATCATGCACAGCTTTTTCCTATTATAGAGCATAATAAATCATGTTTTACTGATTATAATTGTGGAAAATAAGAAATGATTTCTTACCCTTTGTTTATGAATTATACCCAGCTTTTTCCTGGAGTAAAGCCAAATAAATCATATTTACCTATTGTAATGGTGGAAAATGAGGAAAGATTTTTTGTCCATCATTACAAATTTTACTCAGCTTTTTTCTTTGAATAATGCTGGATAAATCATTTTTTACTGCAGGTTATAATCTGCTTAAGAAAAAAAATTGATTTTTATTTTTATAATTTTTTTTTATAATCATTTTTTACTGCAGGTTATAATCTGCTTAAGAATTTTTATTTTTATAATTTTTGTTTATTATCTTATAAAAGTAAGGGTGTTTAGGTGATAAATACTTGCTTAGCTATCCATCAGATCAAAGTCAACCCACTTAGCATATGTGTTGCTAACTAGTGTAATAGTATCTCGCCTTGAAATTTTGGTATTTTAAAATGGGTGTTTAAAATTATTTTTGTACTGGAATCTATCTTAAATCTAGATTCCTCCTTTGTCTCCTCTCCCTCCCCTCCCTCTTTATCTACATTGAATTTGTAATATTCATCTGTATGATTTCTCTATGATTTTAGAACAATGATTAACAGATTGTAGCGAGTAATATAAACCATGTGCAGTGCATGCAATGAACGTGACCATCATTAAAGGGTTTGACAAATACCAAAGAGAGATATTGGCATTCCCAAGAATCTATTAACCCTACTCAAAACTTCCTTTGCCCTACATCTTATTACATAATGATACATTGTCAAATGACTGAACAAGTGTAGTATTTGACAGTTGAAATATGGAAATACTCATTATTTGTTTTGATGGTTTAGTTGTGTATTGGTCTTACATTTCAACTGTAGTCAGGGCCAAGTTTTCTTTGGTTTGGTTGAGCCTCGTGTTCGAGTAGGCGTTGTTCAGGACCATCAACGTTGATCAACGTGGTGGGAAAACGGAATCTGAACATTATCAACGTTTATTTGCGATGACGATCTGAACGGGATACGTTGGATCAACGTTGATCAACGTTTATGGTTTTGAACAAGGCCCACGTCGAACACGAGGCTCAACCAAACCAAAGAAAACTTGGCCCTGATAGGAATACAAGGGGTGGCATTTTATGGCTCCCACAGTCCCTTCTCCAGTATTAGATCTACCTGGCCTAGTAGGGCCGCCATTTTTGTCTATCTGTGCAACGTCATCTAGCAGATGAACAAATTAGAAAAGAAAATTAAGCAAATTAATGATAAAAAATACATATCAATGCATCAATAAAGCATTATCGTGTGATCCTTTTGACTTTTGATGGTGATTATCTGTATTGATGAGGATTCTTTTGTATATTATTTCAGAAAAATTGCGTGAATTGCAAAGTCAGATTGAGCAGTATAAGACGCAGCTGGCAGACTCGGAGACCAGGTTACAAGAGAGCCGGGAGAAGGTGGACCAATTACAAAGTGAGTACAAGCAAACTGGGACACACCCAACAAACGTTCGGGATTAACCTGTCCAAAGCACACAGATGCAAAGATTTTTGAAAAACATCCAAGCCCTATCATGTTGGTACTCATTAGAAAGCTCTCGCGGAGCACTCTCAGATGAGTACCCATTTGCCAGGGTTTCAGTCATTTTCAGGTTTTTTGCATCATGTTGTATTGGCCAAATTAGCCACCAGCAGCTTAAGGGTTAACTTGCTATGCTGGGCAAATTGCTGCTTGATATTTACTTTGCTTGACATAAAAAAAGAACTTGCCTGACAAAAAACTAATTAGCTATGCAGGTATTATGATAATAACTTTAAAATCGAGCATTGTTTTAGCATATATATTTATATTCTATTTGTGTATACCTGTGAAGATATGATTCAGTAAATTTTCACATGCTGAAATACTGCATCATTCAAACATAGAAAAAAATTGGAACTTGTCCAGCAATTTTTTAAGTATTTTAATGTCTTTAAAATTGAGCTATGTTTTAGGGTATTCTTTTATAATTTCTCTTTGCATATGCCTGTGTAAATATAATTCAGTTACATTTCACATACTGAAATACTTCATCATTCAATCCTAGAAAAGTTATGGAGTTTTATCTTACAGGGGAAATTATGATTTCTTCTCAGATTTTATATTACTGCATGTACCCCATTGTTATATTATTCAGAATACATCAGTCTCTTAATCGTTTAACACGTTTTTCAGATCAATTAGAAGAGGCTCAGACAGAGGCTGTGTCACACATAACGAAAATCGCGTCTGTAGAAGGTAACTCCATCCATGTTTTAACCCTGCCCCACTCTTCATTTATTCTCTATAAGGATCTTGGTGTCTGCAAGATACGCAGCAAGGCTCGTACTCTCTAGCATCTGCTTATGAGAGAAACACTTGTAGAATTCTGTGGTAGTGATAGATATTCTGTCTTAGTAGTTAAGGCTTATTTTTACGATATTTTATGTAATTTAATTTGCTCATTATTTGCTCATCGGGATCATTTAGTTAATAGGAAATATGGCTTCTTGTATCCTGATTCAATGTAAAATAAGTAGTATGTGCTATTTTAGGTGCCCATTTATTTCCAGTATGCACAATTTTAATTTTTGTTTACGAGCCTTGTGCACAAATTTTCTGTTTTAGTCTGATCCTCCTTATAGATGGTTGCCTTGTGGTATGATGATGATAATATGAAGGTGCACTCACTTTGGGTACAAATAAGCTGATGAATACTTCAATATTATCTAACCATAAACCTTGTTCGCAAGATCAAATTTCTTGGCATATTTAACAAAACGTCAGGGGCCCTATCATGTATTACTGGTCAAAACATATTTATAAGATTGAGACTAAAGATATATATTACTCTGGATATACATTACTTGTTCATATATTGAAGCTTGTGATGCCAATTGCACCTCTGACAATCCTAGAAAAATTGTTTTCCCTAGATGGCAATAGGTGGCGCCCTCCGTCAACCGCCATCTGGGCCAAGTTTTCTTTGCTTTGGTTGAGCCTCGTGTTCGACTGGGCGTTGTTCAGGACCATCAACGTTGATCAACGTGGTGGGAAAACGGAATCTGAACGGTAACAACGTTTACTTGCGATGACGATCTGAACGGGATACGTTGGGTCAACATTAATCAACGTCAACGTCGAACCCGAGGCTCAACCAAACCAAAGAAAACTTGGCCCTGAATTATTTGCACATTATACCACTACGGAGCACCAGCCACGGGAGAATCAGCTTATGTTTATGACGCACCGTGCATGTGTATATCTACTAAGTTTTGTGTCTTTCTTCATCTGTAGAGAAATTAAGCCTGTGCGATATACATATGAATCAGATGGTGGAGAATGCCGCTGCGGACTTGAATAGTAAGTCCCTCCTCCTCCCTCGCCCCCGCCGCCGACAGGAGGGGGTTCTGGTGCTAGCTCAACCCTCTTTCCTCCTATTTCTCTCTCCTTGTATTCTCTAGGGATAGGTACCGTAGTCCGTACGTTCGTATCGAAGAAGTACGATATTGCATCACATTATTCAAGTTTTAAATATTTATAAAAGTGATTAGATTGCTACCTCAATGTCTCTGCATGTTCAGTAACTATTAGCATAATTTCTGAAGCTGACAGTACTAAATTTATTTTTCAACGTTCAAAACAATCGGGACACTCAGATAGGATATGAATATGATAGATGAGTCTTTTGGGTGTGCTTTTAAACTTTAATTTGTAAACGTGCTAAATTAGGTCCCTTTGAGGCAGGCAGTATTATTAAAAAATATTGTTAATGTACCGTATGGTTAAAGAAATACTGAGATCATATTGGATCACTAAATGTTAAAGGTGCCAATCCCTAATTTTCTGTCCACCCTCTATCTATGCGGTATCCCCCATCAAAAAGAAATATAAAAAAAATTCATTTCCCAAATATTTCGTGGGAGATTACCTTATGGGAATGGTGTTTATATAGCTTGTAATTAGTTGGAAAACTACTTACCACATAATACTTTTTAAAAAATTCTGCAATATCTCTTCTGCACATGGTGTCAAAGATTTTTGGCAGAAGTTCTATTCATAAGTGTTGTTAGGATACTCTAATACTTATGAATATGAAAAAGAATGAATATTTGTCTTTCTGAACCGCTCATTTTTCATTTTTCAAAAGGTATTTAGAAATTAGAATTTGTCGGCAGAACACTAACCTCAGCTTTCCTTAAAATTTCTACTGAAACCATGCTTAAATTCAAAGCCATTTTCAAAAATATCATAGGTCAGGACTAGACTTGTCAAGGAGATCTATATGCATTAGTCTTTATAAGTTGGTAATGATTTGTAGCTTTCCAACAGTGTCAATTTTAATACCACTCCTTTCCATCCCTTGAAAAGTTTGGGAATTTTCTTTAGGGATACCTTGTTCTTGATCCTAGACGTTTGCCTTATTTCTGGCGGCAGAGTTCTGTAGCTAGCAGTTAGTGGCTGCAGCAGTCCCGCTCCTCACTAATCTAGGTGTAGAATCTTTCCTACTCGTAGCACTTGGCAAATCTGAAAACTTGGCAAATACCCCAAAATTGCTGGCACTATGTTATCCCTTATGCTGCTGATGGCTAATTTAGCCAATACAAAATGTTGCAAAAAACCCTGAAAAATGACCGAAACCCTGGCAAATGGGTACTCATATGAAAGTACTCAGTGAGAGCTTTCCAATGAATACCAACACGACAGGGTTTCAATGGTTTTCAAAAGAATTTGTTCTTGTGCTTTGGATGAAAGTAGCCCCATCAGCATTGGAAGGGTTAAGTGAAACGTACCAAATAACTCTCCTTTAACTCTTTCAATGCTGAGGCTACTTTCGTGAAAGGCACAAGAACGCAGTAATATTCAAAATCCTTTTTTTTAACCCTGCCATGTTGGTATTCAATGAAAAGCTCATGTTGAGTTCTATCAGATGAGTACACATCTGTCAGGTTTCCGTAATTTTTCAGCTTTTTTCGCATCATTTTCTATTGGCCAAATTAGCCACCAGCAGCACAAGGGTTAAATGTATGGCCAAAAGTATCACATACGCTGATGATGCCATTTGAGAAACGGTCTCTGCATGAAAGGGTTGACTTTATCCTCTCATTATTCTGCGGTTATTTGCATTGTTGTCAGAGCACCAGATAGCTTAGAGCGTGACTCGTTCATAGAGCCTCATTCTCACTCTACTTAGTCACAACCAGTCAATCATTAGGCATCATACCACCAGTGGCGCATTTCATACGTGTCTGGAAGATTTTTTAGCTTTTGGGATTATTTCCCATCTAATCTCACATCTTGATTAGAAATGCATAGAAGTAGAATACATTAGCTCTTCTTTTTATCCTGTTACTATATTGCAGTAAAATAACCAGAAAATAGTTTATTGAATTAGATAATTTACATTTCACCTGGATTAGATACAGATTCAGATGTAGGGGACTGGGAAATCAAAATTGTGTTGTGTTATGATAATAATGATAATAATAATAATAATAATAATAATAATAATAATAATAATAATAATGATAACAATAATAATAATAATAATTATAATATTAATTATAATGATAAAATTATAGTAATAATGATAATACTACTAATAATAATGTTAATAATAATATGAAATGAATTTAAATAAGAGGGTTTTTAAGTATTCTGCACTTGTAGTTATTTTACGATTCAGTTTAAACCAAAGAAAGGCAACCTCACGCGCCTTATTCCTAACTCTCAGAAATTCAAACTTCCCTAAATGATAAACCAGCTTATGTGAATACTCTGTACACTTCAACACACACTTATATTCATTTCTATAACTACAACAGCATGCAAAGTCCCTTTTCATTTGCAACACATACAACTGCAACACAAGTAGAATTTTTCCTGTGAGTCATTGAGTCATAGTTATGAGGAAAAAATGGATCACTTCCTTGGTTATAGCTTTTTTGCTTTTATACAAATGATATACCACTTGATAACAATTTCAGTCAATTTAAGCCAGTATTTGGTATGGTATTAAGCTATGGTGTTGTTATAAGATGTCAAAGAATTGATATCCCCAAGAATCTATTCCTGCTGGAGTCTCACGCAGCTACCTTAACCCATAGACACTCAGAGTTTCTCTGGAAGGTATCGTCTGCTACTTTCGTACTTTTGAAAATAACTTGTGAACAAAGCAAAATTTCATAAAATATTTGAAGAAGAGTTGTTGTTTGACTTCTGATCAACATTTCTCCTTCAAATGTTTTCAAGAAAATGCTTTTGTAAGTAAACTATTTCCAAATTTGTCAGGCCTCTTTTCGACGCTCTGAGTGCGAATGGGTTAACCTATTTGTGCTTACAAGTTCCTCTAGAGATTGTCGTCTGGATCAATGATACATAGCTACTTGGAGATCAAGAATGAACTTACAAAGTATTTGAAGGAGAGTTGTTGGTGAAGTTCGAATCAACATTTCTCCTTCAATTATTTTCCAAACCATGCATTCCCCCTGAAATATTTCATCAAAATTTGTGGCGGTTTTCGTCACGGCAAGCATTAATGGGTAAAGAGCATATTCAGTTGTCTTTAGTGCCATACAGGTTTGATGTCTAAGATATACTTTATGCAATATTTAAAAACCAACCTTTATCTGTACCAGCTTTTGAGCTAGAATATAGAGATAGTGATACATAGATATACATCTTATAGAATAGACCTCCAACTCCTACTGCTTATTATTTGTACGGTAAATATAGACTGTAATAGGATTCGTAGCAGATTTCACACAAATGATAAAGGAAAAGGGGATGTTTCACATATATAGCCAGTTTTCCTTTTTCATTTGCATCAAAATGATGTTAGAAGTTTGATTTTAATAAGGCTATTTACCATAGTCCTGAAAGACACAGGATTTGTAAAAAAAATCACATTTTTAACACACACTAACAAATCTACTAGCATGTAGTTGAGTTAGAAACCTGGCTTGAAGAAGATTTTCCTGGATTAAGTATTCGAGTATTCAATAACTGGATTAACAATTGTGACTGTATACATATTGAAAATATACACACACAAACACAAACACACACACACACACACACACACACACACACACACACACACACACACACACACACACACACACACACACACACACACATATATATATATATATATATATATATATATATATATATATATATATGTATATATATATATATATATATATATATATATATATATATATATATATATATATATATATACATACATATACATACATATACATATATATATATATATATATATATATATATATATATATATATATATATATATATATATATATATATATATATATATATATATATATATATATATATACACATATACACATACATATATATATATATATATACAAACATACATTAATGTATGTTTTTTCGCAATTGCTATTTGTAAATGGCCTCTGATGTCTTTTTAGATGCAAGGTCTATGATGTAGGTTTCAAATTATCATTTGAAAAGATGTATAAGTCATAAATGTATAAGAATGAATTACCTCTATTACGCATTAATATACCCTCCACTTATCCTTCTCTTTGGTTTTACCAGGCTTCCCAAATTCAAGACATAAGGAAAATGAATTTTTATGAATTTATTTTATCTTTTTCAGTCCAATTAAAGGAATCAAATAAGCAGCGCGATGGAGCAGAAACATTAACTAGGGAACTTCAAGGTGGGTGGTTTACACTGTCAGAGCGAGTCAACTCATCTTAACCCTTCCAATGCTGAGGATACTTTAGTCCAAAAACCAAGAAGGCAAAGATCTTTGAAAACCATCTAAACCCTGTCATGTTGGTATTCATTAGAAAGCTCTTGTCGAGTACTCTCAGATGAGTACCCATATGCTAGGGTTTCAATAATTTTTCAGGGTTTTTTGCATCATTTTATATTGGCTAAATTAGTCACTAGCAGCATAAGGGTTAAGACTGGTGCTCTTCTTCACATATGTCCTTTGGAGCTATGAAACCTTTTAAAATAACTTAGAAATTCAGCATTGACTCACAAACGCTTTGAAGGACAGTTGTGGTTGGCTTCTGACCACCATTTATCTTTAAATTATTGAAAAATGGCCTGGTCCATGTTTGGGCTCAGGGGCACGAATGGGGTTAAGGTTGAAAAACGAGCCCCTGCTTGAAAGTACAGTGTCTGCAGCCTCACACTGTGCTGAAATACCTTAACCCTTCCAATGCACAAAGCACAAGAACGCAAAAATCTTTAAAACCGTCTAAACCCTGTCATGTTGGTATTCATTAGATAGCTCTCACTGAGTACTCTCAGATGAGTACCCATTTGTCAGGGTTTCGATGATTTTTCAGGATTTTAACGTTATTTTGTATTGGCAAAATTAGCCACCAGCAGCATAAGGGTTAATAGTGGAGGAAAATAGAGTACAGAGGAAACCACTCACAAACCACCGCCTTACCCTAGTCACTGGCTAGTTTCTCTACCACTTTGAGCAGGATTCATACCTCAGGGTCTGACACTCAGATTTCAGGCTAGGGGCCCGAAAAAGGTCTTTTGATTCAAATTAGAGGTCAAAAGCAAGATTTCTGGATACCTTATAAGGAATTTCGGGCCCCTAGTCGGAAGAATCTAGGGGCCCACAGCAAAATCTAGGGGCATATACCCCTGGGCCCCTGGGAAAGTCGAACCCTGTACCTAGCAGTGGTGAGGCCATCACATAGTAACCATAACCTTCTCAATCTTTGTCGCCAAATACCTACCTTTGTTTATCATAGCTTTATGCTTGCATGTGTTTGGCCATGTAGCTAACAAAAATAATTCTAACTATTTTGTTGTTTTGTGCCGTTGCCAGATCAAATCCGTGACCTTGAGGAGGAGGTCGCGGCGTACAGGCACCAGGGTGAGAACATGGTGCTACACATCAGTGAAGACGACTCCACGAATAGTAACGACATCACCCTCCCCAACCACCTGGACGACGACCTGCCCAGCACCACCGCCGCCATCTCCTACAGAGAGGAAATAGAGAGGCTCAAAGGTAGGGCTTCACCCTTAGTACTTACAGTGACACCTGGTGGGCAAGTCTCGTACTACAGATGAACTTGGATATGACGGACCACTGTACGACGGATTTTTGCATATGACAAACAATATGCTTGGTCCCAGTCCGATGCGTATCAAGTATTCGTCATATTATGTATACGACGGGTTTTGCATATGACGGACCAATTTTCCTGGTCCCATTGAGTCCGTCATATCCAAGTTCACCTGTACATTTCTTTTATTATCCATGTCGTCATTTAAAACCATCGTTATTGTCCAAATTCATTCATCCACCTCCAATGCTTGATTTGTTTTAGTTTTTTAGTTTTATTTCATTTATTTCATTTTCTGAATTATTTACGTTTAGTCTGCTTTTAAGCACACTATGTTCATTTAAAGACTGTCTAGAGACATCAAAATTTACTCGTTATCAGACATATGTGCCGGGTACTGGTATAGATCTTTTGAAAAGTGAACTTCTCTGGTTTTAATTTTTTTTAGCAAGGAATTGACCTTTTAATCATTTCATTAATCGATAGAGATCGAAAAATCATTTACCACCAAAACTTTATGTACACCTTAATCTCAATAAAGAATACATTACTACATCAGTTTCAATAAATTTGGCATGAATGAGCATTTAATTTTGAATTTAAATGCGTTATTCTCTGGATTCGCTAATCAAAATTCTGTTTGATACCCAGTACACAGGAGGAATATTTTGTTTGATGGGATATGTAGCTATTAATGTATGGATACCACAGTCATGCTATAATCACCTCCCTTGCCTGCATGTTAAGATAAAACAATATAAAGATTGGCTGATTTGTATATATCAAGACATTTTCGATTAATTTGGTTACCCTTTTAGTGGACTCCCATCATATCTTATAGGTGGGGTCTTAATGTTTACTATACACATCACACAGATAATATACCCATCCATATTCTCCTTATCAGCATTTATCACAGCATTTATTATCTGAAAAATGCCAACAATTTTATGATGTAAGTTTCAGCAATATGAAATGCTGAAAATCTAAAAGGTTGAATGAAGAAAATCTTAACTCAGCAAATATTTCCATTCTAAATTAGTTATTTTAGACTAGAATATTTGACTGATTTATTTATTGTCTTTAATTTGTCTATCTATTTGTTCTGAATTTATAAATTAAAGGGTCTTATCTATCATATCCTGTCTGGGGACTTGTGATTTGCTTCTTCACCATATGACATGCATGGGAGGCTAGCCTAAGTTTAATCATTTTTTAGGGAAATATTATTTTTTGGTGCTGCCACCTAGGTGCATTTCTTGGTACTACTGGGAGGTGCTGAAATCTTGAAATATAACTTGGTATTGGTGAAAGGTGCTGACACCTTTGGCCGTCATTTGGTACTAACGCTAGGTGCTGACATATAGACATTATTTGAATTAGCTGGAGGTGCTGATACCAAGGGGCATGATTTGGTACTACAGGGAGGTGCTGACACCTAGGGGCATTTTTCGGTACCATAAGGAGGTGCTGACACCTAGGGGCATTTTTCGGTACTATGAGGAGGTGCTGACTCTTCTGGGCATTATTTTGTACTTGCTGGTGGTGCTGACTCCTAGGGGCATTTTTTGGTACTATGAGGAGGTGCTGACACCTATGGACATTATTTTGTACTGGCTGGAGGTGCTGACACCTAGGTGTACTAGTTGGTATCATTTGGGCAACAATATCAATGTCATCTTTCAGTAGTTATAGAACCATCTGCCTTGTTTTGCATTTATGCAACTATAGCAGTTTATGTAGTATACATAGAGAGGCCACATATATGACTTTCTGCGCAATGTCAACAACCAAACTGACACAGATGTACAACATCACTTAGTATTCATGTAGAATAGTGCATTGTGGAATTAATCTCATATTTTACCTCCATATCATATTAAACATTCACCAATAATATCTTGTAATAAACTTTGTATGTCTTGTCTGTCTGATAACTATCATTATGTGTAATCCTCTGAATATGTATGTTTTATTTTAACCAGATTCCTCTTTTCTTTTAACAAAACATGCTACAATTGTTTCTGTTAATCTTCCATGTTTTTGTAGTACTGTATAAATGATATCAACAGCATAGTATTTTCTATTTTTAAAGTTGATGAAACATCCTGTTCTTTTTAACCCTCCGTACTCAGTGACCGGTGGCCAGATGGTTTGGTTTTATTCAAAACCAATCCTGAAGAATATTATTGAGAGAAAATTGAAAGAATCTTCAATAAAAATGAAAAATTAATTTTTTGTTAACATATGTCCAAATATATGATATATCCATTAGTACTGGACCATCAGTTTGGCACACTTGTCGTTAGTTTGTTTTTGTTGACACATTTTTGTCATGGGTTTGAAAATAAGCATGAGGCGAATTTGGCACGCTGCACACAATCCAGACATCTTGATTCACCATAACCTGCTTTCCAAGAGCTTCCTGGTGGTCTGGCATATTGATTATTAAAATGAAATTAATGTTTGAATGATCAAAATTGATGTCCAATATTCTAAACATTAGCGTTTGTTACAAAAACTCTTTTACATACTTCTCCAATCACCTCAGTGTTTTTGTAATAAAAGGATTCATTAGAAAATATTCTCAAATAGTTGTTTCCCTCAACTCTTCAAGTCATAATCTAGATGAAATACAACTACAAATTTCCATGTCTTTTTTTTTTGGATCTGAATGAGACTCAGGTGACAGTGACTTAAATAAGTTTCCTATAATCAGCTTTTGTGTAGCAAAAAAAATGAAAGCTTCAATTCCTCCTTCAGCTAGGACCTGAATTTGCATATTTCTTTTGTTTGAGAGGTATTGTCCTATTTGTCAGACCATCTGGCCACTCGCAGCAGGGTTTCCTTAACCCTTCCAATGCTGAGGCTATTTTCGTCCAAAGCACAAGGATGTGAAAATCTTTGAAAACCATCTAAACCATGTCATGTTGGTATTCATTGGATAGCTCTCACTGAGATGAGTACCCATTTGCAAGGGTTTCAGTCATTTTTCAGGATTTTTGCACTATTTTGTATTGACAAAATTAGCCAGCAGCAGCATAAGGGTTAACCCACCATACATGCTCCTATCTTCTTACCTTATATTACCTTCATCAGCAATAGTGAAAAACCCTACATTCATATCAGTCCAACCAATTCTTCTTTAAATCATTTGTGAATGTAATCATAATCCCTAAGTTAGTAGATCTAGATTACACCTTTGGAGTTATAGAATTCTGATTTTCATTAATCACTGGGTCTTGGAGCTTATTTTTTATTAGGGACAGGTGGTTTGGGAAATTCTGGGAGAACTTAATTTGGAAATTCACATACTGATATTCAAAGGGTAGACACCTATTTTATGCACTCTATACCGATTTATTCTGATTTGAAATTGTAAGTTTTGGAGAAAGAGAATCCTTTGCTAAATAGAAAACAAAAAATTGAGCAGAGACATCAGTCAAACACTAAGTAACACTATAGAGACAGAAACAGGGATTGAATGGTTTGTATTTATGCAGAGTTGCTTTCTAAAGATAGCAAATAAAGGTGTCACTTTGGCCAATAGAGGACGATAGAGGGCAAACTTTCAAGTATTTACAACTGGGATTATTTAATTCTATTTATTTCGTTTTTACATGATTTATACATATTCATCTTAACTCCATTGACCCAGTCCCCCCCCTCAAAAAATAAATAAATTGATAAATGAAACTATAAATAAATGAAATAGCTTCTGAACACAAAATGCAAACAAAGAATATTATGGGAAAGTTGAAGTAAGGAGTATGTATGGTTTTTGTAATTATATGTTATTATTGTCATTGTTTTTGTTATCGTTATTCTTGTTATTGTTGTTGTTGTTGTTTATGCTATGTGCCTGAGTGCTGGTGCATGCTGTATCTGTGTG
>OZ012687.1:40964627-41007127 GCA_963942565.1 Maea johnstoni
ATATATATATATATATATATATATATATATATATATATATATATATATATATATATATATATATATATATATATATATATATATATATATATATATATATATATATATATATATATATATATATATATATATATATATATATATATATACTTGACTCTCAATCATTCGGTTCTCCTATTATCCAACAATATTTGGCATTTGGTAGGAATATCTAGAGTCAATGACAACCTTTTCACATCATAACTATGGCAGCAAGTGTTTCCCCTTTTGATTCTTGTTTTCACAACATCAATGTATTTATTACGAGTCTTATGACTGGTCTAGAAATATACACAAAAGCTTCTATGCATCACAATTAAATATGACAACCTCTTATAAGTAAAACATATTTTGTTTTTCAACTTAGTTTCTGTTTGCGCAGTGAATAAGATATTGCAGAATATGGATTAGTTGTGTGCGAGGAACTGTCTCGCAATGGAATAATACCCGGCCAGCTATGACGTGTGGTCTGAAAGGTAATACTTTCCTTACGGCAGGTTTAGATATGGTAAGCCTTGCGGTGCTACGGATATGGCAGTGCAATCCAGGTCTTAATTAATGCCCTAGGTCAAAGGAGTGAAAAGCCTTGTATTGGGATTCCATATGTTAGAGGGAAGAGTGAGAGTCCTTGGCTTCTCAGTCGGATACCCCCTGCTACTGCAATATTGCCAATAATATATGTATATATATATATATATATATATATATATATATATATATATATATATATATATATATATATATATATATATATATATATATATATATATATATATATATATATATATATATATATACATATCTATCTATCTATCTATCTATATATATATATATATATACATATCTATCTATCTATCTATCTATCTATCTATCTATCTATCTATATATATATATATATATATATATATATATATAGTGCAGTACTTAAATGACGTAATTGTAACTTATAATAAACACTCAAAAACAGACAGACTCACTAGGGCAGCATTCCCACTGCTTCCGCCCCCAGCACTGTGAAGAGGGCTGTGGGGGTTGGTCACCGTACCAGTGCTGGCCGTGATGCTACATGCGCTGTAGCAGAAACTCTCATTGGCTGCTTTCCCTGCAATAGTGCCTCCTAGATAAATTAAATGACAAGCACAAAATAAAATTCAGTTCCAGAAAATTGATAGGCAGGTAACGACGTGTACGAGCATGTACAACTTGTATAGACATTAATAATTTGATTTCCCTGTGGTTGGGGGGAAGCAAGTACATTTCTTAAAAACAGATTATTGTTTTCCAAACATCGGTCAAATTTTCTGAGACAGATTATTATTTATGTTTATGAATTTTCAGAGGCGAGGGGAATACTCACGGCCCGCAGAAGCCTAAGGGTCTTAACACCCTTAATGCATTTTCAGCTATTTCCTGACACTTGATCCCTGAAATATTTATCCAAGAGAGGTAGTTTTCTCTCATTTTCCACTGACAGAATATTTTTCCAGATATTCAGAGAAAGATCCTTTTTCAGAAATTTACAAATATTGTATAGGATTCGTCTTTGAGCTGCTATAACTTCTGCACTTAATGATTATCTTCAAAATCTATTACATGGCGTTTGAAAGGGCCTCCCCCAGGAAGCGCTGCCTTATATATTACACAATGGTCACTTAACTTGTTTCACTGCTGTTTTAATTCAATGATTCAAAACAAGTTGAGGCATGTAAAAAAACTGCACATGACTTAGGGTACTAGTGTATTGGTGATTTCCCTGGATATACTGGTGGATTCCCTAGATACTTGATTTTATCCATCATTATCTAAAGCCTAGTTATGATGAAGCCAAATATCCAAATCCATTGAGCGAGTGAATGAATGAGGGTTTAAAGGCACATTGGCACATAAAGGCCATCTAGTGCAATAAAATATCATCAAAAAGTGGTACTTTGTCATTAATGAAGAACAATGACAAACTATATTAATTCTAGATGAAAGAAGAAAAAGAGGGAGGGTTGGAGCAGAGCCTTTAGATCCAGAGGACCAGAAAAAGGAACAGTCTCACAGATTTCCACTCGTAGCAGAAAAAATGACCATATAAGCAGTTTCATTGGAAATGACTGCAAAAAAGTGGGATATTTAGGTAAGAAAGTATATAATACACCGGCTTGAAGCTCAATATAGTTTTAGCGTGCTCTTGAGGGTTGAAAGTTGTTTCAAAAGTTCTATGTGATCATTTCCTGTAATGAACAAGAATTAAAGCATCGAGGAGTGTAAATTGATATTCCTCATATGCAATACAGCATTTAGCATAATTATGTATAATTGTATTCCTATGTCTATCAAAGAACTGAGATTGAAAATCAAAAGCTTACCCTCGAAATACGGTCTTATACTTACCAGCTTCAAGGATTTTTGTTATAACGGTTGCATCGTAATCTGGAGTGTATCCTTCCAACAGGAAACTGCCATTGCGCATGGGCACACCAGCCACAGGAATAGTGTCTTTGACCGCCACAGACTTTCCAAATAGTATTCCCTCAGAGGCTCCTTTGATGTCTGTTTTCCAGGCCCTGTTAATAGAGCAACGATGATAAGATGGCAGCAAGTAGTTTAGATGGAAGCTAAGCTGGCAAGACGTAATTGAGATGGATCTAAGTATGTAACTCACGACTTCAAGTGAGAATTCCTTGTGGTTCATTCGATCTACCTGCCGCTAGACGTAAAGAAGTATATATATTTTCCCCAGTCTCAGGTCCACTGCATAAACCTTGACATTGAAGTTGTATATATATATATATATATATATATATATATATATATATATATATATATATATATATATATATATATATATATAATA
The DNA here is from genome assembly GCA_963942565.1 of Maea johnstoni. Classification (NCBI taxonomy): domain Eukaryota; kingdom Metazoa; phylum Annelida; class Polychaeta; order Spionida; family Magelonidae; genus Maea; species Maea johnstoni. The sequence goes on from OZ012687.1 coordinate 40,967,509, forward strand.
TATATATATATATATATATATATATATATATATATATATATATATATATATATATATATATATATATATATATATTAGAGGGTTGCACCATGAAACCCTCTGTCATCTCGAAAAACGACATTAAGCCATCAAAGGTGCTGTCCCACTTTCGACCTTTAAGGTAGGACAAAGTGGGAATTAGAAATTCGCAGCTTGTCTTAGCTTTTCTTAGCTTATCGCGGTTGTTCGCAGTTATTCTTATCGTTTCCTAGCTAAAACGGACATATGACGGACCAATTTTCCTGGTCCCACTGGGTTCGTCATATCCGAGTTTGCCTGTACCTGAACAATTCCTGCTTCAGCTTTTTAGAGGCTTCTTCAGAGTTTTTTTTATACATAGTGCGTACGCTCTGATGCACAGCAAATAAAAGGAAACCCCAGGTTTCCCTCATGCTTCATATCTAGTTCAACCACCAAGAGTACTCCACATCAGGTATAAACTTGGCAGGTAAGTTGATGGCTTCTACGTGGTGTACGGTGAGAATATCTGATCAGATCTTCGGAATTTAACCGTATTCGAGTTGATGAAATCATATCTTCATTGAAATTTGCTTTTACGTAAAATAGCAGCTTTATATTACCAGGGCGCATTTGTAAAAGCTTGCTTACTCTGTATTGACTTAAAGCAGGTTGCTTCATGGCGGGGGCCCGGAAGGGGATTGGTATATGAATTAAGATAAACATAGGCACGACCCCTTTCACACAGAAAGACGCACAATTACACGTCTTACAATATTACACATATCTATATGCTCTCTATTTCTCCAAGTGAAACTGTACTTATAGCAAAGTGAATTACTCAGTTAAATACCCCTAGCTAGGTAACTGTGCGATGAATGTGGTTAGGGCACTATTTTAGATAAGCATGTAACATTTGAAATGCATTATCAGAATGCTTGAATCGCATGTTCCATATATATATTTCCATTGTATGTAAGTGGAGGTAAAATAGGGGAGAGAAGTTAGATTTTGCACTGTCGTCTTCATACCTATACTTGCAATGTTGTTTAGCAGTTGCACGTCATATATTTTAGAAAATGAATATAAATAAAAGCATCGCGCAGTGTTTATAGACATGAAATATCGTCAACACCTCCCTGAACAATTGAAATACGCTCATATACTAAAATGTAGCTAAATCATATATTCAACCCATTGAAACTCGTTAAATCCATACTCTCGACTAGAGTAAAAGTGTATGGAGGTATTCTGTATGCTGTGTCCATAAGGCAAAATGAGACACCCTCGTCTGGGCACGTATGCAAGTAATGCATCGATGCACTTTTCTGTCTAGGACATTTGTCATCCTTTACCCATAATTTACATGCTTACTCGACAAGCGATGACCAACTCATCAGGGTTGCTTTAGCCCTTCACTAACCGTGACGTACACATGGTGTGATACATATGGATATAAATAGTAAACAAAGCAAAATGTTTAAGAATTATTTATTGTATATACACACACACACACACACACAGGAGGACGAACCTGCCTTGTGAGGTGGTGCCTTGTGAGGTATGCCTTATGAGGTACAAGTGTCCTTATGAGGTTAACCTCATAAGGACAACACACTTTAACACGCCTACTGTCCTTGTGAGGTTGCAAAATGTTCCTTGTGAGGTAGAACCTCACAAGGAACACAAACGCCCAAACACACTCTAACACAGTCCTTGTGAGATGAAACCTCACAAGGTGCCATCCTCATTGTGCTAATATCTCACAAGGTAAGTGAAACCAAAACACATTTTAACAGTCCTTGTGAGATGAAACCCAAAACACACTTTAACACAGTCCTTATGAGACAAAACCTCACAAGGAGCTTTCTTAATGTGTTAAAATCTCTAAAGCTGTTATTGTAGGCTTGCTCTTAAAAATGGTCATATCTCAGCCATTTTGTATCAGAATTCCAAGATCCTTGTACCATATTGTAGGGAATGTCATTCCCTAATGATTACTATATACATTAATTAACAAATTATTGTTAGTTTTGAAAATAGAGGCCCAAAAGGAGCAAAATTAGAGGATTTCACCTTGAAATTACCTTGTAACCTAAGAAGGCTTTATTTTCTCAGCCCAAAACTCATCTGTTGCAATTCCTTGCTTTATTCTACCCTTATTTCATCTTTTACTTGGAAGAAATAAACAACTTTTATTTTGGGAAAATTTCTGAAGGTCAATTGTGTTTTTTAGGTTTCTGAGGTCATGTAGAATTGAGAAAAGAAGCTCTTATGCTATATGTGAATATATTTTCTGTTACACAGTCCTGTTTCCCCATAGGAAATGCCATATTTCTTCCCAAATGTGACACTATCTTACAAGGTGCATGAAACACCTAAACACACTTTAACACAGTCCTTATGAGATAAAACCTCACAAGGAGCTTTCTAAACGTGTTAATATCTCTAAAGCTGTTATTGTGGGCGTGCTCTTGAAAATGGTCATATAGAGAATTGAGAAAAAAAGCTCTTGTGCTTCATGTGATGATATTTCCTGTTACACAGTCCTGATATGTCCTGTTTTGAGTATTTTAGCACTAACAGAATCAAAATATATCTGCTAAAAAACAAAAAAAGTCTGCCAAAAAAGCAAATTTCCCCATAGGAAATGCCATATTTGCTCTTAAAATCAGTCTTATCTTAGCCATTCTATATCTAATTTTCATAATCTTTGTACCATATTGTAGGAAATGCCATTCTGTAATGATTACTAAATACATCAATTAACAAATTGTTTGTTTTGTGAATATTCACATTTTGCCCTTTTTAGGACGTTTTCACAAATAAGTAAAATATATAACTTGCTGCAGACCTGTGGAATATAAAAGATACTAACCTAGCAAATAGCAGATATTCACAAGAAACGTCAGACCAATTTAAGTGTTAATCTAACATAATTGTTCTTCATCAGGCTAAAGAATAATAACAAGCTCCCGCATTTTGAGGGTCAATGTTTTATTAAATTAAAATTATCAAAACAGTATAACATAGGCTAGTTCAACTTCTAAGGATGAATACTTTATTACATCTTTAAAAAGATACAAAGTCTGATTTTATAATTTTACTATGAATAATATATCATGAAAGGTGTTTTCAAGTTGTAGCATAGTTTGCATATTGCTGTACATGAATTTTGGTTATTTGGTGGTAGAGAACTTACTCTTTTTAGAGAGGTTCTCTCCTACAAGAGAATCCTCTCTGATCAAATCCAAAATTCCTGTATTGCATTACACTACTACCATTATTCTCCTAATTGATTATTGATAGTGCTCTCCATTGTGTGTGACTGTGCTTCTATTGACTATGTCAGCTCTATTTACTTGGTCAATTTTGCGTTTTCCTTATTTTTAATCACCTTATTTTAATCTCTGTACTTTTCTTATTCTAAAAGTTTATTTTTTTCTGAAATATTTTGTTTATTTCTGTGATTTTATCTCCTAATTGATGTTTGATAGTACAGCCCATTGTGGTCTCCATTGTGTGTGCTTGGTGTCTGACTGTGCTTCTATTGTCTATGTCAGTCCTATTTACTTGGTCAGGTTTATTTTTTCCTTATTTTTAATCAAGTTATTTAAATCTCTGTACATTTCTTATTCTAATGATTTAATATTTTCTGAAATGTTTTGTTTTTTTCTGCGATTTATTTCCTAATTGATTTTTGATAGTACAGCCTAGTGTGGTCTCCATTGTGTGTGACTAGTGTCTGAGGGTCTGAGTGTGCTTCTATTGAGCGTCTTTTGTCTATGTCAGTCCTATTTACTTCGTCAAATTTTATTTTTTCCTTATTTTTAAACACATTGTATTATTTTCTGTACTTATCTTATTCTATTGTTTTAATAAATTTGATTGATTTTATTTATTTCTGTGATTTTTTGTATCGTCGCTGTGTCTCACACAATGGTATTATCATAACTGAACTCAGCTCCCCGGAAATCTCTTACCAAGTCTATTTAATTCCCAGCTAGTCCCTGCATGGCCATATCGTGTTATTTAGTTTGATGAATACCTCCAAAAACTTTCTCCACTTGGGAACCTGAACTTGTATGTATTGAAGCATGGTGACGGTCTAAGAAAATTTTTTGCCGAATCCGCTGCCGCGGCCGCCTCGTTCGCAGAGGCGGTATCGGGGCCGGCCCACAAATTGATTGATGTTCCCATTTAGATCTTAAGCCTTTTTGTTCACAAACATCGTTACTTTCTCACACATAGGTAGATACTACAACTAGGACTTATAGCTAGTGTCCATTGCACGAAATCTAAGCTACTGCACTCCAGCCGTGGTCGGCCGGCCGCAATCCGTGAGGTGGCAGGTAGATTAGAATTTGTGTTGTACTCGCTGGTTAATTTTAGATGGTGACATTTTTAAACAGTGTCTAACATGGTGGCAAAGAGTAACTTACGTTTTCGGCGTTTCTGTATCCGTAATCCGTTCTTAGTTTTTATACCGTAATCTTTGTCGCTGATCCCGGTTTTTCCGGTAGATGTTCATCACATGACTATGTCCGACTGTATGATGTTTACTTCCGTTTATCGTAGTTTGCGTGCGCACATCAGTTTGAGTATATTCAAATTAGGCGCCGGGCGGCTGTAATTCATTACAGGATATGGTTACACTGCCAGTCGTCCTGGACACTCCACTTGTGGAGTCTCCAGGACGATCACACATTGTGCTTCCTGTCATTCGCACTCCCTAGAGAACACTACCCACCTGGCCGGCACTGGCATGCAGGTCCTTATCTATATGGGTCAAATGCAGTCAGCTAGTAGCAGTGTAGGAGGGAGTGTTGACGCTAGATGTGACAGCCATACAGATTTCCACTTGCAGCAAAAAATTGAGTATAAAAGCGGTTTTAATAGAAATGACTACAAGAAAGTGGTATATTTAGTTTAGGAAGTATACGATACTCTGGCGTGTAGCTTAATATAGGAGTTTTAGCATGCTCTTGAGGGTTGTAAGTTGTAACAAGTGACTTTAAAAATTCTGTGTGACCATATCCTGTCATGTTTACGTCTGTTCAGCCAATGGGAAACTGATCATACTATCACCGTTGGTGACTGCTGTTGCTACCTGACCTATTCTATTTATATCTTGACCTTAAAATTGCTGCAAAGTGTGTGTGTCTATTAGGAATTTGAATTCGAGATAAGGTCAAGTACAGACAGAGACCATTCACCACATCTCTGGATCATACCAAATATCCCTTACAGGGGTTTTAAACAAGGTTACCCCAATTATGATACCTATACATATCTTTCACCCATGAGAACTTTAAAAATTCCCTAACAGGGGTTTTAAACAAGGTTCCGCAATCCTGATACTATTGCATATCCTCCACACATGATACCTGTATGAAATCTTTGCTCCCACCCACACAACGTTAACTCCTCCGCACACCCCCCTTAAATTTGTAATGTCTTATTTTCCAAACATGATATTACTTAATGTGCTTTCTATCTAACGGCACCCTTACAAAATCTGTACCCTTTTTTTTGTCTCAATTATCAAACCTGGCCGCACTATGTTAATAACGAAGTCAAATTCACTGCTCCCACACCTAAAGCTCCTTCATTCTCATTTATTTGTCTAAATATCACTTATAGTTATGATTTGTTGTACTTTTGTAGGTCTTTGATGTAGTGTTCGTCGTACATGTCATTGTATTGGTCAGTATATAGGTTTAAGGGGTTGAGGTCTTGTGTGATGTGTAATTTTTGCACATCACGCAAAACTCCAACGACTGTTTACTGATTTTCCTCTGTTATTTTAATGTCGTTCCACTAACCGTGCATGTTTAAATGAATTCACAACAATCTTCAACCGAGTGCATGTCTAACTTTTTTGACTAATACGGGGGCAGGAGTCCATTGTCGTCGTTTCTGAGTGAGCTGAAAGCACCTTTGCGAACGTGAGTATTTTAAATACTGAGCTGTATGTTTAGTAGTGTTAAGTAACTGAAATCATGGTCATCTTCTGAATTCTTCTTATCGTTGACGCGCAGTATAAATGCATGTAGTATGTTAAGTTTTCATTGTTCATTGTTTCTTTGTGCATGCCCCAACTAAATAACCCTTATTTCGTCTGTGACCCCATCTAAGTAAACCTCATTTCGTCTGTGTAAGTTGACATTTCCATGAATATTTCGTGTATTATTGTCATTGTCGTGTTTTGATAGAGTGCATAGGACTGAAAGAGCACAATTCGCTATGTCTGTTATTCAAATAAATTTTTAATATAGGAATAATTGAACCAACTATAAATAAATATAAATATAAACTGTCTAATTTCACATACTCCAGTCATTGTGTTCTGTTTACTAAATATTTATTTTTCCCCTTTCAGGTAATACCAATACCCCTGGTGAGTATGTGCGTCACCACGGCACTGGGCGCATCCAGGATCCGCTTAGTACAGAATCTGCCACCAAGCGGCGCTGCTCATAGCAGTTGACAAGTGTACAAGTTGCGGGGTGTTGAACTTAGGCCTATGGCTCCATTGAAAAGACTTATCAGTTTGAGCTAGTACATAGCCCCGCCGCCTAGCGGCGCTGTTCGTAGCTGTCAGCGGCCAAAATGCGGGAGTGAGGAATTTAGACCTATGTCTCCATTTAAAATTATATACCAGATTTCCAATGTTTGGATTGGAAGTTTTTTTACCGAAAGGGAAAGCAACTTTTAGATCCTTAAATATGAGAAATCATGAGTTTTTGAAGAATTTTCTGCCCGACAGGAAAGCAGCGCCTGATTGAAGTGTTATGCAACCAGTACGTCATTAGGGCATCCCGGATCAGTGGTACACGCTAATTGTTTCTAGGCACCGTTGTTCCAGTTTTACCGTTTTCTGTACCACATACATTGGCTAGGAAGAATGAAATACACACTAATAAGAATTATTTACACCAGTTATTTTTCATCATTTCTGTTTCTGTACCACATACATTGGCTAGAAAAAAATGAAATACACACTAATAAAGACATATTTACACCAGTTGTTTTTCATCTGATCTCTTGATATTGTGAACACAGGTATTTGTGGTGGTATTTCTAAAAAAGATCACCCACTTCGTGGGTTAGTAAGTGTTCTAAAATCCTTGGACAGTGAACATGAGGCAGGTGTATAACCTGTGTTTGAGGGGTATTATATAGGCGCCACCAGAATTACATGTGTTCAACAATCATACCTTGGGTGGATGCACCTCACCCGTCATTCCCGGCAAGAAGTGCTCACTTACAGAGTTTTTCCCTGAAGTAGATTCATTACAATGAAGTATTTGTGACGGTGTTCGATACAGTTAGATTCACTGATCAGACATAACTACGCTGTTTTATCTGATAGGGTTGTCTAAATGTGGTAGTTTTCAAATATATGATCACAACGGTGACATATGTACTAAAGGAAAGATTTGACATCGTTCTGGTTGAACAAAAACATGAGTATAACAACTTGGCGTGAGAACAAATACGCATATCGATTTATCTGTCTTGGCTGACCATTAATATCTGTGTTTAACTGTCATACCTGGGATGGATACACATCACCCGTCATTCCCGGCAAGAAGTGCTCACTGACAGAGTATTTCCCTGAAGTAGATTCATTACATGGAAGTATTTGTGACGGTGTTCGTTAAAGTTAAATTCACTGATCAGACATAACTACGCTGTTATTAACTGATTGGGTTGGGTTATCTAAATGAGGTAGTTCTCAAATAAATGATCGCAACGGTGACATATGTACAAATGGAAGAATCGCCTTCGCCTGGTTGAACACATAACAGGTGTATAGCACTATGGCTTGAGTACAAAAATGCATAACGATTCAACCGACTTGGCTGGAAGCTATAATGAACAATGTCATATGTTCACATTAGGAGTTTGATGGGCAAAGTTAAATATAGATATAACAAACGTGTCGAAGTATGCACCCAAAGAGCGCAGTTATGAACAAATTTACAAAAGTAATTATATGACCTCGTCCATGGAGGTCACATAACAGTATAATCTCTTCTTGGCCTGGGTGAAGTCATGGTACTTCACGCTATCATAGGTTTATATTTTTGAGATTTGTGAGTGGCTATTTAACCGGTCTCTCGAAACTGCAACTTATGGTGGATACCCTCAGGGATCACCATCAATTCAGTCCCAACTTTCCGCAGTTAGTTTGTCCTGAAAACAGTGTTCTCATGTGGTCACCCCCAAGAGTGGTGACATTGCTCAAACACAGCATCACACCTTTTTTATAAATATTCCAAGATGGGTGGAGGGTGTAACGGCCTGTCAAGTTTCTCGCCACTGTAGTCAGGGTTGTTCCCCCTCCGATTTCACACACATTGTTGTCTGGGGTGGCCTCCCTTATCGACACACACAATTCTATCACAACCTGTACACAGTTTGTTTGTAATGAAATCTGCCAACTCGGGTGGTCACCTATAGGTCACTGACAAAACTAAGACATGAGCATAGCTGTGCACTCAGGAAAATGGACCAAAGATACATGGTCATGAAACTGTACAAAGATCTTTCCGGTGCAGTGGATAATACAGGTGAATTTGGATATGACAGACTCAATGGGACCAGGAAAATTGGTCCGTCATATGCAATATCCGTCATATACATATGACAAATACTTGATATGCATGGGACTGGGACCAAGCATATTGTCCGTTATAGACAAAAGTCTGTCATACAGTGGTTCGTCATATCCAAGTTGATCTATAGTATAAATGTCAGGCCGGGTCCCAGCATTCAGAGATAGGAGATGGTTAGATTGAGGATCAGGCCACTTGTGCAACACTACCTTCTTTTAAAATGCAATGTTACACAGAGCTGACTCCTTGTGCAACACTACCTTCTTTTAAAATGCAATGTTACACAGAGCTGACTCCTCCAGAGAGTAGAGCCATTTCAAAATAATATCAAACCATCAAGCAGTTCAGATGCTTAATGTCCAAAGACGTTAAATAGCACAACAAGTTTGAGTTCAGATTAACAAACTTCAGTTGATTTCTTATTAGCAAGGACTTACCAAGCCAGAAGTTTTAAGAAATCTCACAAAAAAAGATTACATTACAGAGTCTTTTATTCCTTCAATTGAAACTATGTCTTCTATCTAAATACTTTCTAAACTAATCATGCTTAGTATGCCCTGGAAGTCCTAAGTAAAGACCATAGTTAATTTGACCTATGTATGCCTTATAGCATCCTAAAAAAATCATTAAATAGAATCTCTGACTGCCGACCTTCATACGAGAAGTATATTACTGTTCAAAAACATCCTAACATACAAGATATGGAGACACTGGGAGAGGCTATTTTAGTCTATTAATAGCTTATCTGTGGCTGTTGGTACACATATGTCATTTAATAGCAGCTGCCTTACCACTCCCAGTGCCTCAATTTCTTGTATGTTAGGATGTTTTTGAACAGCAATATACTGCTTGTTTGAAGGCAGAGGTGTGAACTTCAAAATAATATCAAGCCAGCAAGCAGTTCAGATGCTAAATGTCCAAAGACTTTATTGCTAGTCTAAGCTAACAATGAGCAAAGAGAATGGGTTTGTGAGTTTCAACTGTGTGCCTGTAAGAACAGGTTTGTCCTCAATTGGTGTTCAGGCCAAACACATCTGTCTACTTATAGAAATCTTGGTCAGTTTGTGGTTAGCAGTCTCTGAGTGTGGAGAACTAGAACATAGGAGGAACTAAAGGGGCAATTGGTACATGGGACACTAGTAGTCTAAATAAGATGTAGAGATTGTGGTACTTGAGATAACTACTGGCAGAAACCATCTGTATACTTTACAAGTGGACATGTAGAGGTCACACGTCCACCTGTAGGATCAATCTTTTGTGCAGAGTGAATGGACTATCCTCCTGAACTTGTACTATCGCTCATTGTTAGCTTGAATTAGCTATAAATAGCACAAAAAGTTTAGGGCATTCTTTGCGCGGCCCTTTTCAAACACACTCACGGCCCTTTTTGTACATTCGGCCCTAAACGTACATGAAGTGGCTCTAAAGGTACATGTGATTGGCCCTTAATGTACATTCGGCCCTTTTGGTACATGGCGCCCTTTTGGTACCATATATCAACTTTTGTCAAATTTTTAATGACCTTCAATGACCTTGAACCTTTAATATGAGAAAAAGGGGTTCTAGTGGGTACTAAATGTGTCATCGATTTTTCTTACCCTGCTTGACTGTGTAAGATATTTAAGATCAGAAAAAGTTCATTAAGGGCCACTCAGTGTTGGAGCTGTGGTGAAAAGGGCCGAAGTCTTTTTTCATTTTTTCTCAAAGATAAGTGGTGGGTAAGGGCCAATATTTATTACACAATCTCATTGGCCTAAAATCTTTTATATAGCACCAAGGTCCTGTGTATCTGATACACTAAAACACATTCTGAGGTGATTTTCAGGTCAAATGCCCTTTTTTACTGCTTTTACGCGTGTATTAGTTAATTAGTTAGTGAGTTTGACATGCTGAGTCCAAATCTGTCATCATTGACCTTCACAAGGGCACGGTTTTTGAGGTACGGGGTCATATGTCTCCAATTATGATAAAAACATGAAAATCATTTGCTTTTTGGGCAGCATTTTTTTATCTTAGCTTATAATTACATTCTGTTTGTGCTAACTTGTTAAGAATAATAGACATAACAGGAAACACCTTCATTTGTGAAATCAGAAACAAAATGGCTGACTTATGGCCTGAAAACTGTCAAAATTGACCTCAATCGTGGATAAACATGGTAATCATTTGCTTTTTAGGCAGAATATTTTTGTTTTAACTTATAGTTACATTCTGTTTGTGCTAGCTTGCGCAGAATATAATGACGTAACAGGAAACACCTTCATTTTTGATATTTGGTCTTTATTTGCTATGAAAAATAATGTCAAAAGGTCATTTAAAGGTGAAACATGCCATTTTTTGACTAATGACTTTATATTTTGAAAATCATACATTTTTCTTAATAAAATATTTTAGAAAGTTGTTAGGAAAAATATTTCCTTCAATCAAGTACCACGATATTGAAAATCAAAAACAAAATGGCCGACTTATGGCCTGAAAACCTTCAAAATATCGCATTTTATTGCTTTTGACTTTATAATTCAAAGAACATCGATCTTCTTTAATAGAAATATATTAGAAAGTTGTTAGGAATAATATTCCCGTTAATTTGGTACCAAGATATTGAAAATCAAAAACAAAATGGCTGACTTAAGGCCTGAAAACTGTTAGAAAGTTGTCCATTTCCCTTCAAATCCAACTTCTAAGTTTCTTGAATTTTTCCTGAAGCCTCCCATAGATATAGGCCCTATTAAGTTATGAATAACTCTTCCTTAGGACATGTTCTAAAGGAATCTGGGTCCATTAAAGGCATAACTACTCTCATTCTCTAATCATGAGGGGTCAAAGTAAGCCTAATTCTAGGTATTTCAGTCACGACATCAATAAGTCCTTGGCGTTGACAGGTCAACTTTTACCCTTCATAACTTAATCCATAGGCCCTCTATTAAGCCCAAACTTCATATAACTCTTCATTAGACCCTTCGAAAGAGTTATCTACCTTAGGTGGGGGGTTTCTTTGACATTGGAGCCTCTTAGTGTGCCTTGAAGTACCCCTATTCGAACCTTGAGCCCGCGGTGGCTGAATATCTTACCCCTTGGATGTCCAAATTTGTAAAATTTCTCTTAAAGCCCCCTACTGATATAGGCCCTATTATGTTATAAATAACTCTTCCTTAGGACATGTTCTAATGGAATCTGGGTCTATTGAAGACATAACTGGTCTCATTCTCTAGCTATGAGGGGTCAAAGTAAGTCTAATTCTAGGTATTTCAGTCGCGACATCAATAAGTCCTTGGCCTTGACAGGTCAACTTTTAGCCGTCATAACTTAATCCATAGGCCCTCTATTAAACCAAAACTTCATATAACTCTTAATTAGATCCTTCTGAAGAGTTATCTACCGTCGGTGGGGGGTTCCCATGATATTTGAGCCTCTTAGTGGGCCTTAAAGTACCCCTATTCGAACCTTGAGCCCGCGGTGGCTGTATTTTTTACCCCTTGGATGTCCAAACCTTTAAATTTTTTCCTGAGGCCCCATACTGATATAGGCTCTATTAAGTTATGAATAACTCTTCCTTAAGACATGCCCTAAAGGAATGTGGGTCCATTTAAGGCAAAGCTACTCTCATTCTCTAGTTATAAGGGGTCAAAGTAAGCCTAATTCTAGGTATTTTAGTCGCGACATCAATAAGTCCTTGGCCTCGACAGGTCAACTTTTACCCTTCATAACTTAATCCATAGGCCCTCTATTAAGCCCAAACTTCATATAACTATTTATCAGACCCTTCTAAAGAGTTATCTACTTTAGGTGGGAGGTTCCTGTGGCATTTGAGCCTCTTAGTGGGCCTTGAAGTACCCCTATTCGAACCTTGAGCCTGCGGTGGCTGTATTTCTTAACCCTTGGATGTCCAAACTTCTAAATTTTTTCCTGAGGCCCGCTACTGATATAGGCCCTATTAAGTTATGAATAACTCTTCCTTAAGACATGTTCTAAAGGAATTTGGGTCCATTTAGAGCATAACTACTCTCATACTCTAGTTATGAGGGGTCAAAGTAAGCCTAATTCTACGTATTTCAGTCGCGACATCAATAAGTCCTTGGCCTTGACAGGTCAACTTTTATCCTTCAAAACTTAATCCATAGGCCCTCTATTAAGCCAAAACTTCATATAACTCTTCATTAGACCCTTCTGAAGAGTTATCTACCTTCGGTGGGGGGTTCCCATGACATTTGAGCCTCTTAGTGGGCCTTAAAGTACCCCTATTCGAACCTTGAGCCCGCGGTGGCTGTATTTATTAACGCTTGGATGTCCAAACTTCTAATTTTTTTCCTGAGGCCCTCTACTAATAAAGGCTCTATTAAGTTATGCATGACTCTTCCTTAGGACATGCCCTAAAGGAATTTGGGGCCATTCAAGGCAAAGCTACTCTCATTCTGTAGTTATAAGGGGTCAAAGTAAGCCTAATTCTAGGTATTTCAGTCGCGACATCAATAAGTCCTTGGCCTCGACAGGTCAACTTTTACCCTTCATAACTTAATCCATAGGCCCTTTCCTAGGCCCAAACTTCATGCTACTCTTTATTAGACGATTCTAAAGAGTTATCTACCTTAGGTGGGGGGTTCCTGTGACATGTGAGCCTCTTAGTGGGCCTTGAAGTACCCCTATTCGAACCTTGAGCCCGCAGTGGCTGTATTTCTTACCCCTTGGATGTCCAAACTTCTAAAATTTTTCTTGAGGCCCCCAACTGATATAAGCCCTATTAAGTTATTAATAACTCTGCCTGGGAACATGTTCTAAAGGAATTTGGGTCCATTTAAGGCATTACTACTCTTATTCTCTAGTCCAAAGGGGTCAAAGTAAGCCTTATTCTAGGTATTTCAGTCGCGACATCAATAAGTTATTCAGTCGCGACATCAATAAGTCCTTGGCCTTGACAGGTCAACTTTTACCCTTCATAACTTAATCCATAGGCCCTATATTAAGCCCTAACATCATATAACTATTTATTAGACCCTTCTAAAGAGTTATCCACTTTAGGTGGGGGGTTCCTGTGGCATTTGAGCCTCTTAGTGGGCCTTGAAGTACCCCTATTCGAACCTTGAGCCCGCGGTGGCTATATTTCTTACCCCTTGGATGTCCAAACTTTTAAATTTTTTCCTGAGGCCCCCTACTAATATAGGCTCTATTAAGTTATGAATGACTCTTCCTTAGGACATGCCCTAAAGGAATCTGGTTCCATTTAAGCCAAAGCCACTCTCATTCCCTAGATATAAGGGGTCAAAGTAAGCCTAATTCTAGGTATTTCAGTCGCGACATCAATAAGTCCTTGGCCTCAACAGGTCAACTTTTACCCTTCAAAACTTAATCCATAGGCCCTTTCCTAGGCCCAAACTTCATAATACTCTTTATTAGACGATTCTAAAGAGTTGTCTGCCTTAGGTGGGGGGTTCCTGTGACATGTGAGCCTCTTAGTAGACCTTGAAGTGCCCCTATTCGAACCTTGAGCCCGCGGTGGCTGTATTTCTTAACACTTGGATGTCCAAACTTCTAAAATTTTTCCTGAGGCCCCCTACTGATATAGGCCCTATTAAGTTATGAATAACTCTGCCTGGGAAAATGTTCTAAAGGAATTTGGGTCCATTTAAGGCATTACTCTTATTCTCTAGTCATGAGGGGTCAAAGTAAGCCTAATTCTAGGTATTTCAGTCGCGACATCAATAAGTTATTCAGTCGCGACATAAATAAGTCCTTGGCCTCGACAGGGCAACTTTTACCCTTCATAACTTAATCCATAGGCCCTATATTAAGCCCTAACTTCATATAACTATTTATTAGACCCTTCTAAAGAGTTATCTACTTTAGATGGGGGGTTCCTGTGGCATTTGAGCCTCTTAGTGGGCGTTGAAGTACCCCTATTTGAACCTCGAGCCCGCGGTGGCTGTATTTCTTACCCCTTGGATGTACAAACTTCTAAAATTCTTCTTGAGGCCCCCTACTGATATAGGCCCTATTAAGTTATGAATAACTATTCCTTAGGACATGTTCTAAAGGAATTCGGGTCCATTTAAGGCATAACTACTCTCATTCTCTAGTTATGAGGGGTCAAAGTAAGCCTAATTCTAGGTATTTCAGACACAACATCAATAAGTCCTTGGCCTTGACAGGTCAACTTTTACCCTTCATAACTTAATCCGAAGGCCCTTTCCTACGCCCAAACTTCATAATACTCTTCATTAGACCTTTCTAAAGTGTTATCTACCTTAGGTGGGGGGTTTCCATGACATTTGAGCCTCTTAGTGGGCCTTGAAGTGCCCCTATTCGAACCTTGAGCCCGCGGTGGCTGTATTTCTTAACGCTTGGATGTCCAAACTTCTAAAATTTTTCCTGAGGCCCCCTACTGATATAGGCCCTATTAAGTTATGAATAACTCTTCCTTAGGACATGTTCTAAAGGAATTTGGGTCCATTTAAGGCATAACTACTCTCATTCTCTAGTTATGAGGGGTCAAAGTAAACCTAATTCTAGGTATTTCAGTCGCGACATCAATAAGTCCTTGGCCTCGACAGGTCAACTTTTACCCTTCATAACTTAATCCATAGGCCCTTTCCTAGGCCCAAACTTCATACTACTTTTTATCAAACGATTCTAAAGAGTTATCTACCTTAGGTGGGGGGTTCCTGTTACATGTGAGCCTCTTAGTAGACCTTGAAGTACCCTTATTCGAACCTTGAGCCCGCAGTGGCTGTATTTCTTACCCCTTGGATGTCCAAACTTCTAAAAATTTTTTTGAGGCCCCCAACTGATATAAGCCCTATTAAGTTATTAATAACTCTGCCTGGGAACATGTTCTAAAGGAATTTGGGTCCATTTAAGGCATAACTACTCTTATTTTCTAGTCCAAAGGGGTCAAAGTAAGCGTAATTCTAGGTATTTCAGTCGCGACATCAATAAGTTATTCAGTCGCGACATCAATAAGTCCTTGGCCTCGACAGGTCAACTTTTACCCTTCATAACTTAATCCATAGGCCCTATATTAAGCCCTAATTTCATATAACTATTTATTAGACCCTTCTAAAGAGTTATCCACTTTAGGTGGGGGGTTCCTGTGCCATTTGAGCCTCTTAGTGGGCCTTGAAGTACCCCTATTCGAACCTTGAGCCCGCGGTGGCTATATTTCTTACCCCTTGGATGTACAAACTTCTAAAATTTTTCTTGAGGCCCCCTACTGATATAGGCCCTATTAAGTTATGAATACCTATTCCTTAGGACATGTTCTAAAGGAATTCGGGTCCATTTAAGGCATAACTACTCTCATTCACTAGATATGAGGGGTCAAAGTAAGCCTAATTCTAGGTATTTCAGACGCGACATCAATAAGTCCTTGGCCTTGACAGGTCAACTTTTACCCTTCATAACTTAATCCAAAGGCCCTTTCCTAGGCCCAAAATTCATAATACTCTTTATTAGACGATTCTAAAGAGTTATCTACCTTAGGTGGGGGGGTTCCTGTGACATGTGAGCCTCTTAGTAGACCTTGAAGTACCCTTATTCGAACCTTGAGCCCGCAGTGGCTGTATTTCTTATCCCTTGGATGTCCAAACTTCTAAAATTTTTAATGATGCCCCGAACAGATATAAGCCCTAATAGGTTATGAATAACTCTGCCTGGGAACATGTTCTAAAGGAATTTGGGTCCATTTAAGGCATAACTAATCTTATTCTCTAGTCATGAGGGGTCAAAGTAAGCCTAATTCTAGGTATTTCAGTAGCGTCAATAAGTCCTTGGCCTTGACATGTCAACTTTTACCCTTCATAACTTAATCCATAGGCCCTCTATTAAGCCCAAACTTCATATAAGTCTTCATTAGACCATTCTAAAGAGTTATCCACCTTAGGTGGGGGGTTTCTATGACAATTGAGCCTCTTAGTGGGCCATGAAGTACCCCTATTCGAACCTTGAGCCCGCGGTGGCTGTATTTCTTACCCCTTGGATGTCGAAACTTCTAAAATTTTTCCTGAGGCCCCCTACTGATATAGGCCCTATTAAGTTATGAATAACTCCTACTTAGGACATGCTCTAAAGGAATTCGGGTCCATTTAAGGCATAACTACTCTCATTCTTTAGTTATGAGGGGTCAAAGTAAACCTAATTCTAGGTATTTCAGTCGCGACATCAATAAGTCCTTGGCCTTGACAGGTCAACTTTTATCCTTCAAAACTTAATCCATAGGCCCTCTACTAAGCCAAAACTTCATATAACTCTTCATTAGACCCTTCTGAAGAGTTATCTACCTTCGGTGGGGGGTTCCTGTGACATGTGAGCCTCTTAGTGGGCCTTGAAGTACCCCTATTCGAACCTTGAGCCCGCAGTGGCTGTATTTCTTACCCCTTGGATGTCCAAACTTCTAAAATTTTTCTTGAGGCCCCCAACTGATATAAGCCCTATTAAGTTATTAATAACTCTGCCTGGGAACATGTTCTAAAGGAATTTGGGTCCATTTAAGGCATTACTACTCTTATTCTCTAGTCCAAAGGGGTCAAAGTAAGCCTTATTCTAGGTATTTCAGTCGCGACATCAATAAGTTATTCAGTCGCGACATCAATAAGTCCTTGGCCTTGACAGGTCAACTTTTACCCTTCATAACTTAATCCATAGGCCCTATATTAAGCCCTAACATCATATAACTATTTATTAGACCCTTCTAAAGAGTTATCCACTTTAGGTGGGGGGTTCCTGTGGCATTTGAGCCTCTTAGTGGGCCTTGAAGTACCCCTATTCGAACCTTGAGCCCGCGGTGGCTATATTTCTTACCCCTTGGATGTCCAAACTTTTAAATTTTTTCCTGAGGCCCCCTACTAATATAGGCTCTATTAAGTTATGAATGACTCTTCCTTAGGACATGCCCTAAAGGAATCTGGTTCCATTTAAGCCAAAGCCACTCTCATTCCCTAGATATAAGGGGTCAAAGTAAGCCTAATTCTAGGTATTTCAGTCGCGACATCAATAAGTCCTTGGCCTCAACAGGTCAACTTTTACCCTTCAAAACTTAATCCATAGGCCCTTTCCTAGGCCCAAACTTCATAATACTCTTTATTAGACGATTCTAAAGAGTTGTCTGCCTTAGGTGGGGGGTTCCTGTGACATGTGAGCCTCTTAGTAGACCTTGAAGTGCCCCTATTCGAACCTTGAGCCCGCGGTGGCTGTATTTCTTAACACTTGGATGTCCAAACTTCTAAAATTTTTCCTGAGGCCCCCTACTGATATAGGCCCTATTAAGTTATGAATAACTCTGCCTGGGAAAATGTTCTAAAGGAATTTGGGTCCATTTAAGGCATTACTCTTATTCTCTAGTCATGAGGGGTCAAAGTAAGCCTAATTCTAGGTATTTCAGTCGCGACATCAATAAGTTATTCAGTCGCGACATAAATAAGTCCTTGGCCTCGACAGGGCAACTTTTACCCTTCATAACTTAATCCATAGGCCCTATATTAAGCCCTAACTTCATATAACTATTTATTAGACCCTTCTAAAGAGTTATCTACTTTAGATGGGGGGTTCCTGTGGCATTTGAGCCTCTTAGTGGGCGTTGAAGTACCCCTATTTGAACCTCGAGCCCGCGGTGGCTGTATTTCTTACCCCTTGGATGTACAAAATTCTAAAATTCTTCTTGAGGCCCCCTACTGATATAGGCCCTATTAAGTTATGAATAACTATTCCTTAGGACATGTTCTAAAGGAATTCGGGTCCATTTAAGGCATAACTACTCTCATTCTCTAGTTATGAGGGGTCAAAGTAAGCCTAATTCTAGGTATTTCAGACACAACATCAATAAGTCCTTGGCCTTGACAGGTCAACTTTTACCCTTCATAACTTAATCCGAAGGCCCTTTCCTACGCCCAAACTTCATAATACTCTTCATTAGACCTTTCTAAAGTGTTATCTACCTTAGGTGGGGGGTTTCCATGACATTTGAGCCTCTTAGTGGGCCTTGAAGTGCCCCTATTCGAACCTTGAGCCCGCGGTGGCTGTATTTCTTAACGCTTGGATGTCCAAACTTCTAAAATTTTTCCTGAGGCCCCCTACTGATATAGGCCCTATTAAGTTATGAATAACTCTTCCTTAGGACATGTTCTAAAGGAATTTGGGTCCATTTAAGGCATAACTACTCTCATTCTCTAGTTATGAGGGGTCAAAGTAAACCTAATTCTAGGTATTTCAGTCGCGACATCAATAAGTCCTTGGCCTCGACAGGTCAACTTTTACCCTTCATAACTTAATCCATAGGCCCTTTCCTAGGCCCAAACTTCATACTACTTTTTATCAAACGATTCTAAAGAGTTATCTACCTTAGGTGGGGGGTTCCTGTTACATGTGAGCCTCTTAGTAGACCTTGAAGTACCCTTATTCGAACCTTGAGCCCGCAGTGGCTGTATTTCTTACCCCTTGGATGTCCAAACTTCTAAAAAATTTTTTGAGGCCCCCAACTGATATAAGCCCTATTAAGTTATTAATAACTCTGCCTGGGAACATGTTCTAAAGGAATTTGGGTCCATTTAAGGCATAACTACTCTTATTTTCTAGTCCAAAGGGGTCAAAGTAAGCGTAATTCTAGGTATTTCAGTCGCGACATCAATAAGTTATTCAGTCGCGACATCAATAAGTCCTTGGCCTCGACAGGTCAACTTTTACCCTTCATAACTTAATCCATAGGCCCTATATTAAGCCCTAACTTCATATAACTATTTATTAGACCCTTCTAAAGAGTTATCCACTTTAGGTGGGGGGTTCCTGTGCCATTTGAGCCTCTTAGTGGGCCTTGAAGTACCCCTATTCGAACCTTGAGCCCGCGGTGGCTATATTTCTTACCCCTTGGATGTACAAACTTCTAAAATTTTTCTTGAGGCCCCCTACTGATATAGGCCCTATTAAGTTATGAATACCTATTCCTTAGGACATGTTCTAAAGGAATTCGGGTCCATTTAAGGCATAACTACTCTCATTCACTAGATATGAGGGGTCAAAGTAAGCCTAATTCTAGGTATTTCAGACGCGACATCAATAAGTCCTTGGCCTTGACAGGTCAACTTTTACCCTTCATAACTTAATCCAAAGGCCCTTTCCTAGGCCCAAAATTCATAATACTCTTTATTAGACGATTCTAAAGAGTTATCTACCTTAGGTGGGGGGGTTCCTGTGACATGTGAGCCTCTTAGTAGACCTTGAAGTACCCTTATTCGAACCTTGAGCCCGCAGTGGCTGTATTTCTTATCCCTTGGATGTCCAAACTTCTAAAATTTTTAATGATGCCCCGAACAGATATAAGCCCTAATAGGTTATGAATAACTCTGCCTGGGAACATGTTCTAAAGGAATTTGGGTCCATTTAAGGCATAACTAATCTTATTCTCTAGTCATGAGGGGTCAAAGTAAGCCTAATTCTAGGTATTTCAGTAGCGTCAATAAGTCCTTGGCCTTGACATGTCAACTTTTACCCTTCATAACTTAATCCATAGGCCCTCTATTAAGCCCAAACTTCATATAACTCTTCATTAGACCATTCTAAAGAGTTATCCACCTTAGGTGGGGGGTTTCTATGACAATTGAGCCTCTTAGTGGGCCATGAAGTACCCCTATTCGAACCTTGAGCCCGCGGTGGCTGTATTTCTTACCCCTTGGATGTCGAAACTTCTAAATTTTTTCCTGAGGCCCCCTACTGATATAGGCCCTATTAAGTTATGAATAACTCCTACTTAGGACATGCTCTAAAGGAATTTGGGTCCATTTAAGGCATAACTACTCTCATTCTTTAGTTATGAGGGGTCAAAGTAAACCTAATTCTAGGTATTTCAGTCGCGACATCAATAAGTCCTTGGCCTTGACAGGTCAACTTTTATCCTTCAAAACTTAATCCATAGGCCCTCTACTAAGCCAAAACTTCATATAACTCTTCATTAGACCCTTCTGAAGAGTTATCTACCTTCGGTGGGGGGTTCCCATGACATTTGAGCCCCTTAGTGGGCCTTAAAGTACCCCTATTCGAACCTTGAGCCCGCGGTGGCTGTATTTTTTACCCCTTGGATGTCCAAACCTTTAAATTTTTTCCTGAGGCCCCATACTGATATAGGCTCTATTAAGTTATGAATAACTCTTCCTTAAGACATGCCCTAAAGGAATGTTGGTCCATTTAAGGCAAAGCTACTCTCATTCTCTAGTTATAAGGGGTCAAAGTAAGCCTAATTCTAGGTATTTTAGTCGCGACATCAATAAGTCCTTGGCCTCGACAGGTCAACTTTTACCCTTCATAACTTAATCCATAGGCCCTCTATTAAGCCCAAACTTCATATAACTATTTATTAGACCCTTCTGAAGAGTTATCTACTTTAGGTGGGAGGTTCCTGTGGCATTTGAGCCTCTTAGTTGGCCTTGAAGTACCCCTATTCGAACCTTGAGCCTGCGGTGGCTGTATTTCTTACCCCTTGGATGTCCAAACTTCTAAATTTTTTCCTGAGGCCCGCTACTGATATAGGCCCTATTAAAATATGAATAACTCTTCCTTAAGACATGTTCTAAAGGAATTTGGGTCCATTTAGGGCATAACTACTCTCATACTCTAGTTATGAGGGGTCAAAGTAAGCCTAATTCTACGTATTTCAGTCGCGACATCAATAAGTCCTTGGCCTTGACAGGTCAACTTTTACCCTTCATAACTTAATCCATAGGCCCTCTCTTAAGCCCAAACTTCATATAACTCTTTATCAGACCCTTCTGAAGAGTTATCTACCTTAGGTGGGGGGGTTTCCATAACATTTTAGCCTCTTAATGGGCCTTGAAGTGCCCCTATTCGAACCTTGAGCCCACGGTGGCTGTATTTATTAACGCTTGGATGTCCAAACTTCTAAAATTTTTCCTGAGGCCCCCTACTGATATCAATAAGTCCTTGGCCTTGACAGGTCAACTTTTATCCTTCAAAACTTAATCCATAGGCCCTCTATTAAGCCAAAACTTCATATAACTCTTCATTAGACCCTTCTGAAGAGTTATCTACCTTCGGTGGGGGGTTCCCATGACATTTGAGTCTCTTATGCACCAGTCAATTGAATCCCCGGGAGGGGGGGGGGCCGGGACATGCGGGGATACTGCTCAGGAAAAAATCAATAGATAGCACTCATCCCCACTGGCAGGGACCAATTCTGTGGCAGTATGCCCCACCTCTGGGGCATGCTCAACAAGAATACACAAGTTCCTAAGATTTCAACTTTTTATTTTGTGAAAATAAACCACAAAAATCTTAGCAGTTACTTCACAAATAACGAAACCTTCAGCAGTTATAAAAATAAAATTTTAGACTTGGAGAAGACACCCTTCACATTACTTTTATTAAACACCTGACGTCCATTGTGATACCATTGTCAATGGAAAGTCTCTGAATTACAATTCAGTTTTAAGAGTATATCAACACTCTGTGTATTGCACTGCAGTACACTGGAAATGTTTATCTACAATGAAGTGATTGTAGAAAAAGTATAAACAAGTGTTGGGCATAGGGTCATAGAATGAGTTCAACAGATGGCTGCTTTTTTCGAACTCCTTAAGTGAATGATTGAGTAGACTGTTTCAACTTTCCCATCTTCAAGTCAACCTTCCTAGGGAATTTGATATTCTACTTCCCCAAGGTTACCACAGAGAGGCACATTTGGGCAACTTCCAGCCATGGTCAAAGCCTGGATGTGTTTCCAGTGTGAGCATCCCAAGAAACTTCCGAAGAAGTAACCACTAAATATGAAAATATTTAATCAAGTGGTTCTTGAGATATTGTGCAGACAAATAATTCACATTGCCCCCAAGTGGTGAGCTTTGAAAACTGAGATGACCACCGATAAATGTAATTGAGCCCCGAGAAACTTCCGAAGAAGCAACCACAATGTAGGAAAATGTTTCATGAAGTGGTTCTTGAGATATTGTGCAGACAAATAATTCACATCAACCCATAGTGGTGAATTTTGAAAACTAAGATGACCTTCGAAAAAAGTGATCAAATGATGCCCACTGTTCTGTGGAGGCACTGTTTGGAGAGGTTTAAAAAGTCATACCCTGAAAAAAGTTATACCCGCCAGAACCAATAAATCCTTTTTTTTCTTTTTGGTCAAGCAAAAAAAATATGTTTGCTCGACCAAGAAGAAAAAATGCTTGCCGAAAAATAGGCAGGGTAGGTAGTGTTTTTTTTGTTTGTTTTTTCACACTGAAAACCATAGGGTTGAGATTTGCTTACCAGGAACATTTGTTTGACTTGTCTTTTGAAGGATGTACAGCTCACTTACTTCAGCTATTATTCAAGGTCGTATACAACTATTCATGTGTTTATGTCCATGATTGGAAGTCTTTCCCTATTTTTTCCTGACCTGGACTTAAGGATTGGAAGAAACCCCATTAGGGTAGGGGGGAAAAACTAAGTAGCCATTAGTAGGGTAGGGTTACCCTGAGCAAACATTTTTCGGGGCCCCTGTTGGGAAAACAGTGGGTGTTGGCATAAGAAAATGGTTGGTGGCAGAGTGAAAAAATCAGACCTAAATTCAATATATTCAACAATAGGTTACAGTGCATTTCACATCTGTCTGTCGCCATGAATTTTGGACAGGACTCTTTAATAAATGGTGCCATGAGGTCCATATATGGCGCAGAAAGTTTTCCCCTCATTTGCATCCCAAATTATGATCAGATGAAAACTACCCCTAGATGAATCATGTAGAGCTCTATACAATCAGAGATCAATTAAACATTGAAATCAAATTTAAACTCAAAGTACATGTGGCCAAGTGGTTTTATGGGCTCAGATTTCAAATGATGGTTCATCAGTATTATCATTTTCAATTTTATTTCAGTGCAATACATTTCATCAGTCCAGCTGAAATTTCATCAGGCAGCTCAGTGATTGAGAGTCCAGCATCCGATCCCAACCCAGGTTTTACAACTTACCCAGGGCTTGAAATTACAATTTTTTCCAGGGAGCCCAGAGGGTCTTCCTGGATTTTTACTAGGGAGCCAATACTAACTAGGCCCAAATAATCAATTTTTATTTAAGAAAAGTTTTTTTTCTTTTTTTGTGGTAAATCTTTCTGTACTAAGTCATTTTTCTCTTTATTTTTTTCTAAAACATTTCACCAGTTCAGGTAACTCAAACAATAAGCCCCCAGTGCACTCAAACTGTCAAACAGCCCAGGTTCTATTCATACAATCAAATAATCAATTTTTATTTAAGAAATGTTTTTTTTTTTTTTTTTTTTGTGGTAAATATTTCTATACTAAGTCATTTTTTTTCTCTTTATTTTCTTCTAAAACATTTCACCAGTTCAGGTAACTCAAACAATAAGCCCCCAATGCACTCAAACAGCCCAGGTTCTATTCATACAATCAAATAATCAATTTTTATTTAAGAAAAGTTTTTTCTTTTTTTTTGTAAATATTTCTTTAATAAGTATTTTTTCTCTTTATGTAACTCAAATAATAAGCCCCCAGTGCACTAGAATTGTCACACAGCCCAGGGTCCCTTCACACTGTTACTATATATGTGTTACCCATACCAAAACAATCAACCTGAATTAAGTGATCAATTTTATTTTTTAAAAGTTTTTTTTTCTTTTTTGGGGGGAAATATTTCAATTCTATTTTATCTTATTTTTCATTTTTTTATTAATCCCATTTACCATGTCATTGGGAATAGGATCATCTTATGTAGATAATTAAATATGATCCATCTCATGAGCTACCTGACATCAAGGCTGCTGATAGTGTGCAAAACTTCCAAGAAACATTGCTATTTCATCGACTACAAGGACTGTCACTATAAACATGTGTCCACTGACTATTCTTTAAAGCGCTTATGAACACATTCCAGGTAGATAGGGCGCTATATCTTTTTTCAATAATTATTATTATTATCATATTTATCACGCCGTCCTGCTCCCTCGTGTGACACAGCAAAATCGTCTTCTTCGCACCGAAGAAGGAGCGGTTAGCGCGATCGAATCTTTGAAATGTTGTGGCATTGGTCATACCTTGCGCAATAGGTGTAATAGTATGACCATTGTCACAACATATCAAAGAAACGATCGCGCGTTAGGTAGACTGCGCACCATAGTCCGTAGTTGGTCAACACAGTGGACCTAGCAGAGGCCGGGTGCGGCCGGCTGATAGGCCTACTGGAATCGTGGCAGCAAAGTATGACGTCACTATTCAAATCCCCGCCTATCATGCACCGCCTCGGGACAGCAACAATAAATCACAGTAATCCCGGTACACCGGGCAGCTATTTTAAGCAGTATTTAGCAGAAGCACCGTGTTTCCCGGCCAAGTCCCGGCCCCCCCTCCCAGGGATTCAATTGACTGGTGCATTAGTGGGCCTTAAAGTACCCCTATTCGAACCTTGAGCCCGCGGTGGCTGTATTTTTTACCCCTTGGACGTCCAAACTTCTAATTTTTTTCCTGAGGCCCCCTACTAATAAAGGCTCTATCAAGTTATGCATGACTCTTCCTTAGGACATGCCCTTAAGGAATTTGGGGCCATTCAAGGCAAAGCTACTCTCATTCTGTAGTTATAAGGGGTCAAAGTAAGCCTAATTCTAGGTATTTCAGTCGCGACATCAATAAGTCCTTGGCCTCGACAGGTCAACTTTTACCCTTCATAACTTAATCCATAGGCCCTTCCCTAGGCCCAAACTTCATAATACTCTTTATTAGACGATTCTAAAGAGTTATCTACCTTAGGTGGGGGGTTCCTGTGACATGTGAGCCTCTTAGTAGACCTTGAAGTACCCTTATTCGAACCTTGAGCCCGCAGTGGCTGTATTTCTTACCCCTTGGATGTCCAAACTTCTAAAATTTTTCTTGAGGCCCCAAACTGATATAAGCCCTATTAAGTTATGAATAACTCTGCCTGGGAACATGTTCTAAAGGAATTTGGTTCCATTTAAGGCATTACTACTCTTATTCTCTAGTCATGAGGGGTCAAAGTAAGCCTAATTCTAGGTATTTCAGTCGCGACATCAATAAGTTATTCAGTCGCGACATCAATAAGTCCTTGACCTCGACAGGTCAACTTTTACCCTTCATAACTTAATCCATAGGCCCTCTATTAAGCCCTAACTTCATATAACTATTTATTAGACCCTTCTCAAGAGTTATCTACTTTAGTTGGGGGATTCCTGTGGCATTTGAGCCTCTTAGTTGGCCTTAAAGTACCCCTATTCGAACCTCGAGCCCGCGGTGGCTGTATTTCTTACCCCTTGGATGTACAAACTTCTAAAATTTTTCTTGAAGCCCCCTACTGATATAGGCCCTATTACGTTATGAATAATTATTCCGTAGGACATGTTCTTAAGGAATTCGGATCCATTTAAGGCATAACTACTCTCATTCTCTAGTTATGAGTGGTCAAAGTAAGCCTAATTCTAGGTATTTCAGGCGCGACATCAATGAGTCCTTGGCCTTGACAGGTCAACTTTTACCCTTCATAACTTATTTCGAAGGCCCTTTCCTAAGCGCAAACTTCATAATACTCTTCATTAGACCTTTCTAAAGAGTTATCTACCTTAGGTGGGGGGTTTCCATGACATTTGGGCCTCTTAGTGGGCCTTGAAGTGCCCCTATTCGAACCTTGAGCCCGCGGTGGCTGTATTTCTTAACGCTTGGATGTCCAAATTTCTAAAAAATTTCCTGAGGCCCCCTACTGATATAGGCCCTATTAAGTTATGAATAATTCTTCCTTAGGACATGTTCTAAAGGAATTTGGGTCCATTTAAGGCATAACTACTCTCATTCTCTAGTTATGAGGGGTCAAAGTAAACCTAATTCTAGGTATTTCAGTCGCGACATCAATAAGTCCTTGGCCTTGACAGGTCAACTTTTACCCTTCATAACTTAATAACTTAATCCATAGGCCCTTTCCTAGGCCCAAACTTCATAATACTCTTTATTAGACGATTCTAAAGAGTTATCTACCTTAGGTGGGGGGTTCCTGTGACATATGAGCCTCTTAGTAGACCTTGAAGTACCCTTATTCGAACCTTGAGCCCGCAGTGGCTGTATTTCTTACCCCTTGGATGTCCAAACTTCTAAAATTTTTCCTGAGGCCCCCTACTGATATAGGCCCTATTTAGTTATGAGTAACTCTTCCTTAGGACATGCCCTAAAGGAATTTGGGTCCATTTAAGGCAAAGCTACTCTCATTCTCTAGTTATAAAGGGTCAAAGTAAGCCTAATTCTAGGTATTTCAGTCGCGACATCAATAAGTCCTTGGCCTCGACAGGTCAACTTTTACCCTTCATAACTTAATCCATAGGCCCTTTCCTAGGCCCAAACTTCATACTACTTTTTATCAAACGATTCTAAAGAGTTATCTACCTTAGGTGGGGGGTTCCTGTTACATGTGAGCCTCTTAGTAGACCTTGAAGTACCCTTATTCGAACCTTGAGCCCGCAGTGGCTGTATTTCTTACCCCTTGGATGTCCAAACTTCTAAAAATTTTCTTGAGGCCCCCAACTGATATAAGCCCTATTAAGTTATTAATAACTCTGCCTGGGAACATGTTCTAAAGGAATTTGGGTCCATTTAAGGCACTACTCTTATTCTCTAGTCATGAGGGGTCAAAGTAAGCCTAATTCTAGGTATTTCAGTCGCGACATCAATAAGTTATTCAGTCGCGACATAAATAAGTCCTTGGCCTCGACAGGTCAACTTTTACCCTTCATAACTTAATCCATAGGCCCTATATTAAGCCCTAACTTCATATAACTATTTATTAGACCCTTCTAAAGAGTTATCTACTTTAGATGGTGGGTTCCTGTGGCATTTGAGCCTCTTAGTGGGCGTTGAAGTACCCCTATTTGAACCTCGAGCCCGCGGTGGCTGTATTTCTTACCCCTTGGATGTACAAACTTCTAAAATTCTTCTTGAGGCCCCCTACTGATATAGGCCCTATTAAGTTATGAATAACTATTCCTTAGGACATGTTCTAAAGGAATTCGGGTCCATTTAAGGCATAACTACTCTCATTCTCTAGTTATGAGGGGTCAAAGTAAGCCTAATTCTAGGTATTTCAGACGCAACATCAATAAGTCCTTGGCCTTGACAGGTCAACTTTTACCCTTCATAACTTAATCCATAGGCCCTTTCCTACGCCCAAACTTCATAATACTCTTCATTAGACCTTTCTAAAGTGTTATCTACCTTAGGTGGGGGGTTTCCATGACATTTGAGCCTCTTAGTGGGCCTTGAAGTGCCCCTATTCGAACCTTGAGCCCGCAGTGGCTGTATTTCTTAACGCTTGGATGTCCAAACTTCTAAATTTTTTCCTGAGGCCCCCTACTGATATAGGCCCTATTAAGTTATGAATAATTCTTCCTTAGGACATGTTCTAAAGGAATTTGGGTCCATTTAAGGCATAACTACTCTCATTCTCTAGTTATGAGGGGTCAAAGTAAACCTAATTCTAGGTATTTCAGTCGCGACATCAATAAGTCCTTGGCCTCGACAGGTCAACTTTTACCCTTCATAACTTAAGGGTAGGTGGGGGGTTCCTGTGGCATTTGAGCCTCTTAGTGGGCCTTGAAGTACCCCTATTCGAACCTTGAGCCCGCGGTGGCTATATTTCTTACCCCTTGGATGTACAAACTTCTAAAATTTTTCTTGAGGCCCCCTACTGATATAGGCCCTATTAAGTTATGAATAACTATTCCTTAGGACATGTTCTAAAGGAATTCGGGTCCATTTATGAGGGGTCAAAATAAGCCTAATTCTAGGTATTTCAGACGCGACATCAATAAGTCCTTGGCCTTGACAGGTCAACTTTTACCCTTCATAACTTAATCCGAAGGCCCTTTCCTAGGCCCAAACTTCATAATACTCTTTATTAGACGATTCTAAAGAGTTATCTACCTTAGGTGGGGGGTTCCTGTGACATGTGAGCCTCTTAGTAGACCTTGAAGTACCCTTATTCGAACCTTGAGCCCGCAGTGGCTGTATTTCTTATCCCTTGGATGTCCAAACTTCTAAAATTATTCCTGAGGCCCCGCACAGATATAAGCCCTAATAAGTTATGAATAACTCTGCCTGGGAACATGTTCTAAAGGAATTTGGGTCCATTTAAGGCATAACTAATCTTATTCTTTAGTTATGAGGGGTCAAAGTAAGCCTAATTCTAGGTATTTCAGTCGCGACATCAATAAGTCCTTGGCCTTGACAGGTCAACTTTTACCCTTCATAACTTAATCCATAGGCCCTCTATTAAGCCCAAAGCTCAAATAACTCTTCAATCGACCGTTCTTAAGAGTTTCCCACCTCAGGTGGGGGGTTCCTGTGACATTTAAGCCTCTTAGTGGGCCTTGAAGTACCCCTATTCGAACCTTGAGCCCGCGGTGGCTGTATTTCTTAACGCTTGGATGTCCAAATTTCTAAAAATTTTCCTGAGGCCCCCTACTGATATAGGCCCTATTAAGTTATGAATAATTCTTCCTTAGGACATGTTCTAAAGGAATTTGGGTCCATTTAAGGCATAACTTCTCTCATTCTCTAGTTATGAGGGGTCAAAGTAAACCTAATTCTAGGTATTTCAGTCGCGACATCAATAAGTCCTTGGCCTCGACAGGTCAACTTTTACCCTTCATAACTTAATCACTTAATCCATAGGCCCTTTCCTAGGCCCAAACTTCATAATACTCTTTATTAGACGATTCTAAAGAGTTATCTACCTTAGGTGGGGGGTTCCTGTGACATATGAGCCTCTTAGTAGACCTTGAAGTACCCTTATTTGAACCTTGAGCCCGCAGTGGCTGTATTTCTTACCCCTTGGATGTCCAAACTTCTAAAATTTTTCCTGAGGCCCCCTACTGATATAGGCCCTATTTAGTTATGAGTAACTCTTCCTTAGGACATGCCCTAAAGGAATTTGGGTCCATTTAAGGCAAAGCTACTCTCATTCTCTAGTTATAAAGGGTCAAAGTAAGCCTAATTCTAGGTATTTCAGTCGCGACATCAATAAGTCCTTGGCCTCGACAGGTCAACTTTTACCCTTCATAACTTAATCCATAGGCCCTTTCCTAGGCCCAAACTTCAGACTACTTTTTATCAAACGATTCTAAAGAGTTATCTACCTTAGGTGGGGGGTTCCTGTTACATGTGAGCCTCTTAGTAGACCTTGAAGTACCCTTATTCGAACCTTGAGCCCGCAGTGGCTGTATTTCTTACCCCTTGGATGTCCAAACTTCTAAAAATTTTCTTGAGGCCCCCAACTGATATAAGCCCTATTAAGTTATTAATAACTCTGCCTGGGAACATGTTCTAAAGGAATTTGGGTCCATTTAAGGCACTACTCTTATTCTCTAGTCATGAGGGGTCAAAGTAAGCCTAATTCTAGGTATTTCAGTCGCGACATCAATAAGTTATTCAGTCGCGACATAAATAAGTCCTTGGCCTCGACAGGTCAACTTTTACCCTTCATAACTTAATCCATAGGCCCTATATTAAGCCCTAACTTCATATAACTATTTATTAGACCCTTCTAAAGAGTTATCTACTTTAGATGGTGGGTTCCTGTGGCATTTGAGCCTCTTAGTGGGCGTTGAAGTACCCCTATTTGAACCTCGAGCCCGCGGTGGCTGTATTTCTTACCCCTTGGATGTACAAACTTCTAAAATTCTTCTTGAGGCCCCCTACTGATATAGGCCCTATTAAGTTATGAATAATTATTCCTTAGGACATGTTCTAAAGGAATTCGGGTCCATTTAAGGCATAACTACTCTCATTCTCTAGTTATGAGGGGTCAAAGTAAGCCTAATTCTAGGTATTTCAGACGCAACATCAATAAGTCCTTGGCCTTGACAGGTCAACTTTTACCCTTCATAACTTAATCCGAAGGCCCTTTCCTACGCCCAAACTTCATAATACTCTTCATTAGACCTTTCTAAAGTGTTATCTACCTTAGGTGGGGGGTTTCCATGACATTTGAGCCTCTTAGTGGGCCTTGAAGTGCCCCTATTCGAACCTTGAGCCCGCAGTGGCTGTATTTCTTAACGCTTGGATGTCCAAACTTCTAAAAAATTTCCTGAGGCCCCCTACTGATACAGGCCCTATTAAGTTATGAATAATTCTTCCTTAGGACATGTTCTAAAGGAATTTGGGTCCATTTAAGGCATAACTACTCTCATTCTCTAGTTATGAGGGGTCAAAGTAAACCTAATTCTAGGTATTTCAGTCGCGACATCAATAAGTCCTTGGCCTCGACAGGTCAACTTTTACCCTTCATAACTTAAGGGTAGGTGGGGGGTTCCTGTGGCATTTGAGCCTCTTAGTGGGCCTTGAAGTACCCCTATTCGAACCTTGAGCCCGCGGTGGCTATATTTCTTACCCCTTGGATGTACAAACTTCTAAAATTTTTCTTGAGGCCCCCTACTGATATAGGCCCTATTAAGTTATGAATAACTATTCCTTAGGACATGTTCTAAAGGAATTCGGGTCCATTTAAGGCATAACTACTCTCATTCACTAGTTATGAGGGGTCAAAGTAAGCCTAATTCTAGGTATTTCAGACGCGACATCAATAAGTCCTTGGCCTTGACAGGTCAACTTTTACCCTTCATAACTTAATCCGAAGGCCCTTTCCTAGGCCCAAACTTCATAATACTCTTTATTATACGATTCTAAAGAGTTATCTACCTTAGGTGGGGGGTTCCTGTGACATGTGAGCCTCTTAGTAGACCTTGAAGTACCCTTATTCGAACCTTGAGCCCGCAGTGGCTGTATTTCTTATCCCTTGGATGTCCAAACTTCTAAAATTATTCCTGAGGCCCCGCACAGATATAAGCCCTAATAAGTTATGAATAACTCTGCCTGGGAACATGTTCTAAAGGAATTTGGTTCCATTTAAGGCATTACTACTCTTATTCTCTAGTCATGAGGGGTCAAAGTAAGCCTAATTCTAGGTATTTCAGTCGCGACATCAATAAGTTATTCAGTCGCGACATCAAGTCCTTGGCCTCGACAGGTCAACTTTTACCCTTCATAACTTAATCCATAGGCCCTCTATTAAGCCCTAACTTCATAATTTTCTAAAGGTCATTTTCGGGTATTTTTGGGTTTCTGAGGTCATGTAAAACTAAGAAATGAAGCTCCTATGCTACAAATGAAGATATTTCCTCTTACACAGTCTTATTATGAGTATTTAAGCACTTACAGAATGAAGATATCTGCTAAAATAAAAAAATCTGCCAAAAAAGCAAATGTCTTTCTTAATTGTTCCATATTAGGGAATTTTCTTGCTCCCGAAATGAAACACTCTTCCTGCATACTATTTTTTTCAAAATTGTGATATCATAGATGGTCACAGACTGATGTTTTGTAGTATAATATAAGATATCTAAGGGCTAGAACATCACATTCTTTTGTTATGGCTTGAAAAGGGGGGGGGGGGGGTACCTCTAAATTTTACCCTATTTTGAAAATTCAAACACCGCTTATCTTGCCATACAACATATTTCAGCTCTGACACTTTTACACCATGAAAGGACATGCAAAGGGCTTTTTAAAAATGTATAGAAATCTATATATAATGATTTTCCGTGTCGGCAAAACTCCTTTCCCTGAGAAAATTAACACGTTTTTTGCCCTTGGCCAATATTTACACTCATTGAACTCCCACTTCCAATAGTCCTTTGGCCACCAATTATTTTGTGGTTAATGGTCATTTTAGGGTTTTTTGGGGTTTCTGGGGTCATGTGAAACTAAAAAATGAAGCTGCTGTGCTACAAGTGAAGATATTTCCTGTTACAGAGTCTTATCCTGAGTAATTTAGCACTAATAGAATCAAGATATATGTTAAAACAAAAAAATTCTGCCAAAAAAGCAAATGTTTCTCTCATTTGCTCTATATTAGGGTATTTTCCACTATAAAATGGGCCATACGGCAGCCATTTTGCAATCGATTTTCATGTTCTATACATCAAATTGTAGGGAATTTTATTCCCTAATGATTATTAAGTACATTGCTTAACAAATTATTGTCAATTTTAAAGATATGGGGCTAAAAGAACCAGAATTTGTAGATTTCACCTTGAAATGACCTTGTACCATGAGAAGGCTCTATGTTTTCAGCCTGAAACTAATTTGTTGCAATTCCCTGCTTAATTCTACCCTTATTTCAGGTTTTACTTATAAGAAATTACCAACTTTATTTTTTTGGAAATTTTATAAAGGTCATTTTAGGAGTTTTTGGGGTTTCTGATGTCATGTTGAACTGAAAAAAGAAGCTCTTATGCTACAAATGAAGATATTTCCTGTTACACAGTCTTCTTCTGAGTATTTTAGTACTAATAGAATCAGGGTATCTGCTAAAACAAAAAAAGTATGTCAAAAAAGCAAATGTTTCTCTCATTTGCACCATATTAGGGTATTTTCCCACAATAAAATGGGCCATACGGCAGCCATTTTCTAACCGATATTCATGTTCTATACATCAAATTGTAGGGAATTCTATTTTCTACTGATTACTAAGTACATTGCTTAACAAATTATTGTCAATTTTAAAAATATGGGGCTAAAAGGACCAGAATTTGTGGATTTCACCTTGAAATGACCTTGTACCATGAGAAGGCTTTATTTTTTCAGCCTGAAACTAATCTGTTGCAATTCCCTGCTTAATTCTACCCTTATTTCATGTTTTACTTATAAGAAATAACCATCTTTATTTTTTTGGAAATTTTCTAAAGGTCATTTTAGGTTTTTTTGGGGTTTCTGAGGTCATGTGAAACTAAGAAATGAAGCTGCTATGCTACAAGTGAAGATATTTCCTGTTACAGAGTCTTATCCTGAGTAATTTAGCACTAATAGAATCAAGATATATGCTAAAACAAAAAAATTCTGCCAAAAAAGCAAATGTTTCTCTCATTTGCTCCATATTAGGGTATTTTCCCACTATAAAATGGGCCATACGGCAGCCATTTTGTAACCGATTTTCATGTTCTATACATCAAATTGTAGGGAATTCTGTTCCCTAATGATTATTATGTACTTTGCTTAACAAATTATTGTCAATTTTAAAGATATGGGGCTAAAAGAACCAGAATTTATAGATTTCACCTTGAAATGACCTTGTACCATGAGAAGGCTCTATGTTTTCAGCCTGAAACTAATTTGTTGCAATTCCCTGCTTAATTCTACCCTTATTTCATGTTTTACTTATAAGAAATTACCAACTTTATTTTTTTGGAAATTTTCTAAATGTCATTTTAGGAGTTTTTTGGGTTTCTGAGGTCATGTTGAACTGAAAAAAGAAGCTCTTATGTTACAAATGAAGATATTTCCTGTTACACAGTCTTCTTCTGAGTATTTTAGTACTAATAGAATCAAGATATCTGCTAAAACAAAAAAATTCTGCCAAAAAAGCAAATGTTTCTCTCATTTGCCCCATATTAGGGTATTTTCCCACTATAAAATGGGCCATACGGCAGCCATTTTGTAACCGATTTTCATGTTCTAAACATCAAATTGTAGGGAATTCCATTCTCTACTGATTACTAAGTACATTGCTTAGCAAATTATTGTCAATTTTAAAAATATGGGGCAATAAGTTCCAGAATTTGTGGATTTCACCTTGAAATGACCTTGTACCATGAGAAGGCTTATTTTTTTCAGCCTGAAACTAATCTGTTGCAATTCCCTGCTTAATTCTACCCTTATTTCATGTTTTACTTATAAGAAATAACCAACTTTATTATTTTGGAAATTTTCTAAAAGTCATTTTAGGGTTTTTTGGGGTTTCTGGGGTCATGTGAAACTAAAAAATGAAGCTGCTATGCTACAAGTGAA
Organism: Maea johnstoni; assembly: GCA_963942565.1. NCBI lineage: Eukaryota > Metazoa > Annelida > Polychaeta > Spionida > Magelonidae > Maea > Maea johnstoni. Next base: position 41,001,959 of record OZ012687.1, read on the forward strand.
GATATTTCCTGTTACAGAGTCTTATCCTGAGTAATTTAGCACTAATAGAATCAAGATATATGCTAAAACAAAAAAATTCTGCCAAAAAAGCAAATGTTTCTCTCATTTGCTCCATATTAGGGTATTTTCCCACTATAAAATGGGCCATACGGCAGCCATTTTGTAACCGATTTTCATGTTCTATACATCAAATTGTAGGGAATTCTGTTCCCTAATGATTATTATGTACTTTGCTTAACAAATTATTGTCAATTTTAAAGATATGGGGCTAAAAGAACCAGAGTTTGTAGATTTCACCTTGAAATGACCTTGTACCATGAGAAGGCTCTATGTTTTAAGCCTGAAACTAATTTGTTGCAATTCCCTGCTTAATTCTACCCTTATTTCATGTCTTACTTATAAGAAATTACCAACTTTATTTTTTTGGAAATTTTCTAAATGTCATTTTAGGAGTTTTTTGGGTTTCTGAGGTCATGTTGAACTGAAAAAAGAAGCTCTTATGCTACAAATGAAGATATTTCCTGTTACACAGTCTTCTTCTGAGTATTTTAGTACTAATAGAATCAAGGTATCTGCTAAAACAAAAAAATTCTGCCAAAAAAGCAAATGTTTCTCTCATTTGCTCCATATTAGGGTATTTTCCCACTATAAAATGGGCCATACGGCAGCCATTTTGTAACCGATTTTCATGTTCTAAACATCAAATTGTAGGGAATTCCATTCTCTACTGATTACTAAGTACATTGCTTAGCAAATTATTGTCAATTTTAAAAATATGGGGCAATAAGTTCCAGAATTTGTGGATTTCACCTTGAAATGACCTTGTACCATGAGAAGGCTTATTTTTTTCAGCCTGAAACTAATCTGTTGCAATTCCCTGCTTAATTCTACCCTTATTTCATGTTTTACTTATAAGAAATAACCAACTTTATTATTTTGGAAATTTTCTAAAAGTCATTTTAGGGTTTTTTGGAGTTTCTGGGGTCATGTGAAACTAAAAAATGAAGCTGCTATGCTACAAGTGAAGATATTTCCTGTTACAGAGTCTTATCCTGAGTAATTTAGCACTAATAGAATCAAGATATATGCTAAAACAAAAAAATTCTGCCAAAAAAGCAAATGTTTCTCTCATTTGCTCTATATTAGGCTATTTTCCCACTATAAAATCAGCCATACGGCAGCCATTTTGTAATCAATTTTCATGTTCTATACATCAAATTGTAGGGAATTCTATTCCATAATGATTATTAAGTACATTGCTTAACAAAGTATTGTCAATTTTAAAGATATGGGGCTAAAAGAACCACAATTTGTAGATTTCACCTTGAAATGACCTTGTACCATGAGAAGGCTCTATGTTTACAGCCTGAAACTAATTTGTTGCAATTCCCTGCTTAATTCTACCCTTATTTCATGTTTTACTTATGAGAAATTACCAACTTTATTTTTTTGGAAATTTTCTAAAGGTCATTTTAGGAGTTTTTTGGGCATCTGAGGTCATGTTGAACTGAAAAAAGAAGCTCTTATGCTACAAATGAAGATATTTCCTGTTACACAGTCTTCTTCTGAGTATTTTAGTACTAATAGAATCAAGGTATCTGCTAAAACAAAAAAATTCTGCCAAAAAAGCAAATGTTTCTCTCATTTGCTCCATATTAGGGTATTTTCCCACAATAAAATGGGCCATACGGCAGCCATTTTCTAACCGATATTCATGTTCTATACATCAAATTGTAGGGAATTCTATTTTCTACTGATTACTAAGTACATTGCTTAACAAATTATTGTCAGTTTTAAAAATATGGGGCTAAAAGGACCAGAATTTGTGGATTTCACCTTGAAATGACCTTGTACCATGAGAAGGCTTTATTTTTTCAGCCTGAAACTAATCTGTTGCAATTCCCTGCTTAATTCTACCCATATTTCATGTTTTACTTATAAGAAATAACCAACTTTATTTTTTTGGAAATTTTCTAAAGGTCATTTTCGGGTATTTTTGGGTTTCTGAGGTCATTTAAAACTAAGAAATGAAGCTCCTATGCTACAAATGAAGATAGTTCCTGTTACACAGTCTTATTATGAGTATTTAAGCACTTACAGAATGAAGATATCTGCTAAAATAAAAAGAATCTGCCAAAAAAGCAAATGTTTTTCTTAATTGTTCCATGTTAGGGAATTTTCTTGCTCCGGAAATGAAACACTCTTCCTGCATACTAGTTTTTTCAAAATTGTGATATCATAGATGGTCCCAGACTGATGTTTTGTAGTATAATATAAGATATCTAAGGGCTAGAACATCACATTCTTGTGTTATGGCCTGAAAAGGGGGGGGGGGGGGTACCTCTAAATTTTACCCTATTTTGAAAATTCAAACACCGCTTATCTTGGCATACAACATATTTCAGCTCTGACACTTTTACACCATGAAAGGACATGCAAAGGGCTTTTTAAAAATGTACAGAAATCTATATATAATGATTTTCTGTGTCGGCAAAACTCCTTTCCCTGAGAAAATTAACGCGTATTTTGCCCTTGGCCAATATTTGCACTCATTGAACTCCCACTTCCAATAGTCCTTTGGCCACCAATTATTTTGTGGTTAATGGTCTAGTGCAAATGGTTAGTTTCAACATGAATCTTTCCTTACCCCAGCCAAATAAAAGAAATATCAGAGAAAGAAAATAATCTTGTGGCCTTTTTTATTCGGCCCTTTTTGCACCTCAAAATCTCTGGTCAAGAGGCCGCATCTCGGGCCAGAGGCTAGAGTAGCGCGCGCCACTTTTAACATTATGGCCACCCTCTTGTCAAGTCTGAGACGAAGTTTCAGCGTCCTTGACCCCTACAAGCAAAGAAAACAACACATGAACATCAGAACTGTATTCATATGTACCGAAGAGATAGGCAGTTCTGATGTTCATGTATTGTTTTCTTTGCTTGTAGGGGTCGTAGGACGCTGAACCTTTGTCTCAGACTTGACAAGAGGGTGGCCAACGTCACCATAATGATCGTAACTCTACAGGACCAATTGTTAAGTAAGTTTTGACCACAAGACATCTGTACAGATACAAATACCTGTGCACGGTTTTGACGATAGAGAAAATGGCGTGCAAACATGTCGAGGCTGATTAGACCAAATCGGCCATAGTCGAGGCTGATCAGATCAAATCAGGTATGGTCAAGGCTGATCAGACCTGAACTGACATGGTTGAGGCTTATCAGACCAAATTGGGCAAGGTTGAGGCTGATCAGACCTGATCTGACATAGTTGGGTCTGATCAGACCTGTTCTGACATGATCGAGGCTGATCAGACCAAATTAGGCATGGTCAAGGCTGATCAGACCTGATCTGACATGGTCGAGGCTGGTCAGACCTGATCTGACATGGTCAGGGCTGATCAGACCTGTTCTGACAAGGTTGAGGCTGATCAGACCAAATCAGGCAAGGTCGAGGCTTATCAGACTTGTTCTGGCATGGTCGGGGGCTGATCAGACCAAATCGGCATGGTCGAGGCTGATCAGACCAAATCAGGTATGGTCGAGGCTGATCTGACCTGAACTGACATGGTCGAGGTTGATTAGACCAAATCAGGTATGGTTAAGGCTGATCAGACCTGATCTGACAGGGTCGAGGTTGATTAGACCAAATCAGGTATGGTTAAGGCTGATCCGACCAAATCAGGCAAGGTCGAGGCTTATCAGACTTGTTCTGGCATGGTCAGCGGCTGATCAGACCAAATCGGGCATGGTCGAGGCTGATCAGACCAAATCAGGTATGGTCGAGGCTGATCAGACCTGATCTGACATGGTCGAGGCTGATTAGACCAAATCAGGTATGGTTGAGGCTGATCAGACCTGATCTGACATGGTCGAGGCTGATTAGACCTGTTCTGACATGGTCGAGGCTGATTAGACCAAATCAGGTATGGTTGAGGCTGATCAGACCTGATCTGACATGGTCGAGGCTGATTAGACCAAATCGGGCATGGTCAAGGCTGATCAGACCTGATCTGACAGGGTCGAGGTTGATTAGACCAAATCAGGTATGGTTGAGGCTGATTAGACCAAATCAGGTATATGGTTGAGGATGATCAGACCAAATCAGGTATGGTTGAGGCTGATCAGACCAAATCAGGTATATGGTTGAGGATGATCAGACCAAATCAGGTATGGTTGAGGCTGATCAGACCTGATCTGACATGGTCGAGGTTGATTAGACCAAATCGGGCATGGTCAAGGCTGATCAGACCTGATCTGACAGGGTCGAGGTTGATTAGACCAAATCAGGTATGGTTGAGGCTGATTAGACCAAATCAGGTATATGGTTGAGGATGATCAGACCAAATCGGGCATGGTCAAGGCTGATCAGACCTGATCTGACATGGTCGAGGCTGATTAGACCGAATCAGGTATGGTCGAGGCTGTTTAGACCTGATCTGGGGTCTAATATCTAGCCTTAGTGTGACGTCACTAGGAGACAAAGACCAATGAGGGCTATCAAATCGTTTACATCACAGAGAAACTTGCGCGATAACATGCACAGAATGCTATTTTTGGGCTATTCGCAGAAGCCAGTCTATTCAGGTTGACCGGCTGTTTCATATAATAAAGGTATATTTAGAATCCTTGAAAAAAAAACAATTGTGGTGATCATATTTAGTATCTATTTCTATGGGGTAACTTGTCTTGGAAAGTCCTAAAGGAAAAGGAAGACAAGCAAGGAACAAATTCTGAGATTGTATCAGAAGAAATTCCAAAATCTTACATGGCCTATTAGAATCGCGCTTTAGATATAGTATAGAAGGCCAAAGTGGACAAACAGAGCATTTATTAATATAATAAATGATTTATTAGTATAAATAAATCATTTATTAATGTCAATAAATGGCATGATTTATTAATATCAATAAAAGATATATTAAAATTAAAAAATGATTTATTAATATTAACAAATGATTTATTAACATAATCAAAAGATTTACTGATATTAATCAATCATTAATTCTAGGGTCCTGTTCAGCCTTATCCATATTCTCCAAAATCATGTCCAACTTCCTCTCTGCCATTTTTAAGCAACTGTGATGGTCCAGGGAGCATTCACAATGAATTAAATAGTTCAAGGTTTCTCTAATATATGCCTATTATTTATTAATATTTTTTAATAAATGGCAT
>OZ012687.1:41012127-41028402 GCA_963942565.1 Maea johnstoni
ACTTAGATATGCAGTATTACTTCACTTGAAAGGGTCTCCACTTCATCAATCACGGGATTATTGCTCCTACCATAAACAACTGGCAATAAAACCTGCACTGTATGGACCCCATGGTTTTTATACATATTACAATATATCTGCACTGCATGACCCCCAATGGTTCGCAGTACTTTCCAGGATATCTCCTTGCACTATTCTAGCTTACTCTAAGTTATATCTATAACACTTATGATTATTCCAAATATAATCTAAATCAATAATCTCATATTGTACAATTAGTAGCCCAATACTTTACAAAAGGAAGGTTCTTTTCGCTGCAGGCGTGTCCAGAACAAACTGAATAAGGCAAGGCATCATGCCCAGGCAATCAACAAAGATGGTAGACGGATATCAAGGCGAGTGTTTAGAATGATTTAATGTTGAATGCTCCTGTGTAAAACTCATACTCTAGCTTACAAACAATAGTAAAGAATGGTTAAATTGTACAAAGTTATATTAAGATGAATACATCAATGGATAGGTAGCAAGAGACCAATTATCATATGCGCTATAGCTTAGATGAATAAAAGAATGGATATGTAGCGAGATACCAATTACTATACACGCTCTAGTCAAGACCTGGTTATCCTAGGGGTCTCGAATCTGGCCTTAGTGTGACGTTACTAGGAGACAAAGCCCAATTAGGGCTCTCCTATTGTTTACATTACAGAGAAAGCTGCGCACCAACATGCGCAGAACACAATTTAAGGGCAATTTGCCCCAGCCAGGTAGTTCAGGGAGAGGCGAGAGACCAATAACCACATGTGCTATAGTGAATGGCTGGACATGCCAGAGGTCTCTGATTTGGCATCAGCGTGAGGTCAAGAGGGAACAAGGACCAATCAGGGGTCTCGTATCATTTGCATTACAGAGAAATATGTACGCCAGCATGCGCAGAGCACGACTTTTGGGCTATTCGTTGAGGCTAGCCTGTTCAGGTTGACTGGCTGGTTTCATATTCACTTGCTTTTATTTATCTAAGATATAGTGAAGACCTGTCTATCCAAATCTCGTCTCAGTGTGAATAAAATATAATAAGTGCACATCTTCCGATAAGCCGCATGCGACGCGCAGTCAATCTTGGCAACAATCCCTGACCACCATAAGCTTGAACGCTTCACATTCTTTTGCATTTTGTTAAATGATATCTGATTGACGCGCCAAGGACAAATCCAGATCATAGTGTTCAAGCATTCAACTTTGGCGCCACCTATCTTGTTAGTATGGTTTGAAAAAATATTTATTGCTGGGTGTTTTTGTAATGACCTCGAGGTTCTGCTTCCATACTAGCACTTTTCACTCATAAAGTGCTACTTTGGCGCCACCTATCTCTTCAGCATGGCTGACCCTCCTTTTCTATTTGGAAGAGGGCTACCCAAAGATGCATTCTGCCAAGTTTGAGAAAAATCTTAGTGTGGGGTGTTTTTGTAAATACCTGGAAGTTCTGCTTCCAAGCTAACACTTTTTACTCATAAAGTACTACTCTGGTGCCACCTATCTTGTCATCATGGCTTGTAACCCCCCTTTTCTCTTATTTTACTTGGAAAAGGACTACCCAAAGATGCATTCTGCCAAGTTTGAGATCATTCTTAGTGTGGTGTATTTTTGTAAAGACCTGGAAGTTCTGCTTCCAAGCTAGCACTTTCTACTCATAAAGGGCTACTTTGGCGCCACCTAATTTGTCAGCATGGCTGCTGACCCCAGTTTTTTCTTTTTTTAATCTGGAAGTTTGATAACCAATGATATATTTTGGCAAGTTTGAGAAAATTCGTAGTGTTGGGTATCTTCCAAGCTAGCACATTTTACTCATAAAGTGCTACTTTGGTGCCACCTATCTTGTCATCATGGCTTGTGACCCCCCTTTTCTCTTTTTCTTTACTTAGAAAAGGGCTACCCAAAGATGCATTCTGCCAAATTTGAGAAAATTCTTAGTGTGGTGTATTTTTGTAAAGACCTGGAAGTTCTGCTTCAAAGCTAGCACTTTTTACTCATAAAGTGCTACTTTGGCGCCACCTCATTTGCCATCATGGCTTGTGACCCCCATTTTCTCTTTTTTTACTTGGAAGAGGGCTACCCAAAGATGCATTCTGCCGAGTTTGAGAAAATTCTTAGTGTGGTGTATTTTTGTAAAGACCTGGAAGTTCTGCTTCCATGCTACCACTTTTTACTCATAAAGTGCTACTTTGGCGCCACCTTAGTTGTGATCATGGCTGGTGAACCCCTTTTTTCTCTTTTTTTTTACTTAGAAAAGGGCTACCCAAAGATGCATTCTGCAAAGTTTGAGAAAATTCTTAGTGTGGTGTATTTTTGTAAAGACCTGGAAGTTCTGCTTCCATGCTACCACTTTTTACTCATAAAGGGCTAATCTGGCGCCACCTAATTTGTCATCATGGCTGGTGAACCCCCTTTTTTCTCTTTTTATTTGAAAGAGGGCTATCAAAGATACATTCTGCTGAGTTTGAGAAAATTCTTAGTGTGGGGTATTTTTGTAAATACCTGGAAGTTCTGCTTCCAAGCTTGCACTTTTTACTCATAAAGTGCTACTTTGGCGCCACCTATACTATCTTGTAAAGCATAGCTGGTGACCCCCCTTTTTGCTTTTTTAATTTGGAAGAGGGCTACCCAAGGATATAGTTTTTAGGATATAGTATGCTACTTTGGAGCCACCTATCTGGTCAGCATAGCTGGTGACCCCCTTTTTTCTTTTTCATTTCGAAGATGACTACCCATGGAAGGATTGTGCTAGGTTCAAGACAATTCTTACTGTTAGAACATTTTTTATTTGTTTGTACTTTTTTGCAAAACCTGCTCCAATACAAGTAATCCCATAAGTGGCGTCACCTATCTCAGAGATGAAAATATGAACCCATCTGTCTATATGATATTTGAGTAGATGATACCATTAGGAAATTCATTCCTGACTTTCAGCAAATTCTGTGACTGTTTTTGAATACCTGACTATGCCTTTAAGGGATTAGTTCGCATATTATGATAGGGGTGTCTCCATGGCTATGCTGTTTGACGTATTGCTATCCGACCCACTCCCTCGTCTCTGGAAGCGCAGGTGTTCAAACCCTCTTATGGCATGTAAGGTTGTCAGTGACTTACGGTTATTCAAGAGTTTCTGCCGGTACACCAGCTTCCCGCTACTATTCCCAGCAAACACAAAACATTCGCACTATGTCTACAAAATGTTTTACCCAATATCTGTGAATTGTTACTGAAAATATCATCTAATATTAAAACATTTTGCATGATAGTTATAATCATAACATTTCTTATTTGAATTGTTATTTTTACAACATTTTGAAATGCATGTATTCAATATTGCAAAAAATATTCATCAAATATTTCCAAGAAACATTTTTGCATTATTATTAAAAAAACATTTATGGTATTACAACATTCGGCCTGATAATTTTTACAATAACATTTCTTATAACATTTAGATTATTATGTTAACAATATTCCAAATATATATGTATACAATGTTGCTTAGAATATTCATAAGCTATTACATTGTTGTTGAAGGATATTTATCCACATTTAAATGATAAGCCTGGGGAAATATTATGCCAATAGATAGGTGAGCTTTCGCATTGTTTAGAGAAAAACAAATACTTACCCATTTCCCATAACATTTAAGATCCCCATGTTAAGGAATTCTTGGTCAGTCTTACTTTGAGAAGTATGATGTACAAATCATGAGAGATGGCTACTTATATTCTGTGGCCAGCCCTAATCAATGCCTTTATCAATGACATATACTGGTATCTCATGCTTTCTACGAAACTATTTTTCCTTAATGTTGAAGTCAATACTTCATGTTTATCAATCATATCTATTTAACTCCAGCATGAAATGTTGCTCCTTCAAGGGATTTAATGACCAATGGTTGTAAACAATTGTAAACTCCTAAAATATCATTATTTAATATTAGGGCAATGCTATTAAATTGTTCCCGTTGTTTTCACATTTTGATATCACTATGTGGCAATATCATAGGTCATTTTTCAATAATACTTTTGAAATATTTCATTTCAAACCATTAATTCAACATTTGGTTAATGTTGTTTTTAACATTTCATTACACCATTGTTCAGATGATTCACGTTTTCTACAGGATTTGTTCTTGATATCAAGCCGATGTTTGATTTCTTTTGTAATAAGATGAAAAACATTTTGTTAAAAAGTATGCCAATGACATATTCAACAAATGTTCCAAACAAAATTTCTAATATGCAAATGTAAAACATTAACTAAACATGTTGATAAAAGATGATATTATCAAACAGTATTATGAAAAAATATTCGTTGATATTTTAAGAAAATATTCCTCAATTCTTGTTTATGTTTTACTAATATTATTTACATTTATCATTTCACAGCATTTTTTATTGTGATTGTTTTTCACAATTCGTGTCAAGTTCTTTCTAAAATAGAATGATGTTTTCTGTTTGCTGGGATATTTGACGTCAATGTCAGAAAAAGTTACAATAAAAGCCTTTTATCCCGTTTCATTGTGGTCACAGCTAATGTATCAATGATCATTGCATGACATTACATTGTGTAGGACCCTAGTCTCTACCAAATACTGCCCCAATCGACTTAATATGATTACGTTTATATTATAAGTACATGATACCTTAATTTCACGTGCATAAGACCCATTTCTTTACACTCAAATCGGAGTTGGGTCTTATACACAAAGCTAGAAATCTAGGGTGTTTTACATCGATTCCCAAGGCCACTCGGAGATCGCCTAATTACAATTATAATGCGGCAAAGACAACAGTGCATGTCGATGTTTGCCGCTGCATTTACGAATTGTAATTACTGTACCACTCTTTGTTAGAATTCATTGATTACAATCAATATCATGCAATGGGTATCGGGCACTGACACGGAGTGATAAGCATTGCTGTCACGTTGATGTTGCATTGATGTCACATTTAACTCATTTCGAAATGCATTTTACTGGTTTTCTAGCGTAATTCATGAGAAGTTAATTTTCCACAATTTTTACGAAAAGGGGGTGCGCACTATACTGAAAGCCTTGGATGGCATTAGTACAGTTAACGCTTTCCCACGATTGCCCAAGTGGAATAATCATACACTTATCTGGAGAAGTACATAACACAGGTTATGTGCTTCTCTGACTAAACATAACTTCATGTAACAGGTTCATGATTTACAAAGTATTTAGAGAGGAATTTTCAGTCCTGTAGCCTTAACCCTTGACAGTCTTGACGGCTTATATATTCAGATGAAACTGGATGTATTTGTCTTTCACATAGAGAAATGTACCGATTTTAAGGGAGGCATGTTTGACACAAGGTCAACTTTTTCATACTTCAATGAAGCCTACGAAACTCACTGAGCAGTTTCAGTTGTCAGAGAATTCCACTTTTTAACGGATATAATTCTTATCGTCGTTGCCCACTGGGTACATATTAACAGTCGCATTTCAGCTGGAAGCAAGTGATAATCCGTGCCTAGGGTCTCACCTGCTGGTAAATTAGTTCATGTTCCTGTTTTTTTTAGTTCAAACACCCTTGGGTCGTATCTTATTAGAATCTATAAAGCAGGACCAGTCAAACAATCGTCTGACCTTATGCGACCTTAAATTGCCACCAATTTTACAAATCGAAAAAACATTATCAAATGAATTGTTTAAACTAACTTACGGGAAGGTGTGTGTGCTTGTCCGGACGCCATTTTTTGAAGTGCGCTATACACTTTTTCTTCTTGGTTCCCTTCTCAAATTTCTGGAGGTTCAGGGGTTATTCAGGAGGTGGGCCCGTAGCTTCATTCGTCCTTAGATAACTATCGGGAGTCTCTTTGTGTACATGCACGGCTTCAGATCTAAATAGGTCATCTGTATTGAGGCTGCTTGTTAGATGACTGTACTCACTACAGGGGGTCATTGCACTAAGAATGTCATCAGCCTCTTCACATAGAGGGCAGTTTAGATGGGTGTTGCCATTTCTGTAGTAAGTGGCTATAGGTTGAGCATCACGAGCCTGCTTTTAATGGCAATTCTAGCACCTTCTGATTTTAGTGTCGATGTTCCTTTCGAATGTCTTAATATTGGCAAATTTGGATTTCTCATTTTTCAAGCTTAGTTTGCAACTTTGCTTCAATTGCATTTTCAACAATTTGTTTCCAGCTGTATTAACTGAGGTGTCCTATCTCTTCATCACTGTACTTCTCAAGGTTGTACTGTTGTTTGATTATTTTGATCTCATCACTCCTAAATTTAGGTAGATCTAGTTATTTTTGTTCATCATATACCTGTTTGATCAATTTCGTTGGAGGCCCACATAGCATTCTGTGTAGGAAGAGAAGTTTCATCTTAGTTATTTGTTGTTCAGCTAGCATTAGTCCAGTTTCTAGACAACGAGAGAGTATAATGTTAACTCTTTAAGGTAGCTTATGCGGTTAGTTTCGTTGACATTTCTGCCTATACAAAGTATATATTGCATGAACGATTCTCTGGTAAGAATCGTGTAAAAATACACCAAGCAACACAAATGTACCCTCCCAGCAGGAAATAATATCTTTGGGGTAAAAATATGCATAATAATTATAAATGTAACTCTTATCTACAATATTCCTGCTCAAAGACAATCAAATTTCATAAATGCAGAGAAAGAAATCAATGCGGAGGGAATTGTTTAACTGTTTTCAAATATTTGCTCAGTTCAAATTTCATAACAATTTCTTCAGGATTCTTTGTCGAAAATGAAAAAAGAGCATTCGTCAACCTCTAGACTCCATAGTTTTTGGACAGTTTCAAACTAACAAGAAGTGAATACCTTTCCCTGTGTAATACTATTAGTCATCATTATATCAAATATACAGTACAATCACTAACATTTGATATCAAAAGTGCATGATGCGGCCACATTTTGGTGAAATGAAATATAGTGAAAAGGCAAAAAATAGATATTGTCTGTGTGCAAGCCTATGAGAAATCCAGTAATGGATTGTGCCTTACTCTGTATAGTGATGGTATGACAGTTACAATAAGAGAGGTTATGAAGAAAAGGCTGTACACCTCACCATATTTAATAATTTCAAAATGACCGGATAGCTACAAATTAACCCCATAAGCCACCTTAAACCGACCCAGTTGGACAAGAATGGATGCGTTTACAAATATATGTTACACACAGTCACCGCTTAATATAGGTCATCCCATTCAAATCTGGAGTGTACACACGATTTGAAATATAGATGAATTGAGTCATATTTCAGGTTTTCAGGCCCTCGGTGGGTGCATCCAGATGGAAACCAGCCATCGAATGCTGTAGTCACACTTTTAAATGTGGGTAGAGTAGCATCGTACAACACGCTGACATGTGAAATTTGTCACCTAACACCTGTACGCAAAATTTAAACCACGCATTAATGGCAGGTGTTGTGTATCACATTATGTTATATGCGGATTTTTTTTTCTTTTTGGATTGTTTTTGCATGTAAATATAGTCAGAGTTACATCTAGTTGAGCCCCACAGCTGCCAGAAGTGTATGGTTATTGAAGAGTACAAATATATAATTACAAATAGGAAATTTAAAGAAAATGATATGTGAACATTCTCTTTATAGATGGTACCTGATACTGTTATGAATAGATTAATACCACATGGATATAAATAATGGCAAGTTGGGGATAGGAATATTATATATATGTTACAATGGATATAACTTTTAAATATATTTATACAGCATTTTAAATGTTATGTATCGCTGTCGTAGACTACTATGGCGACATAGCTTTAAATGCTCGCGCAGCGCGATGATATCTCTGCATTACCCTTCAAATGCAGCCACAAAGTTACAAATTTGTTATCCGTGACGTAATTCTTTACTTGTACTTCGAGGAAACATACTTAAAGGCCCTTGGCATGAGCTTTATATTAGTGCAATAACCACACAGTAGCGATTGACTGAAAATATGGCATGAAAATTACGATTGCAACCTTTTGCAAAATCGTCATTTCGCAACAGATTTATACTAGAATTACGTGACAAGTAGAATTAATTATGGCGGTTTTAACTATTCAAATCGCATTGCAATTGATTCACGGATAGACGAGTAATTAATTTTGGCAGTGTCACTGCATTCAACATCACAGGTGCTAGTGTCGACATCTCGCCGTAGATGGCTCCACGTACTATCGTCTTTTGCGTGGCGAAATTCCAATGACGTCATTTTTGTGTCAAATATTTCGCCGATAGAAAGCGCCATTTGTTGCCTGGTCTCCGGCGGTCAAAACGTTATTAAGTCTAAAGGAAACAATTCACATTTATTATGTGATTAAGCCATATTTAAATAATGAAAAGATCTGGCGGCAAAATGTGCTCTTAAAGCAAAAAATGATGTTTATTTCAAGAAACGAACGGACAGACGTGTTGACAGCCTTTTCTCGGCATCAGTGTGTATATTGGGGATGGCCTACACCGTAAAAAGTAAAAAGGACCTTGATATTTCATTGGAGCTCAGTTTAATTTCTGGTTTTTCCTCCCACTTTGTTTCTAATTCTCCCAGAATATGATTTCCGTTTTGATGGAGTAAGCAATATAGGTTTGAGTCGACATTTGTGTCGATCGGTAACAAAATATCGAGAAAGGAGTTCCTAGGATGGAAGTCCCGATAATTAGGAATATCTCCCCAATCAAATTGAGCGTTTAATTTAGATGTGATACTAGCGACTGCGTAATCTAACGAATCTCTCTTAAGGTGATGCAAGCTAGTTAAAAGCCCCATCCCAAAACACACCTCACAGCAGCCTAATCATATAACAAGGTGTATCTCCAGGTTCCTGAGTGTTATCAGGGACAGAATATCATGGTCAGCCATTTGTAGTCAACCCATATTCTAATTCATTTCAATATTTACAAGTTTTCACTCAAATGACATAATCTCATTACTTACGCAGGTGATGGTCACTACAGGTTCACAGTTACCTTAGGAATATCATTGACTATGCCCAATAAGAAGTATTTTTTAGATTTTTTACTGCTAAAGATTTTTACAGGCCATAACATTGAACATTTTAGTGAGATATCTCGTGTGTGGAGGCATGGGAACCCCATTGATAGTAGTGGATATACCTCGCTGATCACTTCTGAGCACTGGAAACAAAAGACAGTATTACAAAGATACACCTCGACGATCTCAAGAGAATGGCTTGTGGTCAGGATGCTATAAATAGGTGCTGGCTATGAGCCATGAGGTTACCTAGTGTAGTTGGTGTGAAGATTTCTAACTAAAACTTTCGATGTTATGGCCTGTAAAAATCTTTAGAGGTCAACAATCTCAAATTGACTTCGTATTGGGCATGGACAATGATATCCCTAAGGTAATTCTGAACCTGCAGTGACTAATACCTTTGAAGGTAATGAGAATATGTCATTTGAGTGAAAAGTTTTAAATATTGAAATGGTATAGAATATCGAATGCAGAGGACGGTTGGCTATGATATTCTCTCCCTGATAACACTCTGGAATCTAGCGATACAAATTTTTATATGATTATCCTGCTCTGAGGTGTGTTTTGGGATGGGGCTTTTAACTAGCTTGCAATGGTACTCATCACCTCAATCCCAAATTTTTCATTAATATCTTCCATTGTGAGAGGAACTTTTGAATAGTCTATTAGATTACCTTGACTCATTTTTCAAGCCATTCTCTTCTAATTTGTTAACTAACTGGATTGTACCAAATTGTTGTTCCTAGTAGTGCATTTCTATCAAAAATACAATTGCTTTCTCACAAACATTTAAGGGAAGTAAGGACATTTTTACAGAATTCCTTTGAGGTCATTTCCTAAATTCTTTCAGGAAAATCTCATTTATTGTTAAAAACTCTGTCAAGTTAAAAAGCTTTGGGATAGACAGTCCATTTACTTGAGCTCTGTAAATATCCTTTTAACCATCATAACTTTACTGCAGTATCAAGGGCTTTGATATTATGTAATTTAAGTCCTCCATCCTTAATTTCAGCTACTGAAATTTCTCTACTAAATTTAGGAGATTTATCCGGCCATGGAAACTCTGCAAGCAGTCCATTCAAATCGTTAATAAATGTATCGTTGGGGCCCGGAAGAGACAGGAGGATTTGGGTTAATTTCGACATAAGTAAGGATTTTATGATAGTACTTCACCTGTAAGGTGTAAAATATCTGGATTGCCAAGTCCTAATTACTCTTTTGATTTCACCCACCTTTCTGAAAATGTTAGTTACTTTAGTAATTTAGAAGTTTCACCCATTTTATCATTATTATAAAAAAATCCCAAGATCTCAAATGAAATAGCCCACTTGGAACCATACTTGCCCTCCCAACGTACGCTCATAGACGCCCCAATTTCTACTTCTTGTGTCTTGTCATTATTCATTGCCAGGCCTGAGATTTTCTCAAACCATTTTCAAATTCTGACTATATAGTTAAGGTCTTACAATACTCTATACCGGTGACACCTATTGGGTATTGGACAAACTAAAATAATTATGTTTTTGGCTACAGTGATTTCCATATTCATTGAATTTGATGTTTGACACGTTTTCAGGAATAATGTGTGATAATTCATGTGTATAAAATGGGGTTCCTTTGCTCAACAATATCAAGTATATAAGGATGGGCATATACGGTAACAATTGAGTAACTCTTTTCTAAAATCTTCATTATGATTTGCTGGGTAGTTTTACTTGCTGTGATAGTTTTTCCATCATATAGTAGAGAAGGGATGCTTTTGTTTATGAACTTCCTTTTTTCTAGATTAAAAAAGTATTTAGATGTCTTTTTCCAAGTCTTTGGACAATTGAACCCTAGATTGGTTTATACCACCTTTTAGTCGCCTTTCCCTGATTTTTTCGGACTGCTGTCTGGCATTTTCCAGTTCATCAACATTGCTTTGATGTGTACCATTCAATGTTTTAAGAAGTGACCTTACAATGAAATATGTTTCTTCCACTCGTTCCACCTTTTAACTTTTCGCTGGAATCTATGATTGCTCCGTTTAGTTGACATAGGAGAGAATCTAAGAACATAGTACCTGAAATGTTTAATTCTATGTTTTCACCCTCATCTGTGTTAATAAAGTCAAGAATATACACTGGGATAGCATAAGTGCTCTTGGGTAAGAATGTTTCTCCGTTTACCACTTTGATACGTCTTGGTCTTATAGAAGATGGTTACTAAATCTCCAGAGACCTTTACCCCTGCTTTGTAGGGAATGAATGAAGATTAATGAGAGTGGGTTATGACCACTTTTGTATGAAGGTAATATCTCCACTTTTGGATCGAAGCTGAACAGGTCTTTATATAAAAGGAAGTAGTCCAATCTAAATCTTCTAAAATAATTTTGTTACCTCCATGTGAATCATTTTGTCTTTTTTATTGGATATTCTCTATATATTGACTATGCATTTGGTTAAAAAGAAACTCATTAATTATATTCCCACAGTTGAGGTGTCGGAGAGGAGGATAGTTGTACGCATCCATTTCAGATAAGGGAGTATTTCAGTCATAAACAATTATCAGACTGGAAGCTTGGCATTTCCCTATTATATCAAAAATGTTTTTAACCAGTCACTGTCATCCATATTTCAAGCATAGATGTTAACTGAAGTTAAATGAAACATCCAGGTCTATAATCAGACATCTACCTTACGCATCTCTCAAAAATGTTTATGCACTTTATACTCAAAGGTGTTATTTATTGGGATTGAAACCCTTCTAATGTAACTAGTGAAAGTCCCAATTACACACTGTTATAGGTTTCACTCTTTTATGAGTGTGTTGATGTCATCCTGGACCAGGTGAGTTTCTTGTAGGCACAAAATGTCTGGTTTGTGAGTTATTAAGTAATCAAACTGATAATTGCACTTAACCACTTCGCTTAATTAAGCCCCTACTATTCAAAGATATTATTTTATGACGAGACCTAGCCATAGTCACGTTCCTCTAGAGGACCGGGGTACTCATTTACGAAAATGAGCATAATATGTATACAAACATGGTTAATAACGAACAGGAACATAAGTAACAAAATGTGGTATGCAGTATCTATAACATCCCCTCTGTTGCTGCCATGGTGATGGTTGAATCTTGAAGCATAACTCATCAATCTGGCAGATTACTCCAGGACTATCAAGACATTTCTAACCTTTGTGAAGCTTACAAGAGCATACATTCCTTTAGAACTGAAATATCTGCATTACTGACTTTTGGGATATGGCAGTACCGAGATAAGTATTATAAAGATGAAGACATTTCTCCAAATACATATAAGGCATTTGACTACAATACTTGAAAAAGACAAACAAACAGTAATTGTAGCTAATGAATATCCATTTCTGGAGAACCTATCTAAAAACTAGTACAATATAATAAAATACTATCATCAACTAATTATTATTCAATATTTTTCATCGCCTTTGAAAAGTAAAAAAAAACGATGTCTCAGAAAATCAAAAAAAATATATCGTCTGAAAATTTGAAAAAAAAAATTGTGTTCCCTTGTAATCATGATAATTTGTGTGTCCTTTGATGTGTTTTATTAAAACCATAGTTTTGCTAATAATATTTTTTGAATGACTTCTTTGTCACTTTGTTGCAGTCAATAAAAGTTGATACATAGAATCAACATTTTTGTCTACTTAGCGCACGCTATTTAGCTCGTGCAACCTCTCAAGGGGTAACCCTCATGTCTTGCTCATTGGTGTGCAATAGGAGTTGGCACCTTCCGGGGAACGCTGAGCTCGTGTGGCACCCTTGCTCGCATTATAAAAGAGGGGTGGTGTGTGGATCTGTCTGTGGATACCATGCATCTAAAATATCCCATTAACTGTCCTCTTTGGATTTGAAAGCTCTGCTCTTTCCTTTTCCTCTTCTCCTTCTTTTCACCTACAATTGATTTGCTTTGTCATTGTTCTTAAACAGTGTAAAAGAACCACTCTTTGGGAAAACATTATGGTTCTAAATGGCTTTTGTGTGGCGATGAGCCTTTTTAAGCCCTCATTCATTAATTGTCTCGCGCAGTCGGTGCTATGCTTCGTTTATGATGAGGCATGAGTATATAAACAAGGTATACTGATACCTTGAAAGAAGTTCTGCTGGATTTATTCAGTTCCTTTGTACAACATTTGCAATGTGCGCAAGCTATGTGCGAAACTTATTTCCGCGGATTAGAAAGGCGACCTCTATCGGCAGAGAATCCAAATAAATATAATGTCATGGTGAGACAGAACCCCGTCACGGCTAACAAAGTCGTAACTTTGAGACTGCTGTTGAAAATGAATGCAGAATCATTTTGTCCAGTTGAAATCTTATTAATTTTCAATTGCTAACCAAACTATGTGGCTATTGAGCAACTATAAAGCTCATCTCAAGGGGTTTGCAATAGCTGATTTTTTAATTGTAGAATTTGTGTTACTATATACATCACATCAGCACGCAAAGGCCATTCAGTGCCATAACATTTTTCCAAAAAGTGGTACTTTGTCATTGAAGACCTCTGAAGACCAATGACAAAGTATGTTAATTCCATGTGAAAAAAGACAAAGATGAAGAGGAGGAGCAGAGCCTCCGAATCTAGGGTTCCAAACGATCTTTTAAATGCATTTTTTCAAATTTGAAGAATCTGTTGTTAATTCAGTTCTTGCCAACTATGGCCACCGTTTAATAGACAATATTGCTTATACGTTTTCCAAGTAAAAAAACGTACATGAGTGATTGTTAGTATGACCTCCATTCCAATGTATTGGCTATATTGGAAGATTTCCTAAAACAAACAATATTAATAGATATATTGAGCAGTCGCTTAACATTGATACTGAGGCCAATTTGCATATAGTAGATGCCATTTTTAGTTTTGTCAAGATTTTATCTATGCAGTTTATATGGATACTTTAACGCATAGGAGAATTATTGATATTTGTCTATCTTTATCAACGTCCCCAAAAATAATATTACTGTCTGTTGATTCGTATTCAGAAACTCCTAGCTTGACTACCTAGTTATCTACATCTTTCCAAAAACCCTCTTGATTATGAGCATTCAATAAGCATGTGTATATTAGTTTCAGAGTTGCACATGTAACGCACCGAACTTTGTTTGATTCCAATCTTGTCAAGTTTATCGTTAGTGAAAAAATCTTTGGTGTAGTGTTCGATATTGAACATATTCAGAATATGTATCTTCATTTAATTTATAATGGCGTTTGAACGATTTGGACACTTGGTTATTGATTAGGGAAATATTGTTGAGAGTTCCATTTTTCACAGATTTCATCTACGATATGGTAGCTTCTAATGTTAATATATTTGTAAAGGTTAAATACTCCTTTGACATCATCGTTGATCATAATATCTAGTGGGCTATATCATGGTAGGTTGGAGTCGAAGTTTAGTCGATCCTTGTAACATAGGACTTTTTTCAGACTTGATCATTTACTTCTGATCTCGCAAGCACTCGAAGGCATTGGCAACTTTTAATACAGTCGAATCATCAAAATGGCGTCCAACAATTTGCAAGCCCACTGGAAGGCCTTCCACGTAACCAGCATTGATGCTCAGTGCCGGATGTCCAGTGAGATCGAACTGGCATGTGTTTGCACAAACGGTAGCTAGATCATTTCTACCACTTGTCTCTGAAAATCAACAAATACAACTTTCAATAAAAGAAGACACTTCTCAGAGTCAGATGTGGCCCTCACCCTAACCCCCCCCCCCCCCCCCCCCCCTGCCACAATCATAACTATTGCCAAGCTAGGTAAAGACTCCAAAGAGCCAAATGATTACTGCCCTACATCATTGACTAGCTGTGTATGTAAGACACTGGAAAGAATAATTAATCACCATCTTGTTTGGTTTCTGGAATACTCTACACTTATCACTTAACCCCAAATTGCTCAAAGAAAGCTAGAAGCACAGTGAATCACCTTATGCGTTTTGGAACCTATACAAGAGAGGGATTTTTAAACGGAAGAACATGTGGTGTCTATCTTTCTGACTTCGAAAAAGCATATGATACCACTTGGAAATATCAAATTATGAAAGATTTATATGATATGGACCTCAGGAGAAATTTACCCCTTTATATTCAAAACTTTCAAAGTTAAACTGCATTCTAGCATATTATCTGTCATCTTATTTATTGTTGAGATTAAGCATATCACCAGCTGTACAAGAAATGGTGTTGATAAGTCTATTCATAAATGACTTGGGTGTCTCACATGCCAGCCATAGAAAGACAACTCCAACTCCATTTAAATGTCATATTACATATCATTACCAAGTAATTACAATCACTTTACTATATCCAACAGCCATTAAATATAACCATGAAGACCTACTTTTTGTCATGGTGAATTCGAAGAAAATGATAAAGCATAATAATCTAGACAAAAAAAGAATGTCAAACCATCAGCAATAATAAACATAAAAAAATCTTACCAATGACATCATCCTTAGGATCATCAGTGGGCAGGGTTGGTGCTGTTATAGGAACTGTTGGCATGAGGAGTACATCACAGTCTTTCAATACTTCATTGTACGCTTGTCGTAGTCTCCTCCGAATGTTCATTGCCTTTGCATAATAATGGAGGCCAAAGTGCTTTTTGAAGAAGGCACCCTGTGCTATAATAAACTTAAAGAGCTCAGGTAACTTGCTTGCGTCACACTTGAGGGCATTTCTCATGGCATCCATTAAGGACGTTGGGTAGTGACCAAGCCAGCCATGGCCAGCACCTAGGACATAAGAAGTTATGTACAAATAAAAGCATTGCTTCATTTCTTACACAGGTGCTCCATGTATATAGGTACGGAAATGACATGAAGTTGCACAGGTTAATCTCCCAAATAGTTCCCTACACTGCTCTATGACACGTATTTTCGTGCTAACAGTAGCATATTGTCATTACTATAAAAATCTGAATGTAGCAACACAAATGAAAATATTAGTATTTTGACTTATGTGTTTCCGTGCTTTTTCAGCTACACACACACACACACACACACACACACACACACACACACACATATATACATATATATATATATATATATATATATATATATATATATTAATATATATATATATATATATATATATATATATATATATATATATATATATATATATATATATATATATATATATATATATATATATGCTATATGTATATATATATATATATATATATATATATATATACATATATATATATA
>OZ012687.1:41028602-41091602 GCA_963942565.1 Maea johnstoni
ATATATATATTATATATATATATATATATATATATATATATATATATATATATATATATATATATATATATATATATATATATATATATATATATATATATATATATATATATATATATATATATATATATATATATATATATATATATATATATATATATATATATATATATATATATATATATATATATATATATATATATATATATATATATATATATATATATATATATATAAATATATAAATATATATATATATATATATATATATATATATATATATATATATATATATATATATATATATATATATATATATACATACATATATATATATATATATATATATATATATATATATATATATATATATATATATATATATATATATATATATATATATATGTATATATATATATATATATTACGAAAAAAAATGGCGAAATTAAAAAAAAAAATGGGTGCGGCTGGCGAGAAAATTCGGCACCCCCCCTCCCCACCAAAATTCAAAATTCGGTGGGGGGAGGGGGGGTAAAATAATTCAAAATTCGACCCCTCCCCCCCTCAGAAAATCTTCCGTTCCTCCACCCCCCACACTTTTAAATGGAACAGCCCTTACCTAAATCACGTGAGCATTATATAGCGCAGTTACGGTACTGGCCTGGATAGCGTGATCTAAGTATAGCGCTGAACGGGAACAGCAGCAACAAGTTCAATTAAGAATTTAATATGGACGGAGATTTTACAATAGCGCATATGGGCAGAGCGCTATTATCGCTATATTTTTGTTCCCGCTATACGTAAGTGATTTACAGTATTTGCCAGGCATAGTCATGCAGTCTAAGTGATGATGAAAACTGCTCCAGTTTTGCTAAACAGTTCACACAGCACAATATAGAGGGCGCATTGTCAAGGGACATCAATCTCGCTGGGATGACAATCGATTCCCATATGCCAGAGCACCGGCGGACATTATGGCCATGACGGTATCTACTTCACTGAGAACCGCAGGCCGAGCTTTGTTATTTAGTGAAACTGCGGAAGTGAGGGTTGAGTAGCAATGTACACAATACGTAATATGTATTTACAACCTAAATACTCTGCTAGTGAAACAGACGACCACAGAGGGATTGCACAGAGAACGCACTATGATCCGTTTGGGACCGAGCCGTCATGCTAGAGCATCACTGCCATGAAATGTGAACCCAGCCAGCCAGATTGATACTACTACTACTACTACTACTACTACTACTACTACTACTACTACTACTACTACTACTACTACTTCTAGGGAACCGCCGTGGCCTAGTGGTTACGATGCCTGGCTCCAAAGCGTGAGTTCGCAGGTTCAAGTCTCCGTTGGATCCCCAAGCGGGTTGGCCTGGTCGCTATATAAATGTGCGGTGTTGTTGAAGACTGTCTATGGTCCCTCTGCATTCGTGAAGAGTAGGGAATTTCTATCTCGTCGCGATATGACCTAAGCTGTTGAAAGCGACGTAAAACCCAATTCCTTCCTTCCTTTCTTTACTACTACTACTACTTCTACTACTACTACTACTACTACTACTACTACTAATATGCTAGGCCACACCCATAACCGACATGATAACCATCGTCTATTCATCAGCCGGCTGAGAGAAATTCTTCTACATGATTTAACCCGCAAATCGTGACGATCCAGTTGTTATTTGTGATAGCCAAAAAACCAAATGCATTCCAAAATCACCGACAACAACTTTCCCATATTTCTATCACGATATCTGAACACGGATCCGTTGGCAGCGGCGAAAAAAGAATATTTGTAGCACAATATTATGGCCTCCCGACTATAAGTGCAGATAGATTGAAAACGTATTACACCAAGCTCGATTAAAATAAACACGCAACTTACACTTCCGAATATTAGTCTGTGAGCCAGAGGGTTGGTCGGTTTCATATTGGGGTGCCAATTCTACCATACATTTCTTCAAAGCCCTGTTGTTCAGCTTCAATTTCATGTATGATAGCCTTGCACACGTTGGAGCTTTTCCATGATATCAGGCTTTGAAGAAAGTCAGTATGTAATTCATTATGAACTCTGGACTGTGAATATAGAGTGACTGTAACAGGGAAGGGCTGATAATTTGGTATAGGGATAAAGATCGAGCCAGGTTGCTGTGCTGGAAAACCCAAGGCCGAGGGAGTCTGATGCATCTCACAGCTGAGGGCCGCAGGCCAGATGCTGTGAGATGCATCAGACCTCCCGAGGCCTTTGGTTGCCAACACAGCAGCTTGACAAGGTCTTAATGGCTATCATATCATGATAAAATATATTTTGCTTTTAGATTTTTGGGAAAAGTGCTTTTAACTTGTGATAATCAGGGCTTTTTAAAAAGTTGTCTACTAATGGTTGCCATGACAACGTGCGTGGTGAACAAATGACACTAAAACACTTTATTCCTACCCTGGTTGCACTGTGTGGCAAAAAAAACAATTAGGCAATATGCCTTATTTTCTATGTTCAACTTATGGAAAAGGTACATTTGATTTATAAAAAAAGGCCTTATTAAAAGTTGTTTACATATGCTTGCCATGACACCACGCGAGGGCAACGAAAGAGGGTAGAAAACCGAATACACATTGGTATGCACTGTGTTGGAAAACAATGTCTTGATATTACTATGGCAACATGATATAATGTACCATGCACATTTTGTTTTGAGCTTACTTTTTTTATGCCATTCTCTAAAATGTCAACGTTTGAGTTCCTGGGCTAGGAAACTTGAAAAAGGAAATTCTGCATTTTTATTGTGATATGTTTGTCAAATATGTTCCACTTTGCACTGGTTTCAATCATTTATTTTCTTATTTGTCTGTTCCAGAAGTTCATTAATGTCCACCCATATCATACAAATATGACATCCCTGTGGGGTGTCATATTTGTTTTATTATACCAAACAAAATACAAAACATAAAAGGGGGAACAATTACAAACACCAGATATTTTGGATAAATACTCGTCGTCTGCCTTGTTGAACTAGTTTCACTGGTAGGTCACCCAGCAAACTCTGTGGGTGTTCCTTGGTATTCGCCGGGCTAGAGGTAACTAATCAATTAGCCCATAGCTGTTACTATGGGCCAATTGATTAGCCAAAAAGCTGTTAAGGACAACAGCCTGTCGCTAAGGAGTGAGGAAAACATGACGATTAATCCATGGCCCTTGACCAACCAGAATCAAGAATCTTCACGTGATGTATAATATTAGAAAATGTCTATCCCTGTTAGAGGGATAATCAGAAAAATAAATAATGCTGTATGTGCATATAGACTTGATATATGAAGAAATAGCCCGAGAAGATTTCATTCAATGTGATGTTAGCAAAAATATGTATATGCTTTGAAAAGTTTGTCTAGATTCCAAACAAATAATTTAGGGCCCTGGTACTGTTAATAATATGGGGACAAAGTAGGTTGGTTGGTTAGGTGTCGGACTAGCAATCATTAGGTTGCTGGTTCAACTCCTGGCCGGGGCACTTTGGTCTGTCCTTGGGCAAGACAGTTAATTCCATATTGCCCCAGTCCACCCAGCTAAAAATGGGTACCTAGCATTAGTAAGGCAGTACTTGGAGTTTGTGTGCTATATGCAGCCATCTGCTCTGGAAAATACCTCGAAGGGATTGAAATGGTGTCCCTGTGTACAGGCCTGCTAGGGAAGGAAGGTTGTGTGAACATTTCGGTGGATACAAGACTATAAACAGAATACCTTTATCTTTACCTTTAAGAATATAAATCATGACAGTCACATGACTATCTGAAACAGTCTGAGTATCATGACCATCATGCCATAGCCCCTGTCCAGAAAACAAGAGGTGACCATAACACCTTTGTTGAAGTTTCATCAAGCATCTTCAAAGGAATACTTCATGAGTGTTCGGACAGTATCAGAATAGATGTCATATTCGATGTATACAGAGAAGAGACAATTAAAGACATAGAGAGAGCAGTCAGAGGTCAAGAATAATGTTCCAGGTCACAAAGTTCAACTGTGGAGAAGATTCCTGTCCAACTCACACAACAAGCAGAGCCTGATTGAATTTCTCACAAGAGAGTGTAATTTCGATTATCGTCACTTTTTCTGCCATATTGCAGCTGAGTCGTGACTAGCTAGTTGTAACTGGTGGAAGAAACAGGAGAACTTCAAATTCCAAGTCACGGTCAACTTTCTCACATGCCCTGGGTGGGATTTGAACCCTGGTAGTGATGATAGACAGCTAGCATGGCAATGCCTCTTTCGTGGCCTATTGGTTACGATGCTTGGCTCCCAAGTGTGAGTTCACAGGTTCGGGTCTCCGCTGGATCCCGAAGATGGGTGGCCTGGTCTCTATATAAATGTGCGGCATTGTGGAGGGCTGTCTATTGTCCTTCTGCCACTGACCTCAAGGAACTATTCGTGAATAGAAGAGAATTTTTTTCCAGTTCCGGCTTTCTATATGACCTAAGCTGTTGAAGGCAACGTAAAACCCCATCCCTTCCTTCCTACAGACCACACGACCATCAGGGTAGGCCCCTACACTCAGGAGTTGAGACAACCGGTGTACCTGAAGGAGCTGGGTTCAAAAGTCATGTTAGTAACCTGTGGTGAAGTTTGCTACAAGCTGACCACCGGCTGCTCCAGAAGGACATAAAGCTGTGTCGGCAAAGAGCCCTATGTAAAAATTATTACCGACTTGAAATAAAGACTATCTATCTATATCTATCTATCATCTCAGATGAAAAAAAAAGTTTTGTGTCTGGCGTTTTTCCCCATATATTGGCACCATTGTATCTCAGGTGTGGTACAAGGATCCACACGAAATTTGTTAGCATACAAGTAGATGTTGTGAACTCAGACTGTTGTAAGTCAATGATTGGCTTACATACATTTATAGCTTAAGTGCTTTTGCTGGTCGCGACAACTCAGTCAAGTACTTTGAAGATTATTCAGAAAGACAAGAAGGACGTGCTTGCAGAGCTAGGATCCTGTTGGGAAATTGAAGGCGACCTCATAGCAAAATTGGAAGCATTCACATGTGAGCTATACTGCCCAAAATCTGGTACCACAGAAAGGAATGAGTTGAGATACAGGCTTTCTCCAGATGTTCTCTACCCTGTTGGACATGGTTTGTATGAAAAGAGGTCCAGCAACAATGAGGAGGAATTGCAAATTGAGTGGATGCATAGTCTCCCAGCTCCAGAGGCAATACTGAACCTGATGTCATGCAATAGTGTCAGTGCTTGAAGGGTGCAAATGGACTCAGGTGTACTGACATGTGTTAAGTCCAAGCTAGCGACAACCAGGCTTAGGACTTGGAGTCTGATACAAATGATCAGGTTGTGTCAGATGACTCTGAAGAAGATACAGAATAATCTTGATTTTAGTTCTAAATATTTGGCTTGTATAAATTGAATTGTTAAATGCATAGTACGGTATTTGACAAGGTGACAGTGACATCTGAAACTAAAGTCCAATTGAAAAATAACCCACAGATAGAAATCCAATTACCTTTGCATAAGCTATCATCGTTAGATCCCCTTTTGAAAATAAAAAATAAAAAGGGGGGGGGGGGGGGGGGGGTGGGGGTCACCAGTTATCCCATTCATATAGGTGGCGGCCAAGTGGCGCTAAATTTGCAAATTTCATGTCTAAAATTAATAGTTAAATTAGAAAATACCCCATGGTTAGACTTTCTTCAAATCTTGCATAGGCTTTCATTTTCAGGTCCCATTTGTCTATCTTAATTTTTTTTTAAAGCAGGGTTACCAGTCATGCTGTCCATATAGGTGGCGTGAAAGTGACAAACAATGTAATTTGTAAATGGAAGTGCCACTTTGGCGCCACCTATATGGATGGGATGACTGGTGAACCCCCTTTTTATTTTTGATTTCAAAGGGGATCTGATGATGATAGCTTATGCAAAGTGTAATGGATTTCTAACTGAAAGGTACTTTTAATGGAATCCTAAGTTTTAGATGTTACTGTCACCTTGTAGAATACCGTACTATGCCTTTAAGTTCCTTGCACTGACAGTCACATTCAAGGTTTTTATTGTCTGCCAGTTTGAATACAGTTCTTGTGGAGTATAGAATAATACAAAACAATACTGGTATCTTTTGCAATTTCTTAAGTGGAAACTATTGAACAAAACTGACTTTTTCTCACGAGACACCCCCAAAATTGGTAAAATATGTCAAGATTTTTGTTTAAGGTACTTTTCTATGCAATAACCTATCTAAGCATGTTTGATGATTTCAAAGTTAACTAGTTGTAAAGTTTGGGGATGATTGGGTGTCTATAAAGCACTGAATCAAAGATATTTGTTTTTCTACATATCACACAGATCTTACCAGTAGTCTGATTATCACGGCCCATTTTCTCAGAAAAGCTCAACCCAATACAAGGCTATCATACATCAAAATGAAGCTAACACAATAGGCTTTCAGAAAAACAAGGTGAGGATTGGCCCCCAAATATGAAACCGAAAACCCCAAAAATGGGGTTTGGCTCACGGACTATATAAGGTACAATGGAGTATCACGTTATAGTAGAGCAGCAGGGACCCCATTTTAGGGGTCGACCAAAACTGGCAGTGGCACACATGTCCTCATGGATTTTCATGAAGCTATATATCTGAGGTGTATGAAAATGCATGATGACATCCTGGCAAATGGTGGCGAGCTGGGAAACTTGACATTCTTTAGGGGTACTGTTAAAAATGCCAAATCACCAAAAAAGAGTCAAACATGGGGTGGGGGGTAAGAAAATCAAACATATAATCTTAACTATGCAAGCAATCTTGACAAATGACCCCTTTGTTGGAATTGTCATAACTCTGATATTATCTTGTGTATAAACTGAATAGCTTTGCGAGCCAATGGATTGTTTTACGTCATTGTTACGGTTGCTTATCATGTCGACAGAAAACGGGACGTGGGAGCATATGCCTTCTCTTTACGAATAGTTTCAACAAAAGTTCTTATAAATCACGGGCCACTGTTATAGGTGTGTGGTAACATAGCCGATCTTTTATATTACACAGTCGTATCTATTTTCTTGCTCCATCTTAAGGCCAATAACAGGTATACTTTTATCTAAAACAACATGGCAAAAGGGTTCGCGAGACCGACCATGATTACCCATTTGCTATGACGTATTCAGGGGGGGGGGGGGGATGGGCGGGGGATAGTGTGCTGGCCACCGTCCCTATTTTGCATAGTCCCCGCCCCTAAGGGCAATATTTTTGTCACTAATCCCCACCCTTTGGGCACATTCTGTCGAACAAATCTTCTAGTCATGTGGGCATGGAAAAGTATGAAAAATGAATTTGAAAATAAACATTTATTGTATTGATTTCTTGCGTCACCTTAAGTCCAATTACAGGTACTGTATAACTGGTTGATTTAGCGTGGTTTTTGATTTGGCGTTTTTTGGCGAATTCCCATCAACGCCAAATTAAAGATCGCATAAAAATATGTCTACATGAAGATGGCGTTGTTCTGACTGCTCCAGACGCCAACATAGATACAGGGAAAATACTTTTTTGAAAAGAACGCCAACTTAAGTACACGCCAAATTAACCAGTTATACAGTAATCTTATTGCCTTTCTAAAGCAACGTGGCAAGAGGATTCGCTGTACCTTTCTCGGTCGCTTGTTACTAGGTATCTTAGCCCCAGACATACAACCTGTTTCACCTCTATTCCCCGGGATGGGGCGGGGATAAAGTGGTGATATGCCCTATTTTACGTTGCTCCACCCACCATGCCACATTTTTTGTCACGGCGGATTGAGCAAATCATAAACAACATAGTATATTTTTAAGGAGTATTGACTATCATCGCCCTGTGCCCCTGCTTATCAGCCTCATTCTACTAATTGTCAATAGCCCCACCCTGTGGGGCAGCATTTTGGTGTACTTAACTAGATAAGCCCGACCTAACCCGTCCATGACTCTCTACCCTATAAATACTAAATGGGGAATTAGTTGCAACTTCCTAGAATATGAACAACTGAGATTTAAATTTCAAAATTTTATGAGAAATCATATAGATGGTACAAGCTCATATCTTTCTCTAAAAGGTTGTGCACACTTCTATAAAAGTATCAAAAGACAACAGAAGCATACTTTTCCAAATCAAGGCAAAATGGGAAGAAAATCTAAATGATACAATTAATTTTGATCAAATAAAAACATGCTTTAGACTCTGAAACAAGACAACAGAATATACTTGTCTGAGGTATATACAGTTTAAGATTATTCACAGTAGACTATTGACTCTTATTGACTCTTATTGACCTTATTATTGACAATGGGGAAATCAGAATCTGAGTCCTGCCTATACTGTAAAAAAGATACACAAGTACATGCATTGCTTTATTGTCCTTCAACCATTCAACTCACAGTAATGTTGAAAATGGGTGAAAAATGATATTCAACCTGACTGGGATAAAGTGTTTGGCAAATTCCAAACAATTCTTCATGATAGATGTTATTATTAATGCCTACTGCCCATTCGCTGCTGTGATTGGTCAGATCAACGGTCACATGACCACCTTACAAAAGTGATATTGGGGTGCAATATCACTTTCCAACACTGACTCAGAGCTGTCAGGTTCATGTGCTCAATTCTCAACTTCAACTCTTGAAAAGAAAGCCAACAGAAGTGAATTGAGACAAGGAACTCAGAAGAGTTTGGGCTTCTTGTAAAATCATGATTAGGAAGGGAATTAGTAAAACACATTTTAAAATTAAATGAATAAATCATTACATTTCTAAAACTCATGCATGTGACTTTTTCAGTTATCTATAGCATTTTACTGAATTAACACAAGTATATATTACAGCTTAGAAATTTATAATAACCCAATGGTTTGTGGTAAAACCTGGAAATGGAAAACATTATCAATAATATTTACACTTTCTTAATTCTTTAAATTAGTATAATTATTATTAGCAGTAGGCATATAATAAAACAAATATGGCACTTTGGTTTCGTGCAATATCAATTTTTATTGCACTCTGAAAAATGATATTGCACTCGGCGCAAGCGCCTCGTGCAATATCATTTTTCAGAGTGCAATACAAATTGATATTGCACTCACCCAAGTGCAAGCGCCTCGTGCAATATCATTTTTCAGAGTGCAATAAAAATTGATATTGCACTCACCCAAGTGCCATATTTGTATATTATTCTTAACACAAAACAGTAATATACATGAATATGCAGACTGGTAGGGAAATGCATGTTAACCTAGTTGAATATCATGTTATCAACAACCTAAGGCTGATGAACATAAAGCGAATCTCAATATTCCCATGCTGCAATACTATCAGGGGTGAAATATAGTATATGATTCTTTGAGGCACTTTGAAAATGGATATTGAAATATTTCCCCCTTTTCACTTGCTATCACAAGCTATCAGCATTTGTATTACATTTTGTATTGTCATTAACCTAATTTATTCTTTGAGGATTATGTGATTATCTGTGGTTGAAATACAATATGATGAATCATATGTACTTATTGAGGCAATAAAAACCATCTCTTTGAGAATTGAAAAGAATATTCCTCCCCCCTGCAGGGGATTCAACTGACTGGTGCATTAGTTACCGCCTTGTCTAAACAGAACCGTGAACCAACTTAAAGAGTGGTCTACCTTTGTTTAGTTCCATATCAGTTCACCAGGCGGCTACCGTGGTTTTCGTTTAGCATGTCATTGAGCAGGGGTGGTTTCCGATGCTTGTGACGTGTGCAGAATCATTTCTTCAATGAAAGCCCTTCAGCTCGGCCGTAGCCTCGTAAAAAGCACCAACTTTCATTTGAGACTTATTCTGTCAATATAAAATTGAAATTTGGGCGTTCCCACACAAGGCAACTGCTTGTAGTATATGTTTAGGTCGTCTGTTACACTGTGGGCAAATTGATCCCCAATGATCTCCAAGCGCATTCGTTAGTATGCAAAAATCTTTGCACACGGCACAAGCATCGGAACCCCCCCCCCCCCTGGGCATTGAGTATCTCCGGCAGGCACCAGCTAGGTTGGCTCTACAACATACTTCTGACCATGAACTATGCGAAACCATAATGCACTTGTCAAATAACACCAGCAAACACATTTCTCCTTATCGATATCATTTCCGCAGCAGCAGAGTGATTCAATTCTGCTTTGGAAAAAGCGATTGGAATGTGTCATGATATCCGAGGTCTGTCAATTATCGATTATCGTGATTAATCCCTTTATGTTGGTAGACAAATGACTGGCTGCTCAAAACATTAAAAAGGGATAACGTCAAATCTAGAACATGGCTGAAGAAAGGAACCCAAATGAAATGTAAAATGTCCATCGAAAAACCTAAGAGGGCATTTGACACAGCAATAGTTTTCCTGATACGTATCTGAATTTTTGCAGAACCAAAAATTCTCGTCGAGTGCAGCTATTTTGGTTGTCCTGTCATATTTCTGAGGTAAACCTCAGTAAGGTGTGCATATATGTATTTATGTATGCATCTTTAGTGACTGTAGAGGTGAGAGAAAAAATAACATTTTTTATGTATAAACAGAATAGAAACAGGATAATAGGAAATATATCCAGATATAATCCTTCTGCTACAAATTTGCAAGATATGATTGCAGTTTAAATTCACAAGATATGCATATGGTCACTTTAGAAAAATCGACAAAATATCACCATTAGCTAGATGTATATTCCTCGCACTAGCCTTTGGCTTTGCTGAGCGTACCTATATGTATGTTCTGGCAGGTCACCAGCTGCCTGGTGCGAGATGAGTTAACCCATTTACACTTAGAGTTTCTCTAGAAAGTGTCGTCTGCTACTCTCAAACCTAAAATATCTTTTGAATAAAGCAAAAATTCACAAAATATTTGAAAGAGAGTTCTTGTCTGGCTTGTGATCAACATTTCTCCTTCAAATGTTTTCAAAATTTTTTTTTTGTAAGTTAAATATTTCCAAAATCGTCAGGCCTCTTTTGGCTGCTCTGAGTGTTAATGGGTTAAGTCAGGCCTGGAGTATCCTGTCCGTCTGACTGCTGCAGCCAGCCGGCGACAACAACGGATCATCGCCTCTTAATTAACACATATTACTTGATAACGCGCCTACAATGATGCCACTCTCTCCATTATGTTTATTGTCGGGAATGGGTGATTACTTTTTATTTCAATACACAGTTAATACATATTCATTCCTTCGTTCAATGTCCGTAGGAGTACTGTATAACTGGTTAATTTGGCGTGTACTTAAGTTGGCGTTTTTTTCAAAAAAGAATTTTCCCTGTATTTATGTTGGCGTCTGGAGCAGTCAGAACAACGCCATCTTTATGTAGACATATTTTTATGCGAATTTTAATTTGAAGTTGATGGGCATTCGCCAAAATACGCCAAATTAAAAACCACGCCAAATTAACCAGTTATACAGTAAGTAGGGTAGTTTAAATGAATGGTTTAGGTTAACTGAAAGTTTCGATGATATATTGTCCTAAATCTTGACTTAGTGTCAGTATTCCGATTTGTTCCGTGCAATCTCTATCATAGTGGAAGGTAGTGGTATGAGATGTAGTGACAAAATTGATCAGTGTCTCTCTCCACTTCCAAAGGTCCCCAGTGCGAATCCGACTCGAATCATGTATGAATGTTAGGGGCGACTTTAGTGAGCAGTTTTTCCGGGTTTTCTCACCTTTTGGCCACTAACGAGTCAGGACCTGAACCCGGCCTTGCCATTGTGGGAAATGTGGTGATACGTTTCCTGATTAAATAAACTCACTTTAATACAACCATTTCCTTTACGTTGCAGGGTACTACATGTACAGCACGTTCTGTGTTAAAGGTTCAAAGGTAAGTTTGTTTTGTGTTTTTCGTTTTTTTAAAGGGTTCGCCACCATTTTTTAAGGGTGGCTAAGACATGTAAGAAGGAGAGCTTTTTTGTATATGCAGACAACACAGACAGCACGAACGATGATATGAAATGAATATGAAACTCTTCAAAGTAATCTCTCCCAATAATTGGGCGACAGACAATAAAGAGTAGGAAATGAAGGTTTTTTGATGGTTGCCCCAGTTTATAGAGTAATCGAACCCCTACTCGCCCCGGGCCTGGGATTGAACTCTGGACCCCTTGCACTCAGGCCGGCAATCTTGCCACTGTTCCATTGAGTCTGGTTCAAAGGTAAGTTGAGTGTTTTATCGGATATTCCTAGTTCTATACTGATTTTTGTATGTTAGTAAATAGATCAGAAAGATTCATAAATGTAATAATACTATTCGTAAATCAGCACGAATCGTGATTATTTGTAATGAATTAAGAAGCTCAATAATATCGGCAAATGAATTAAAACATGCAAGGTTGAATTTAAAGCATTCAATAATGATTTTTTTAGATCGGGGTAGATAATAAATATTGAGGTACCGAAGTTAAAATGACGTCACTGTGTCGAAAATGTAATAATTTTTAAGCCAAATTTATAAATATAGATTCATATATGTTTATTCATGCAGGAATGCTATCATAATATCCCAATCTGCTAATTAAACTGATTGCTTGAACCTGGCTCCACGTGCACTTAAAACACGATATCTCTGAGTGCAACATACATACATAGATTCTAATTATATACACATAAGTCATGTCACAATATAAAGGTTTATTTTCAAAACAGGATGTTTACTTTGCGTTAGTAGGGAGAACTTGTTGGAAATTCCAGGTAATGCACCGTGAACTGAGCATTGTTTATACCCCAGCATGCCAGGGAAAAGACGTGAATGAGTACAGCTGCTTCAGGTGAATGGTCGGAGAATAGATAAATGAACTAGTTTTTTCTGATCTTTGCAGTCAATGCACCCTTATCATAATAGCATCAGTACTCAACCCTCTGAACAAAGCCCACCTGTGAACAAAGACCCTTTTTTTCTTCCCAAGGGCGGTCTTTGTTCGCAAGTTTGACTGTAATATATACATATATATATATATATATATATATATATATATATATATATATATATATATATATATATATATATATATATATATATATATATATATATATATATATATATATATATATATATATATATATATATGTACTATGGATTTTCTTTTTATCATTTTATCATGCATTATTTACGGTCAAGATACCTTTCCCATTTCATTGTTTATTTTTTGCCTTCCGGATACATTTATCCAGCATATTCTTGCCATTGCGCATGGAGTGGAAATATGTGCCGACCAATTGTGTTGATATATGAAGAAAAAGGACCCCTTTAGTCAGATTCAGCAGACTGCCCAGTTTGTCAATTTAGGCAATATCTACTCTGGCTTTGTTCAAGGTAGAGACAGGTATCACATGGCAAATACAAACAGAAGATAGGATATACTCTTTCAAGGGTATTTATACGCAATTCAGAAAGATGACGCATTACTTTCGCAGGTTCATTTGATATAGAATGGGCAATCTGTGCACAATGTATAATACGGCCGAATGGGCATTCCCCGATTCAATAATATAGCTATAGAGCGACTTCATTAAATTCAGTCTGGGCAGTATATACAGCTCCTCCCGCTACGATATTACAATGAACTGAAAGGTCATCCAAACCAGTGAGATTTACGGTCAATTACATAATTGAATTCTGTTTATGTATTATGGAATATTCATTTTTAAATGACCTATAATTATCTACGGTATATACAATGTTATAGGATGTTCATATGTACTTCTTGCTTATCCCATTGAAGTCTAAGTGTTTCAGAAAATCTCCATTTTAGAGTATTTCCCACATTGTCAAGTTTGGCATTGAACTGGTCAAATAACTTTTAGAACCATATTTAATACGATTTCGAATATTAGGTCATCAACTGCAGCGCTCATGGCAAAGTCCATCTCCACGTCAATTATCGCAAATACCCTTTTAGTCAAAAGCGCGATTTAATCCTTGCAAATCTTACCTAGGTATGCATAACAAGGCGGTCTGATTGGTATTCAATTAAGTCGAATGCTTTTGAATTGTTTATCAACATATTGTATATGCATTGATTTTCAATTGACGGTGTAATTGTTTCTTTTAATTGTTATTTGTTATTCATTGTCATTGTCATTGATTTCCTTAACTTCCTTACTGAATATGTAATTCATCATTTCCTTAGATGTAGTCGTTTCGGAAAACACTTCCCATAAAATCTATTAGAATTTATCTGTGGTTGTTCATTAGCCTCAAGTGCCACTGTGCTGTATTTAGCAACAGATCGATTATGCATTGGATTACAATCAGCTGGGCATTAACCAATTTTCATCGCTTCATTTCAAATGATTCGATTGGCATATGGAATTGAACAGGAGACTGCTCGACTGAGTCCTTCAATATTTAATCAAGCATCTTTGAGATCAAATATCATAAAGTCTGACAACGTTAAAATTCAATGTATATATATATATATATATATATATATATATATATATATATATATATATATATATATATATATATATATATATATATATATATATATATATATATATATACATATACTAGTATATATATATATATATATATATATATATATATATATATATATAAATATATATATATATATATATATATATATATATATATATATATATACTGTATATATTTATATATATATATATATATATATATATATATATATATATATATATATATATATATATATATATGTATATATATATATATATATATATATATATATATATATATATATGTATATATATATATATATATATATATGTATGAATATATATAGACTTTTTAATATTTGATATCGAAGATGCTTAATAGAATAATGAAGGTATCAGTCGAGCAGTCTTCCATATGAATTCTAGTATTCACATATGCATGTGTGTGCATGTGTATGTTAGTGTGGGTATGTGTATTTATAAAGTAGCATATATTATGTTATAAGGATTTATTATATAATTGTTTGTGCGGTGGTTTATATGGCACAAAAGCTGTATATCTTTAGCCAAGCTCATATTGCTATAAATGCTAGTTCATACCATTCTTCTGATTTTTGTACGTTTTAGGCTTGAAAATAAAATACATTAATTGACGAACACGTGAAGTATTACTTTAATATAGGAAAATGTACCAGGTTACACTCTTTATATGGGATGACCATAGGATTAAATGCAGTCCATAGTATTCAGTCGCTGGTAAAGTAAAACATGCTCGCAAATTACTCCAAATCAAAAGCTAGGATAATACATAGCACGTATATAGCACATAGGGAAAAACATAGCACGTATGTCATGCTTTAACGAAATACAACTAAAGCAGCGTAAGTATGCACGTAAAAGACAATACAAGACTCACGGTGTGTTTGTTTACATATTATGGCTCACTCAAGTTAACTTTAGGCATTTCCACTAAGAAATTCAAATCATTGCGTATGCACTGTCACGTATTGGCGAATTTGTTTGCCAAACCATTGACACCTAAAAAGTATTCTTTTTACAACATACCAATTAGCCATCAAAGGTGTTCGCCATTCATAGTGGAATCATCATTCGACATAACCTAACCATGAAAGGTACAGTATGGTAATCGTGTAAAATGCCAAAATATGAGTTTGAAATGTCATTGACTACATGTATGTACTTGGAGCCATATCAAATGATGATTTCTAAGAGGCGGTTTAATGCCGACATTTACAAGCGCATCTATAGGACCGATATACGATGAAATATTGATACTAGTATAGCTTATTGTCATGATAGCCTACGCTATGATATGTCTGTGATTGCGCCAACTACAGGCATAGTAGTTGGCTCAACTACTATTCTGCAACCCTTAACAGTTCAAAGGATTATCTGAGCTACCTTTACTCCCTTATCAAATAGGGATTATATAGATTGGCCAAATCCTACTGCATGGTTCTGGTAAACTTGGATATGTCTGTTGTTGTTTTTTCAGGAAATTCTACACAAGAAAGAATACCTTGATGTATAGTAGCATGAGAGTCGGCATGTCACATGGCATGTTTGTCTCTGAGCAAGACTACAATTTGTCGGTTTCTGGTAAACTTGGATATTTTTTTTTAATTTCGCAAAAAAACTGCTGTTTTTTATTTTCTTTTTGCGACATAAAAACAAAACAAAACAATTGTACAAAGTTATGTCATGTCATTAAAATTATATACAATGTTTACAATGTCTCGACCACTCTTTCTTTAAAATACGTAAAATTATGTGTTGTGGTTTTTCTATAGTGCAAATAGTGCACTTAACTCGTCAAAAAGAATATTCCATGTAGCACAGAAATGTTGCTCATTTTGATTTAAGTTTGCCTCATACTCTTCCATACGCAATTCATTATATAAAAGTTTCTTAATGGTTATGAGACTGGTATTTTTCCCATCCTTTCTATTATTAAAAATAGTAACTTTTGTAAATAGTATTATCTTATTGATAACATGGTTTTTGGTTTGGTAACCAAATATTTTGTCGATATCACTGAGTTTTAAGGATGGACAAATTTTTTGTCTTAACCATTGTTCTACTTTTACCCATATGTCTATTGAGGATTGGCATTCCAAAAAAGCGTGTTTCATTGTATCTATTACATTTCCACATGTCTTACAGAATTTTGTATCGGAAATACCCATTTTGTATAGTTTTTCATTGGTAACTGTGCGTGAATGTAGAAATTTGAATTGGAAATATTTATAGTATGCACTTGTTTTCATTTTTGTTAATTGCTTAAAAGCGTTTTCAATAATATCATACCTCAGTGTCATTGAGAGTGAGTTCCCATTTGTGTCTTATGTCTTTTAATAGATTGCTATTATATTCCATCATTTTATTGTATGTTTTGCTACATCCTTTTCCTGATGTCCCTATCTCAAAAAGAATGCGCGGAATATATGGTCCTTGTATTGGAGCATGGGCTGTTATGTTTAAGTCCTGTATTCTTTTCTTTATCTTGTAGTAGTCTAGAAAATTGATTATAAGCCCTCTCTCTGACAACTCCGTGATAGTCATTATGTCCCCATACTCATTTAGGATGTCACCCAAAACTGTATATCCTTTTTCATACCAGTTGCGTCGATATTCAAAATCTAAAATACTATTAAACCATAATGGCATCCACTGTACTTGTAAAGTTGTTTTAATTTTAAATGTTGAAAAGAATTGGATTAAACCCTTTAGCACGTCTAACCAAAATTTGTTATATGTTTTTTGTTGCAGCTTTCTTAAGTATTGATCACCAAAAACGAGTATTTTGGAAAAGCCCATCGAGTTCGGGAACTCCGCCCACCCTTCTGTTTGCGCGCTGAATCTTTTAACCCATGATATTTTAAGTGAAAGATCAAATATTTTGAGATTCGTCATTTTTAGGCCTCCCAGCGTAGTTAGGGTTTCCATAATTTCTTTTCTGAATTTTGGGACTTTTTGGTGCCATAAAAAGTTTTTAAACATTTCTTCTATTTTTTCTAGTGATTTCGGATTAGGGGATGGTAGAGACAGCAGGACATGGGTAATTTTAGAAATCAATAAACTTTTAATAATGGTAATTTTACCATAAGGCGTTAAATTTCTGGAATTCCAGAGATAGATTAATTTTTGTATTTCTATGATTTTTTTCTCAATGTTAAGATCTGTTATTTGCTCTATTTTGTCTACATTATATATGATCCCCAGAGAAGTGAATTCCTGAGTCCAGTCTAAAGCTAGGTCTTCACATAAGTTTGAACTGCTGCCTCCCCACCCCCCAATTTTTGCCACTTTGGTTTTTTCTTTGTTGATTTTCAAACCACTACACCTTTCAAATTCCCCCAACATATTCATGCAATTTCTTATAGAGTTTTCGTTCGCTTTTGTTATTAAAGTTGTGTCGTCCGCATACTGAGAGATCTTATGTTCTTGTTTATCTAGTGTAATGCCTTCAATTTGTTTATTTGATCTGACGGCTTCAGCAAGGATCTCTGCAGCTATAACGAATAGATAAGGTGATACTGGGTCACCTTGCCTGCATCCCCTCCCTAAACTTATTTTACCAGAAAGGTTACCATTTTGTAAGATTTTAGAAAATGAATTTAATTGTAGAGATTTAACCCATTCTATTGTTTTTGGACCAAAGTTAAAAATTTCTAAAGTTTTTGCAATGAATTTCCAAGATAAAGAATCAAACGCTTTCTCGAAATCTATTAACATTATTATCCCCTTAATTTTTTTCCTATTACATTCCTCTATTAAATCGTAAGTGAGTCTGGTGTTTTCCCCAATGAACCTCCCCTTAATAAAACCTTTTTGGTCGTAATGAATAATTTTTGGTAATATAACTTTAATTCTTTCTGCTAGAATCCCTGAATAAAATTTGTATATTGAATTTAATAATGTTATTGGTCTCCAATTTTTGAGATTATTTCTGAGTTTTCCACCCTTAGGGATGCAGGTAATTATGCCGTCTAATTGAGAAGAATTTACATTTCCATTTTCTTTGTATTGATTCAATAACTTTAGTAATAGGTGTTTAATGTTTGGCCAAAATATCTTATAAAATTCATTGCTGAAACCGTCAGGACCAGGACTTTTATTGTTTTTTGATTGCTTGACAATATTCCCCAACTCTTCCATACTTATCTCCTTTTCGAGATTCTCTTTTTCATATACGTTTAATTTTTTGACTTTTTCCTTGATAGGGCTAAGGGAGGTATCCTCTATATCTATATTATCTTGTTCTGTATAAAGTTTTTCATAAAATAGACGCATTTCCTCTAGGATTTCTTCCGGTTGTTGTATTACTTTACTGTTAGTTTTTAATTCCCTAATATGTTTAGAAACAAAATTTTTATTTTCTAGGTTTAAAAAGAATTTTGATGGTTTTTCTCCAAGACTATTATTCTGCCACCTTGACCTTACTAAAGCTCCTTTTAATCTGTGTTCCCTAATCTGTTCTAGTTCTAATTTCTTTTCTTTTAATTTATCTAGCCATCTAATATCTGTTAAGTGTTGTGGCATATTTAATTCTAATTCCCCTATTTCCTTAGTTAATTTTAATTCTTCCCTATTTAAATTCCTTTTCTTATTTGATGCAAAGGCCATTATCCTGCCTCTTATTTGAGCGTTTAATACTTCCCATAATAGGTCTATATCTATCATAAATTCTAATTCAGTATCCTTATAATTCTGTTCAATGAAGGCTGGGTTGTACGGGGTGCATGCATACGTGCAAATTATTAATTCTATTTCTTTTTCAATTATGTTATGCAGTTTTTTGTCGAGTAGAAGAGAATTATTTATTTTCCATACCCCCCTCCCTCTTTTATGTTTGCTTACATTTAATTTTAAGTTGATCGGGGAGTGGTCTGATTTATAGCTAAATTTAATTTTTGAGTCTTCATATATGTCAAGAAGGGTTTCGGATATGAGAAAAAAATCTAGCCGGGCCATTTTTTGATAAAATAATTGTCTCCAGGTAAATTCGTTTTTATGGGGGTTTGCATGCCTCCATATGTCCAAAAGATCTAGTTTCTCTTTATTAATCATAACTATTTCCTGTGATTTAGGGTTATTTAATTTTTTATAGTTAATGGTGTCTTTTTTAAAATCATTGACCAGATTCCAATCACCTGCTATTATGAGGTTTTTGATATCTATGTCTTCTATTGTTTTAAATAGTGAGGTAAAAAAATCGGGTGAATCTTCATTAGGGGCATACAGGTTAATCATTAAAAATCTCACTACATCTGGTATTTCAATGTCTATTATTATGTATCTGCCTTCCTTGTCTTTCCAATGTTGATGTATTTTATGTTCGAAATTGTTATCTATTGCAATTAGGACCCCTCCTGCGTTAGTTTTGACCCCTGCTATATTAAAATTTATGTTCCACTCTTTTTTTAGAGTGGGAATATCTTCCTCTAGCAAATGCGTCTCCTGTAGGCACAGAATGTTTATTTTGTCCTTTATAGCCCTGTCAAAGAAATCTAATCTTTTTTTCTTATCTCTCAATCCTCTGCAGTTTAATGATTCTATTTGAATTGTTTCAGCCATGATTT
Source organism: Maea johnstoni (assembly GCA_963942565.1). NCBI lineage: Eukaryota > Metazoa > Annelida > Polychaeta > Spionida > Magelonidae > Maea > Maea johnstoni. The sequence continues at coordinate 41,048,665 of OZ012687.1, forward strand.
TTGGAAGAATGCTTATCTAGGAAGAGTGAGTTTTTGCCCAATAGTTTCTGTATTTGGTGTATATGTACTGTTAATAGATCTGTATGTAAATGAGTGTGGCACTGTACAACTAAGTTTGTAGATCTCTCAGGATGCGGAAAAACTATATTGTATAAAGGTAATGAGCTAGAAAAACAATTAATGAATACTATTTTCGTCATTCTAGTAAATAATAGAAAATTGCATGATATATTTGAGGCACAATAACACGTAAACACTTCAAAAAAGTTTTTTTTATCAAATTCAACATGACGTTCATCCATATACAACATAATTCTATTCAAAAGTAGAACAGAGTGAACATATTGGCACATGTAATACAATGTATTAATCAAAAAAAACACATCAAACATAGTTAACACCCAAGCAAAACTTTACAAAACAAAGACAAAATGTCCCTAGGACACGTAGATTTAACAAAACAGAGCTAAATTGTCCTTAAGACACGTAGATTAGGCTTTTTCACTGGTCAGAAATGTCGTATTATCTGAGACGCTTCTATTACTCTGGATTTAATCTGTGATTATTGGCTCTCTGACTTAAGGATTAAATCCTGCAGAGTCCTTTCGGAACAGTTATGTGTGTAAAATATGTCCAAATTTTACCAAACAGAAGGAGACCACAAGTTACACAAAACGAATAAACACTGACAAATTAACACTACGCGTCTGTTACTGTGGATTTTAGGTGATGAAGATTGGATCCCTGACTTACGGATTGCTTCCGGCAGACTCCTTTATAGCAAATATATATATAAAGTTTTGCCAGTTATCCCCTAACAGATGGGCGCAACGAATTTACACGAATTTACACAAACCTTTTCACTGGTCAGGAATATTGTATTATCTAAGACGCTTCTGTTACTCTGGATTTAATTTGGGATTATTGGCTCTCTGACTTAAGGATTAAATCCTGCAGAGTCCTTTCAAAATAATTATATATGTAAAATATGTCCAATTTTCGCCGAACAGAAGGAAATCACAAGTTACACAAAACGAAAGAAACACTAACAGATTAGCACTACGCTTCTGTTACTATGGATTTTAAGTGATGAAGATTTGGATCCCTGACTTACGGATTGATTCCGGCAGACTCCTTTATAGCAAAAATATATATAGAGTATTGCCAGTTATCCCCTAACAGATGAGCGCAACGAATTTACACGAATTTACACACAAAGAAAAAATCAAAACAATAAATATGTACACACTAGTGAGTTTCACCCTAAATTAGATGAAATACACAAACTAGTTAAGCAGAGAGTCTGTTTTAACCTGCTCCGCATTACCCCCCCCCCCCCAAAAGAAACCAATGTCTGTGGATTTCTTCGTTTTACCAAGATACTTTAACATTATCCGGTTTAAAGCTGTATCGCGAGATCAAGAAAAAGAACAAAAACATCAACATAAGCAATCATAAATTTGTCAACAGACTATACCCTTACAATCTTTAGTAATGGTTCTGTAACGACGAGTAATATGAACTAGCCAATATATACGGATAGTGCAAGGCACATCGATTTTAGTAATTTAAAGGCACGTCAAATATATATATATTTTCAAAGTTTTTCTTTAAAAGTCTTATTATCCTTGTAACTTCGTGAATCATGAGTCCATTTCACACGATTCATTGATGGTAGATTGTAGATAAGACCTTAAGAAGATATATGCTGTTATTTGTGTGATCGTCGTCACTTATGTTGCCATCGTCGCCGCTTGTCGCGTTGCCGCAGGTACGTATTTTAATATTTTCACACAGAAAAAAATATAGTGCGTCGACGTGCACTTAGATATTTTGCACTGAATGCTAACCACATTACAGTGTTTCACATTTTCACACATCTTTTTCCAAATCGACACTTTCTCCTTCTAGAGTACACAACTCATGTATATTACCTTTCGGGCTTGGACATATTGTCGGTATTAAGTTACAAAAGACAAAACGAGGAAAGAGGTTTTTTTTTTTTTTTTTTTTTTTTTTTTTTTTTTTGGTTTTTTTTTTGTTTTGTTTTTTTTTGCTTTTTTTTCGCACTATTTTGGGTAGTTGTTTTAATAAATCCTGTATAAATTGGCTTTCAAATAGATTGTAGATAGAACATAGAACAGTGTACTTGAGAAGTTCGGAATAGCCAGTAATTTCGTCCAGATAGATTGTATATGTAAAATGTGACATTACATGTCCAAACCTCTTGAATAGTTCAATAGTACTTGAGTCGAGTGTGTTTTTGAAGATAAAAACCTCAGGAAATTCAGATGGAAGTACCCACTGCGAGGCAGGTACCGTATACTGTCTCTGTTACTATGGTGATTGTATAAATAATTACGGGCTAAATATATTACAAATGTTCAAAATTATTTAAAGTTAAAGTCTTACTATCTTTTGATTAACCTGTCTCAGTATAATTTAATGTCTTGAACGTAATTCGCCTCACATTTAAACTTTAAAAACAGCGACCAAATACCTATGTTCTTGCTATAATGTCTAAGTATAATATTGTAATTTTGGCCGTAGTCTAATATAAAAACATTAAGATGTGGAAAAAGCAGACAATCACCAATATTCTCTAAGACGTATATTTGCGACATATGTTTCCTACCTCGCAGTGGGTTCATAGGGACTGTCTTGATTTGGGACGTTCATGCTGGTGTCTCGGTGTTGCCCAAGTGGTGGGAGCGGCGACGATTGGCAATAGTGCGACGGAGTTGTGGTGGTGCTCGCACTGGGAGATGACGTTGCGGTGGAGCTCGCATTGATAGCATATGTCGGCACGGTTCTAGACGAATGCACTCGTGCATTTCTTTCCAAGCAATGGCGACGACGACGGATGACAATTGTGGGATGAGGTTGTGGTGGTGCGCGCATTGGGAGGCGGCGTTGCGGTGGAGCTCGCATTGAGGGCTTACATTGAGCGCATATGGCGACACGGTTCTTGAGTCTGCACTCGTGCATGCATTCATCCGGGCGGTTTTGTTTGAAAATGAGAGAGACGATATCAGGACGACACAGGCATGCTCGAGCAGGCGATATACATATCATGTGCGTAGAATAAATGTTGCTACGGGTAGGTATTGTCAATGACAGGTAAAGTTTTATGCTGCTCTGAACGTAGTGATAAAGACCGACATTGTCAATGAAGCATACAAAAAAAAACAAATATTGTCATTGACTGTTTGAATATAAAGTTAAAGTATGCACATATAAGGATATCGAGTTGTTTCGGCTGATCTGGGCATGACGGTAGCCCTCTTCCTCGTCGGTGAGGCGTGTGTGCGCATATACAAAGTGAGATAATTATTGATTAAGTGTTGTTTCTCACCCATTGATCGTAGTATATTGTGCACGTAGAGTAAATGGGTAAGTCTTGTCACCGGTAAATAATGAACGACGCTATTTTGAACGTGATGACAGAGGACGCCATTGTAAAATAAGGCAAAAAGGAAAAAAAAACTTGGTAAACTTGGATATGCCCGTATTGTTTTTTCAGGGAATTCTACACAAGAAAGAATATCTTGATGTATAGCAGCATGAGAGTCGGCATGTCACGTGGCATGTTTGTCACTGAGCAAGACTACAATTTGTCTGTTTCTGGTAAACTTGGATATGCCCGTATTGTTTTTTTCAGGAAATTCTACACAAGAAAGAATATCTTGATGTATAGCAGCATGAGAGTCGGCATGTCACGCGGCATGTTTGTCACCGAGCAAGGCTGCAATGTATGTATGTATCTTTATTGACTCTACCAGGTGGTACAAAATGATACAAAAACGTGAAAGATACAAAAGAACAAAACGATACAAAAATGAAAATAACTAAGGTAAACAAGAATTACAACTAGAAAGTGGAAAAGGTGATATTTACAACGGTGGGTGGACCATATAGAACAATATGACTCTATGTTACAGCCGCGTCACAAAAAATTGTGTTCAGCTGGTAAAAAGAGCCATAATGGACTACTTAATGGACAAACAGGTAATTTACAACTAGAAAGACTTGGCGTAGATTACACGGGCGGGCAGGCGTGTACTGATGTCATGTAGATTTCCTAAACATTGTATTCCTGAAGGAACATGCAGTTGTTATTGCGAAACAATGATCGCGTGGTATGACAACCTGCGTCAAGCGCACTCATTCTTCAGAAGAAACTAGGTAATTAATGTACATTAGCAAAGCCACGCATTGTGCTTGAAGTTGAAACCCTATCTCATTATCTCATCTGACTATTCATCACAGTCAGAAACTATCTGCGCCAGCAATCTTATCTCCTCTCGCTTTCTGACGTGATCTTAAACAATTTATCAAAATTCCTCGTAAATAAGTTGACTTCCATGACATTCCGGAGGTTTGGGACAGACTGTGTACACATACATCAAGCTTCGAGCCCTAGGAAATATGTGGAAATATATACACTCTTGCCATGACTAAGTTCATTGCATTGCTTTATGCGTTTATTTGGTTTCCATCTTCCGAAAGAATAGAATGAATTTCAATCTCACCCAAATCACCCAAAACCATGACTATAATTTAGTTTGTTTGTTAGTTTATCAAACGTTGTGTTGCAGTGAACAACTTTGGTCATATCGCGACATCTACAAGAAGGATTCGGTCTTCTGTCACATCTGCGCAATATAGCTAGACTCAATAGGACGTGCGGACTTAATTTCTAAAACATTAAAAATATTCAATTTCGGAGACAAGATAATTATTTGGATTAAACCAATTCAGCAGAAATCTTATTCATATATTGTACAAAATGGGCACATTTTGGAAGAAGGTTCTCTGCCACAGGGGATGTAGGCAGGGGGATCCAGTTTCACCGTATGTTTTTGTACTAGCGGCGAAAATAATGGCAGCAGCTGTAAGGGAGAACAAAACTATAAAGGGTATTGAAGTGCATGAGAAGGAACAAATTATTTCCTTGTATGCAGACGACACAACCCTATATCTGGCGTCAAATGAAACAAATCTTCGAGCTACCCTAAATGCTTTGCAGGAATTTCAACAAATTTCAGGATTAAAAATTGATATAGAAAAAACAAAAATGATCAAAATTGGGGTCTGGGGAGACAGCAGGAGCACTTTTTGTAAAGATCGAAAATTAATCTGGACATCATAATTTATATCTCTTGGAAATGCGTTAAACTTTAATAAGATAAACAAGATCACAGAAATTAATATTGAAAATGAAATTGATCAAATTAATCAATTTATAAGAATTTGGACACATAGGCTGCTTGTAAACACCAATTGGCAAAATAACAATTATCAAAAGTTTGTTAACATCTAAATTTGTACATATCCTGCTGTCTCTACCTTCACCACAGAAGAGAACAGTTTTGAAAATTGAACAAATTTATCAACGTTTCCTGTGGGGTTCAAAACTCGCTAAATTCAGAGAAGCAATTTTGCAAAATCCTGTTGAGCAGGGAGGGCTTAAATATTTGAACTTATCAGCCTTCGACTTTCGTTTAAAAACAACCTGGATCAGACAAATTCTAAGGCAAAAAGAAGGTTGGTGTATCTTTCCCCACTATTTCAAAATACAAAGACTATTTCTATTCGGAGATATTTACTTCGATATACTCTATAATAGATGTAACAATACATTTTGGTAGGATGTAATTTCATCTTGTAAGATATTATATGACAGTATATGGTCGTCAGGAAAGACAAATCTTAAAGAAATGCCTAGATGGTATAATAATAAAGTAAGTATTTCAAGAAAGACTGGTTTGATAAAGGCATTATATTCATAAGTGATCTTTTTATTAATGATACTTTTATATCTTTAGAAAACCTACACGATTTAAAGGGTGTAAAATGCAATTTCTCAGAGTATGAAACATTGAACCAAAAGATTTTGCATTCAAATATACCAGTTGATATATATTCCAAAAATGGTCCAATGCTGCTGGTCATGTTGGAAAAGATATCTCTAGGAGGAAAGGGGTGCAATAGAATTTACAATATTTTACAAATAATCTCAGATAGTGTTTTATTAAACGTTCAGGATAGATGGGAAAATATTTTAAACGAAGAAATATCTGTAACGGAGATATCAAGAGGTTTTTATAATACGCAAAAGATTCCAAAATCTGAATACAATAGATGTGTCCAGTTCAAAATTCTACACGATAGATTAAACACAAGACAACTACTTTGTAAAATGAAATATATTTGATAGTAATACATGCCTTTATTGTATAAATGAAATTGATACAACATTACATGCACTAATTGAATGTCCATGCACTGCCCAACTCAACATTTAAAAATTTCAAATAAAGAAAAAATAATTGGATACCAGGAAAAAGACCCTGATGCATTTATAATAAAATTAGTTATTATCAATACAAAAGTTATCATATATAAAAGGAGACCAGAAAGAGGGGAATTTCGGGTTAAGGAAGTTCTAAGATTTACATACATTGAAATGCTAAACGATGAGTATGAATGTGAATTGCACCAAAAAACATATATTTTTGAATATAGATGGAGAAAGTGCATGGCGAGTCTACCCTCTAAATTTGAGTGAAAAATCTATTTCTGTAACTTGTATGTTTATTTTCAAATATAGGGAGTAATACTCATAAAATAGTTATACTATAGTTATACTAAGTTATACTGTAGGAATGTAGTAAGGGTGTCAAATGTGTTTTTTAATTGTGTGTATGTACTGTGTTGTTTGTTATATGGAAAATCCATAACAAGAATTGTGTCATTCGTATATCCATTAAGTATCATATTGCTATATGATTACTAGTATATGCATATGTTCTGTCTATGTCATTTTATGTGCAAAAAAAGGAAATTAAAATCCCTTTACACATGTGTGTTATTTCAAAGTTAAAAAAAGTGGACATGCATGATGACTGATACCTACAGTAGTCACTGGCAACATTCTTACATGTATGCAGCCACTAAATTACAAATGATCTGATGAAAATATACATGACATGATAAAGTAAAATAAAGACGATTTAGGAAGGTACTGGAAATGAATGATACTGCCTTTGTAAATGAATGTAATTAGATTTTAATAAAATTGTAAGAATCACACTACTAGTATTTATGTTCAAAAGATAACTTGATGAAGAAGCATAATATTACTGCTAATAATTTAATCCTACATTTGCCGGAATGAAATTAAAAAACAAACATACATGAAAATGAATGGAATCAAAATTTGACAACTGTGTGCAACCGCTAATTTTACACGAATGAAATGGAATCAAACATGCGTTTATAGAGACATTGAAATATACCAAGCGGAATTCAAACTCTGGACCCCAGTGTAGTGGTAGAACAAAGCGAAAGCACTGCATACTATGCGCTAGATGGATTACCTATGGGGCGGCTCCAATTAATAGATGAATACGGGAAACGGCGGCGCCAATGTTCTATGTAAAACTGATGGTAATCAAATCACGTTGGAAAACACACTGTCCATTAGTGCAGACTGGTTATTCCAGTAATAAATAGGTGTATAGGTGTTTGTAAACATGATCAGACATGACTACACAATCACTTGTTAATCAACACACTTTCACTGATATTTGTGTTTGACATAAATGTTCGTGAGTAACTTATGATTAATTAGTGCAGAATTAGTGTAGAAGGATGGGATGGCGACGACTGCCTTCCAGAGAGGATACTCACTTAATAATATAGACTACAGGGTGTAAAACCCTTCGTTAGGACTAGGAACAGCAGATTGCACAAACAAGGTAGAAACTGGGTAGAAAACAAAAGTGACACACCCTCAGATATTTATGTAATTAGTTTGTGAATACAGGGTATCTTTTAGATATTTTTCATAAGTTATCTTCTACTACCTTTCACTTTTAATCAGGTTAGCTGTAACTGTCTCGGCCATTACTGAGCTAAGTAAGAGACCAACTATTGCTACAGGTGTCGCAGGCTTTCCCACAAGCAGCAACGATCACCAATCCATGCTTGCTTCAAACTTACATTTTTGGTATCAAATGTAAAACAGATTTTCTTGAAACTTGGAATATAGATATCTGAACATATTTCAAAGGTAAGGAGTGTCACATTTTTCTCAAATTTAGACGTTGTCCTGAAATCTGAATTTTAAAAATGTTCCGTTTTCTCGCATTAAACAAAATATCAGAAAGAAATAGTTGTGAAATTTAAATGGAGTAAAATTAGAGAAAACGTGTTACCCTCTCCTAATGATCTTTTTTCCACATTTCTTAAATTTGAAGATCTCAGATCTATAATTGTAAAAGGGGCTTCGCTTTAAAATACTACACGTTTTCTTTTCAGTTTTGTACCAACCAAAATCTAGCACCCTGGCGCGGCGGGAGAGTACTTTTGTAATGCTTAATGTATTACTCATCAGAAAACCTTTCTGGCATTGTATACTGTGTATAGGCTAAACTATCAAATGAAAGCAGAGTAAAGGAAAATCGGAGTCAAAGAAATTAACCCAATTAGCTGCCTTAAATGTTTCAGGAAGATTGTTCCTCATAAGAGGTAACAACTCATATCTAAATATCTATCATCTATTGCAGACTATATCATTAAGCTTATACTAAACCATAGGTACAATCAAAATATTTATTCTAGATTTATCCAGTACAGAATTCTCAATCACATAATATTTACCAATATTTAAGATGAAAATGATAAACAACGACAAATGTGGTAAATGGCAATTGCCAGACAGCACTGAACATTTGGTGTTTAAACTGCATTTAAACTACAATATCTGGATAGATGTATGGGAATGGATTAGGAGGACTGGATTGACCGATTACATTTTCGATGATATAGGGAAACTAGTTGGAGATAAAAAGAAAACAGAAACACTTTAGCATCAATCAGATATTATAATAAACAAAACAATGACTGTTTGCTAACAAAGAATACAATATTGGAACCACCATAATCCAGGTTAAACGAATTTCTGGGATATATATCGAGACTGGAGGAAATTTGGCACACACCAATGACTGTTTAGAGAGTCTTTTAGGCAAATGTCACTCAGTCATGAACCTGAGATAATGACGCGATATTTACTTCCCTGTCTACAACCTACGTTTATATACACATTTCAAGCTAACATTATATATGTATATATATATATATATATATATATATATATATATATATATATATATATATATATATATATATAATGTTTCAAGTTAACCAAAACGTCGAGAGACACATAGTATGTCAGGAGAAGTAAAGTTGGCGCGCATTTTCTCAATCCAATGTTTTTATCATACCAGTGACTGGACACATTCAAATTTAACTTGTGCTAAAGACTCCTGTTTCGTTTGCATGACTGCTTGTTTTTGAACACTGACGACGAGACGAGATCTCTGTCTTACTAAGTTGACGAAAAATAAGAATGAATCGCGTTAGGGACTCTAACAGAACGTACTGTATAACTGGTTAATTTGGCGTGTACTTGAGTTGGCGTTTTTTTTTCAAAAAAGTATTTTCCCTGTATTTATTTTGGCGTCTGGAGCAGTCAGAACAGGGCCATCTTTGTGTAGACATATCTTTTATGTGATCTTTAATTTGGCGTTGACGGGCATTCGGCAAAAAACGCCAAATTAAAAACACGCCAAATTAACCAGTTATACAGTATTTATAGGGATTGGAAACTGCCTGTTATGCCCCGTGTGTACTACAGTTTATTCCACGGAATACTATACTAATTCCACCCTAATACTTAACCTCCCATGTAGAAATCGTGGGCATTTTTAGAAAAAAATCCTTACATTTTAGAAAATAGTTTATAGTCCAAAACCTTGGTGAATGATGTATAGTGAATAGCTGACAACCCCGCCGCGCATTTAAGCTGTCAACTTGGAATATACAGGATACCTTAAGAAATGACAGAGTGTACATATACCTATAAAGGTAAAGGTATTCGGTTTATATCCACCGAAGTGCTCACACGACCTTCCTCCCCTAGCAGGCACTGTACATACAGAAACCATTTTCAATCCCCCGGGGGATATTCCAGAGCAACTGGCAGCATATAGCGCACACACTCTAAGCACTGCCTTATCTATGCTAGGTACCCATTTTGCAGTTGGGTAGACTGAAGCAATATAGAATAAACTGTTTTGCCCAAGAACGACCAAAGTGCCCGGAATGGCCTGGAATCGAACCAGCGACCCTCTGATTACTAGTCCGACTCCTAACCAACTGAGCTACTTTGTCCCCACCTATGTACATAGAGCTTGTGTACATATACCTGCTTATATGTGTGCGAAGATATTCCGTTTACTTAAGTCATTTCGTTGAGGGGCTGCCGCCGTGGCTGAGCTGTCCGACTCCTCACAATATCTGTACATGCTGCGCAGTTAACATTGCATCTGGTGGAATATGAGAGAGTGCGTAGAGGGATTGGAGTACGTCAGTGGATTTCCCATTGGATTCCTGGTTCTACTAATCAACACCGATTCGCTTCTTATTTAACCCATTAATGCTTAGAAGTTCCTCCAGCAATTGTCGTCTGGATCTATGATACTTTTTACAATAACTTCAGAATTGAGAATGATTTTACAAAATATTTGAAGGAGAGTTGTCGATAATGATCTAATGAACATTTTTCCTTCAAATATATTTCTATGTGTACATTTGCCTGCAAGATTTCATCAAAATTGTCAGGCTGCTTTTGCCGCTGTGAACATTAATGAGTTAACCTCAATATGACGCAAATTGAACCATTTCATGTACTAAGTAAATCATTTTAATGCATTTAGGACCTACAGAAATTAAACATCACCTCAAATGTGCCTTCAAATAAAGAATGTATCTTAATTGTTCAGTTATATGGTTAAAACACACTGGTTTAAAATACGTGTAGAGTCGTAAAACCCTCTACATATAGCACTTAGCCAATTCATTTGTACTAGCCAGATAGCCAGAGGACTTTGGTCAATCTTATCAAAGTTCTGTGATTTGATGAAGTCAAATTCAGCATCAGTTTAATGAAGCAAGCATAGCTCGTGGCTGATAACGACAGTTAAATGAGAACTCTTATCTCAATGTCTGAGTATTAACGGTGTCCTGCCAAACGCTAAATGCTGGCAATTTGTACGTATGGCACAGTGCCTAATGGACATGGCCTCCTTAATCCCTCCAGACTCAGCCAAGGTCTCCACCTAGTCCTCCTTCTGCTCCGCCAATGAATGAAAGGATTGAGACAAGGCAAGGGCATACCTATAGATCTGTCTATTAACCATTGTCAATAGAAGAAGATTTTATAAACTCTTAACATATACTGTAAAGATCGAAATATTAACGTGGAACTATTATTGGCGACTTTAACGAGTGGGTCAGATTCGCTTATATTACGATCCGTTTATATTTGTTCCATTTTTCAATGATTTTTCTATGTACTGCTATGTCTCTGTCGCCTTGTAGTCCAAAACATCCGTATTTCGTTCAATATATAAATATATATATATATATATATATATATATATATATATATATATATATATATATATATATATATATATATATATATATATATATATATATATATATATATACACATATATATCGGAAATTTGCCGATATGGCCATTTTAAGAACTGGACAGACGTCTGGTTTGGCCATTTAAGGGGTACATTTGCCGATCTGAATATTCCAAAGATTAGTTTGAATACCTGTCGGCAGATGGCGTTTTTCTAGATGGTTCACACGCGAATACTACGATTCGCTATTATGGAAAAATGGATCGAATCGCTAAATTTAATCTCGCTAATATTTCGGACTTTACAGTAATTGAAACATGACAAATAAGCTAAATTGTGTGGTAATAACAAAGATACGAAGAAGGGAAGATAAACAAGCAACGGGTGCGTCAGTCAAGAGGGAGTCGTGTTTATCTATTCCGCGGGGTTAGAAGCACAACATCCACCCCCTGCAGAGCTTTATGTACCCCTTCTCACATTCGACCTTAAGACCGCGGTTGGTAATAATTCACGTAATGCAAAACACAAAGGTATGGTGTTCCATCGCATACTGGCAACTGGGTCGCTTCCCTTGTTGGCATCGTGCAATTCCTCGATAGTTTTAAACCTTACAACTAAATGACATATCAAAGCATACGGTGTATCATTATAAGTTATACCTATTTGTGTAGAGGCTACAAATCGGCTGGATCCATGTATGTATGTATGAATGCATTAATGTAGAAAATGAAAGATGCGGTATAAAAAGCGTGAAATTAGGCAAAAATGGTCCCATCATATGTATATATACATATGTATATATACATATATATATATATATATATATATATATATATATATATATATATATATATATATATTTATATATATTTATATATATATATATATATATATATATATATATATATATATATATATATATATATATATATATATATATGAATATATCTTCATATATATATATATATATATATATATATATATATATATATATATATATATATTCAAATTGCACAGAGAGCATCATAAAAACGCAAGCACATATTCTTCACACAAAATATTGATACTGATTTATCCAAACAAAAGCATAGACACTACTGATAAGGGTCAATTTATAACTATGATGTAAGATCACACCGATCCAAATATTAGAATCATCAATTATGTCTGACTTACACAGCTAAATTATCAACTTCTACGAAAGACATTTTCAAAACATCATTATAAAGCAACGACCGTTAGTAAAAATGAATGCCTAAGGTCATTCCCTGACAACATATGCCATTATCAAAAAAACTTTCATCATTAAGAAATCTATGTGTTTTTTGGAAAAACTGCTCACATGCCGGAAAAAAATAGTCGGACTCCAACCGGTAGAGAATAGAGACCAAGAAGGAGAAAATAGAAACTTCCTCCAGAATGGGACTAGCGGATATTAGTGGCACTTAGCTTTAAGTGGAATAGCGTATGCGAGTGATGTGCGTGTGTTTGAATTGAGCTAAGGAGCAGAGGACTGAGGCACCTCTGACTCCCCTTTTCACACGATCAAAGGCGGTGCTCTCATTGGCTTCCGGCTCCCAAATCTCGTGGCCTAGATTAACACCGCGAGAGTCAGAATGGATTGGAAATACTCACGTAAAAGGAAGCTCGTTCACCATGCATGTAAAGTGGTCTCTCACATACGTACAGACAGTATAACGCAACAATGTCACGCATCAGTTTACATTCTTTCTATCTCTCTCTCTCTCTCTCTCTCTCTCTCTCTCTCTCTCACACACACACACACCCTCTCTATCTCCCCCACGCACTCTCTCTCTCTCTCACTCACTCTCTCTCTCTCTCTTACAATTGACACCTCTCTCATCATAGACAGCAATGCCATGAACCAGTGAACAAGGTACTCTCTCTCACCTTAACGAAGATATGTGGCTTTTTAATTGAGTTGAATCTCTCTCTATATCTCAAAAATAACGAAGGAATATCACGCACCAATTGGCATCTCTCTTTCTCTAACATACGTCCCCTTTCTCACTTATTTTTTACAAACACACCATTTCTCTCTCCCCATCTCTCTCATCTTCGCACTGTGATATCAAGTACTGTAGAACACACATATGACGCGTGTCCCAAATATAGCGAATTGGGGAGTTTTCGCATCATAGCGTATCTTTATGTTAGCGACGGTAGACGCCGCTGACAGCGCCAGTACAGTAAGGGAAAAGGGCAGCATTTTTATATATAGCGAAGAGGAACCACACGCTATGTACTCTACATATAAACAGACGCGAACATTGTGTGTTCTACAGTATCTATTTGCTGGCTCTGACCCCAATATCCACTCTGCCAGTGGTGGTCCTCAAGAGAGTCTTGCCCTGCCAATTAAACTCTCCAGAAACTATGACGATCACATGCTCTGGCTTCAGCAATTGAAACAGGCCAATCAGCAGCTGATGCCAGCAGCCAAATACCAACAACTCATGTGAGGCTAGGCAATTTCTACCACTATGGGGCTGAAATACCCATTGAAGAAATTCGATTCCCAATGGCCATTCCCAATGGGCATTTGGAATGATTTTTTTACCATATTTGGTAAAGATTGTCATATATGGAACAATGCACCACGTTCGTTGCTTTGCAACGTGACCTAGAAATGCCAGGCACGTGCTCAGGCACGCTCATTATATGTGAAGCTTCCCCAATTATTTACTGTTTATTTATCTATGGGACGTGTTAGAAATAGGTTCTTGAACTTGTGTGCTAGAGTATGATATTTCTTACATTCGGGGACAGAATTTTCATCATGGAACTAAAGATGAAAATTCTGTCCCCTCGTGTAAGAAATATCATTCTCTAGCACACGCGTCCGAGAACCTTTATATCCTTAAACACTTTCCTAACACATCCCACACAGGTCAACACCTTACAGGGAAATACCAACAGCTCATGTGAGGCTAGGCAATATCCTTTACACTTTCCTAACACATCCCACACAGGTCAACACCTTACTGGAAAATACCAACAGCTCATGTGAGGCTAGGCAATATCCTTTACACTTTCCTAACACATCCCACACAGGTCATCACCTTGCAGGGAAATACCAACAGCTCATGTGAGGCTAGGCAATATCCTTAACACTTTCCTAACACATCCCACACAGGTCAACACCACCTTGCAGGAAAATACCAACAGCTCATGTGAGGCTAGGCAATATCCTTAAACACTTTCCTATCACATCCCACACAGGTCAACCCCTTACTGGAAAATACCAACAGCTCATGTGAGGCTAGGCAATATCCTTAAACACTTTCCTAACACATCCCACACAGGTCAACACCTTGCAGGGAAATACCAACAGCTCATGTGAGGCTAGGCAATATCCTTTACACTTTCCTAACACATCCAACACAGGTCAACACCTTACAGGAAAATACCAACAGCTCATGTGAGGCTAGGCAATATCCTTAAACACTTTCCTAACACATCCCACACAGGTCAACACCTTGCAGGGAAATACCAACAGCTCATGTGAGGCTAGGCAATATCCTTTACACTTTCCTAACACATCCAACACAGGTCAACATCTTGCAGGAAAATACCAACAGCTCATGTGAGGCTAGGCAATATCCTTTACACTTTCCTAACACACCCAACACAGGTCAACATCTTGCAGGGAAATACCAACAGCTCATGTGAGGCTAGGCAATATCCTTTACACTTTCCTAACACATCCCACACAGGTCAACACCTTGCAGGGAAATACAAACAGCTCATGTGAGGCTAGGCAATATCCTTAACACTTTCCTAACACATCCAACACAGGTCAACACCTTGCAGGGAAATACTAACAGCTCATGTGAGGCTAGGCAATATCCTTTACACTTTCCAAACACATCCCACACAGGTCAACACCTTGCAGGAAAATACCAACAGCTCATGTGAGGCTAGGCAATATCCTTTAACACTTTCCAAACACATCCCACACAGGTCAACACCTTACAGGAAAATACCAACAGCTCATGTGAGGCTAGGCAATATCCTTTACACTTTCCTAACACATCCCACACAGGTCAACACCTTACAGGAAAATACCAACAGCTCTTGTGAGGCTAGGCAATATCCTTTACACTCTTAACACATCCAACACAGGTCAACACCTTACAGGAAAATACCAACAGCTCGTGTGAGGCTAGGCAATATCCTTTACACTTTCCTAACACATCCCACACAGGTCAACACCTGGCAGGGAAATACCAACAGCTCATGTGAGGCCAGGCAATATCCTTTACACTTTCCTAACACATCCCACACAGGTCAACACCTTACAGGAAAATACCAACAACTCATGTGAGGCTAGGCAATATCCTTAACACTTTCCTAACACATCTCACACAGGTCAACACCTTGCAGGAAATACCAACAGCTCATGTGAGGCTAGGCAATATCCTTAAACACTTTCCTAACACATCCAACACAGGTCAACACCTTGCAGGAAATACCAACAGCTCATGTGAGGCTAGGCAATATCCTTTACACTTTCCTAACACATCCCACACAGGTCAACACATTGCAGGGAAATACTAGTATTAAACAAATACAAACTAGCATTAACCCAAAAAGTGCTATTTAGCAAAATGCTAGTATATGCTAGAACTTACCAAACACTATTACCTACATTTTATAGATGGTTGGAAGACTATGATTGAATGCAAAGCAGATCTAACATTTGAGTAGCAACAACCAAAAGGTTCTCAGCAATGCATATTCCACTGAACAGGTCAAGCAATAATATCTACCCCTTCTACATAATTAAAAGACGATACATGTACAGTGCCGACATTTAATACCTGCACTAAAAATGTGGGCAGAATGCACGACCGCAAGCCTGATTGCCATACTATTTTCCTTGGCTTTGATGCATGTATGACCTCACAACTGAACGTAGCTTTGATTTGCAAGCTACGTGAGCCATTGAAGTGCTTGGCCTATTTTCTTGACGTGTCATTCATGGTTTTTTGTACAGCCAGGCACTGGCAGACGTCCGGTCGACTGGTGAAGGAATTAAATGTCTGTACTGTATGGCCTATAAACAGGAACCACAATGCTCAAAGGAACAGGCATGATACACACACACAAGCGCAATGCAACTACATGTATACTAAGGGAAGAGACGTGTCCACGCAGAGGCGTTTACACGTTCTTCTGGGTGGAAAGACTCATCTAACAGTGTAAACAAAAATATCTGGGATTATTGAAGAAATGTTCAGTCCACACCAATTATAAATTGAGAAGAATATTTTGAAACTATCAAAATATAACACTCAACACAAAACAAAGGCTAAGCAATACATGAAATTCACCATAATTTCCGATTAGAAGCATTCCACTAAATAGCTCATAACCTACACAACATTGAGAACGTTACTTTAATCCTATGACAAATGTGAAATTTGTGTTTGTGTTTCATGATGCGCAATTAGACCATGAACGGTCACACAGTAACGATATACGAAATCGCTTGTTTTAAGATAGTCCAACATATATTCAAATACAGTATCTTAAGCTATGATAAATTCAAGAAAAACTTCAAATTATATTTTCATGGACGATTTGAAACTATTGCTCACACAAGATCTTCCTGCAACTGGTTAAAATGTTTCCAACCAACATTATCTGAAAACACCAATAATTAAATCTTTATTTCATAAAAAGTAATCAACGAAACCATATTTAGACGAATTGCAAATGACTACGCAAACCTACAGCTTGCTTGCTTGACTACAATTAATTCCGCAATTTGTCGGCATCGAAGTCTGTTAAATCCGATCATTCTTGGGCCTATTTTTAGTTGATCTTATTACGCTTATCAACTCGATTACTTGACAATATTATCATGCTCTTTCAAGAATCCAATAACACAGCCGTGCCGGCCCAGTAGCGAGTGCTCTCAGAGGTAAATTCTCTCTTAATTGCGTTACCCATGCTATGCAAAACGTCCAGTTATCCCTTTCATTTACACTAAAACTCCCCCGAGCGCCAAACCTGCCACTCGAAGCCTAGGCAAATATTCCAGGCGGATTTCGCCCTGAGCGGTTTTTGCCAACTCGGGAAGTAATTAGGTCACGATTGCCGCTCTTCGTAATTCATCCACTTTCACCTATCAGTGCAGGCGAAGACATCTATGAGAGATAACTAGAGATGG
This sequence comes from Maea johnstoni, assembly GCA_963942565.1. Lineage (NCBI taxonomy): Eukaryota > Metazoa > Annelida > Polychaeta > Spionida > Magelonidae > Maea > Maea johnstoni. The sequence goes on from OZ012687.1 coordinate 41,066,371, forward strand.
TGATGATGATGGTGTTATAATACTCATCACCATCATCATCATCATCAAGACGACGATGGTGAGGATAACGGCAATGTCGTGAGCATTGATGATGATACTGTATAACTGGTTGTTTTGGCGTGTACTTAAGTTGGCGTTTTTTTCAAAAAAGTATTTTGCCTGTATTTATTTTTGCGTCTGGAGCAGTCAGAACAACGCCATCTTTATGTAGACATATTTGTATGTGATCTTTAATTTGGCGTTGACGGGCATTCGCCAAAAAACGCCAAATTAAAAACCACGCCAAATTAACCAGTTATACAGTAAACAAATGAAGAATGCCAAGGATGCTATTGACGATAACAATATTGATCATAATGCTGATGATGGACATAGAGGCGCTGATGTATTTTTCTTCGAATTTGTAGTTTTTGAAATTTCGAATTCAGTTTTTCGTCACATTTATGCCATATTGTGGCTAATTCGTGACTAGCCAGTTGTAAGTAGTGGAGGAAACCAGAGTACCCGGCGAAAACCACCCCCTAACCCGAAGTCACTTTGTACAGTAGTGTAGTGTTTTGCCGATGACGAAAACATTTACTAAACATACTACCATGTGCATTTTATGGAAAGATATGGTGATTAAACCTTCCCATTGTATTCACATGTTGTCAACAAATGAAAATACTGTCGTGCACGGATGCTGGATTAGTCCACCAGTTGCAGTGTGCTTTATTGCGATTGTGTAGACAGTACTACATGTAATAAGCCTTCCCTTAACGTAGAGGGCAGTAGGGCGAATACTTTTATAGCACTCATGGCGCAATCCAACTTTCCTTGTCAAAGTGTGTGCTAAAGCCAAATGATATACTCTTAATCACTTAAATATAGCGTGACCATTATATAGCGCAATAACGGTACTGCCCTGAATATCGTGATCTAAGTATAGCGGTGGAACGGGAACAGCAGCAGCAAGTTCAATGAAGAATTTAATAAAGATGGGGATTTTACAATTATAGCGCATATGGGCAGAGCGCTATTATCGCTATCTTATTGTTCCCGGTGTACTTAAGTGATTTACAGTATATATATATATATATATATTTATATATATATATATATATATATATATATAAATATATATATATATATATATATATATATATATATATATATATATATATATATATATATATATATATATATATATATATTTAGATTTCTTGAGCTCACAGTTGCGGCTATCCCAACAGCCGAATGGTCTAAGGCACTGGGCAGCGACTGCGTGATGTCTCTGACAGCAATGCCTAACAATACGGTACTTCAATTTAGAGTTTAAATACGCCTCAGCGTATGTCCAGTTAGAGGGTGTTTTTCTCTAGAGATTCAGGTTTTCTCCGCCATTGGCAAATGGCTAGTCACAGTTATGCTGCTGGTAGCTAATTTGGCCAATACAAAAAGATGCAAAAATCCAGAAAAATGACTGAAACCCTGTCATATGGATACTCATTTGAGAGTACTCAGCGAGAGCTATCTAATGAATACCTTGTGCTTTTGACGAAAATAGCCTCAGCATTGGAAGGGTTAAGCCTTTACATTGGGTTGATTGACCGATAACAATACCATGACGTGATTGGCGTATATGTGCCCTGCCAGGTGTTGCCTGCGACTGCTCGCTGTCTTTCACTACTGTCCGGGTTGACATGTCATCCAATCCTCTATATAGCCTTCTCGTATTGTCTATGAATGAGATACATTGCGACGTTGGCTCTCCGCCTATATTGGCAAAAGTTACCATTTTTCTCAGGAGCATTTATTATTAGAGCTGCACTCACGGAGGGAGATCAACTCATGAGCTCACAACCCGTTTGACTCGTGAGCTCACGGACGTTCCGATTTTCCAAAAAAATACTTATTTTCAGCCCAGCTATTAAGAAATAAATGTTTATTGGCGGACCTTTATTAACACTGCCATGTTTATTTAATTCTAAAACGTGCTGACGAGGTACAAAGGTCAGTTTAACACTCAGCACCGCTTGAATGTATATATTGGAGATTGTAAAGACAACACGGCATCGATAAGCAGTTATGTATGTTGATAATGTGTGTTAGGTGCTCTGGTTACGTTTGTGCTCCCAACATAGACGAGCTCACGATTTGAACATTTACTCTACTTATTATGCATTCAAAGGTTGGTGCACTGACGCTAATCAACTCATTTGTCGTAAATAATCAATTCTTGGAAAGTACTATTGCAATGCCTACTAATATAGATATTTCAGTCCGTCTTTCAATTCAATTCATTAAGCTTGGTTATAAATGTATGTTCCCAAGAAATTTGTTTTTCATTTCTCCGTACATATGTTTTTGATGCAATCACGCAATGACCTAATGGATCTTTTCAACAATATGAGGCCACTCCAATTTAATTATTTGTCTTACGAGCTTTTTTGGGGAAAAAAGTCCTGTCAGAGACAAAAAGAAAAAGAAAAAGAAGTCGACTTTGGTGATTTTCTGTCAGGTTTTAAGAATATTTATTGTAAGGACAAAGTATTTTGAATGAAGCAAACTTTTAAATAATGCACCGTGATTCATGAACAAGTCTAGTCATCATCATCATCATCATAACACAGCAAATACCACTAATTCACAGACTATTATTAATATGATCAGGTTGGAATTAGGCTGTTAGAAACATCTCGCTACCAGTCCTAGTCGGCAGACTCTAAATAAAATAAAATAAATAAATAAACCCCGCATTTTTCAACTTTTTTAAAATTTCAAAATGGCTCATTTCCTGCCTCCGGAGCTCGTAAGACAAGTAATTAAATTGGAGTGGCCTTATATATTTTGGAATTTTCCCTGTTGTTGTGTACCTTATCCACTCCCACGCGGATTATAGAACACAACCGACTCTTCCATTTTCACTTGGATCCTCTGTGTCTGCACGTAAGAGAACTCGAGGATACTCTTATGTCAATCGAACTTTCCTGCCACAAGCTTTTAAGAATACGACTACACATGTTGCCAAAATATTAGATATCTTAGTTACTTTTTATAAAAGTTGCTTGTCTTCAATTTTTGAGATAATTTGCTATCGAAGTTCTCCGTTTAATATTGTAAGTGGTGGAGGAGAGTCTTCTGAAAGATATTTGAAAATTAATATCCTTGCCATTAAACGGATACACATTATCTGTGCGCTACAGACGCCTTTATAAATGTCACGTTAATTTCCTTCCGTTGAGCAATACAACAAAGTAACAATGGTAACAAAGCAACGTCGGTAGTTGACGGAAATGGCCTATCAAAAAATTATAATTTCTTTTCAGAACTTTCTAGCCTTTTTGTTCAGGTCAAAATTATCAGCGATAATTCGGTGTAAACACGTGCACATTAATCTTTTGGATGCATACATCGTTTTGATTATTTTTGATAATAGATTAGAGAGGAAACTTGCTTCCTAATGTTCTCTTTGAATCGCATGACTCACATTAAGGCGTGCCAATTTGCAAATTTGATTTGTATCGTTTAACCCATTCACACTCAGAGTTCTCTGGAAAGTATCGTCTGCTTCTCTCATACCTTTGAAAATAACTTGGGAATAAAGCGAAAGTTCACAAATTATTAGATGGAGAGTTGTTGTTTGGCTTATGATCAACATTTCTCCTTCAAATAATTCCCAGAAAATGCCTTTGCAAGTAAAATATTTCCAAAATCGCCAGGCCTGTTTTGGCCGCTCTGAGTGTGAATGGGTTAACGTGCCCCTTTCTTTGTGTGCGTATGAATGCTAAAATAGCCAGTTGCTAATTGCACCCCAAGTACCCGATGAAAACAAGCTCTAGGCCATTGCTGATAATCTAAAATGCCAAGACCTTTGGCAATAGTAATAGACAGTGAACACTTTAGAACGGAAATTTGATTATGCTTATTGTGTTCCGCCCACAAACAGGAAAGTTATCATTCGTACACAGGAAACACCGAGAAGTCATTGTAGAGTTGTATTTCCTGTTCGTTTTCTACTTGATATAGAACTACTTCCTTTTAGTTTAACCCTTTCACGCATAATGAGCTTGACAAGGATTTCCTGCTCGTTTGATAATTCATTATCTCGCATTTATTAATTTCAAGGGTGTTGTGGGAATAAAATGTGCTGATCAACGTTTTTTCAAAAAATGTTCTACAGAAAATGTATTTGTCGCAAAGTTATCACCAATACTATCAAGCCGTTTTCGCCGCCGAAGACATGAATGGGCTCAACTGCAATGATTGCCCATGGTCTGTGTCCCTTTAGGAAAACCATATACAGTGACGACATTTAATTCCTGCACTAAATACGTGGGCAGCCGGGTAAATACACGACCGCACGTCCCATTGACAGCCAATTGTCTGGGCATGGATGAGCTCATGACTGAACGTACATTGATTTGCAAGCTACATGGGTCATTTATGCGTTTGGCTCATCTTTTTTGACATGTTAGCCATGGGTGTATGTGCAACCAGGCACTGGCAGGCACCCGGTCGACTGGTGCAGGAATCAAATGTGAATTAAACATTGTAGCTGAAGATTGTCGCGTTCAGTGCTGGTTTCATTTTCACCTGAATACTGGTAGCAGCTGCCATTGGATAATGTGATAGCGTAGGTATATACACCATTACGTGATGGCATCAGTTTTGAAAAAGTGATTTGCCCAGTAAGGTTTGCCAATGATGTGAGAGTACATATTTCAACCTATTTACATTCTGTTCACGTTGTCTGATATGAAAATAATCTTGATATCAAAACCTTATCTTGAGAAAAAAATGACTGATTTACGTTGTTGTTCTTTTAAAGCCTTAACCAAACCTCTTAAATAGTTCTCAAATATTACTCTCCTAGCTTAGAAATAGTCAAAGTTACCAGAACTAGGGACTTCAAATACCACCAGATTTAGAGGCTCTAAAATCAATATTGGCATTAAATTATCCCGAGATTTTGCTTTTTGCATTTTAAGCCATACCAATTTCAAAATAGTAAATATGTCAATGTATGTATATGTGTTTGTAAATATCAAATAAGCTAAAATCAACAGCAATTTTCTTGTTCGTATAAATTGTGTATTTGGATAGCAATCATGTCAATGTATGTATACGTATATGACTGTATGTACATATCACATTAGCTAAATCAACAGCAATTATCTCGTCATAATAAAGGGTATGAATTTGGATAAATTGGAAAGATATTATTGTGCATGTTCTATTAATTCCAAAGATAAAGGTTATGGAAAGTGTAGATACATTATGAGTAGCCGGACATGTTAGGATACTCTAACACAGATTGAGAGTTAGGGAAGGCGTGGGTTAAAGCACTTTTTATTTAAGGTGGTCACGATACCCCTTTTTGACCCGGCTATGTACAACGGATTATGATTTTTGGCCATGCTAATTTACTTTTAAGCAGTGTGGGCTCACTTGTTCTATTGAAATCCTAGCAACTAGGTTTCATTTAGTTTAGTTCAGGCTCAAGTCCAGTTGGCTTTCTTTATTTTGTTCCATTTTTGCCACACTGCTTTATTTAACTTATCTAATTTGTGTATATTGTTTTGCTTGATTTATCTTTGTATGATGTACACTTTTTGTTCTTTGAACAAGTCAATAAAGTACAATACAACAATACTTGTCCGATGTACAGGTTTCTCCTTAGTTAGCTAAGTGCTTGATTGAAACCCTGTAATCTGGCATTATCTACCTTTATGGGGGCGTCTAGCAATTAAAATACGTCATTCATCCTTGCCCGTTTCGTAAAGTGAGTAAACATCCATAAATCACATCAAACATTTCTTGGCGATTTGCCCACATCTTACCACGCACTTAAGATGAAACTGATTACGGTGATTACAGCTTGACATTTAATGACAGAGTTGAAAAGGTAAAACGGATGTGAATCAAAGATGTTGACAGATACATGGTAGTGGACGACTAATATGATGAGAAAGCAAAGCTTTAAATGCTCGCGCAGATCGGTGATATTTCTGCATGCCCCTTCAAATGCAGTCACGAAGTGTTTGTTATTGTTATCAGCGAAGTCATTCTTTACTTGTACTTCGCAGAAACATATTGGAAGCCCCTTGATATGAGCTTCATATTCGTGAAATAACCACACACAGCATGCGTAGCGATTGACCGAAATTATGGCATAACAATTACTACGACTTCAACCTGTTGCAAAATCGTCATTCCGCAACCGATTTCAACTATAATTGAGAGACATGTAGAATTATTTGTGCTGATTGTAACGATTTAAACTGCATTGAAATCGATTCATGGAGGGATGAGTAAATTCATTTTTACCGTGAACATCGAAGTTACGACTTTGGAATCCGCGGAATTCCGTCGTAACATGACGTCATTTCCTGACGGCAGCAATTGTCGCACGTGAGCATGTATGTTTCAGTTGCTGCATAGTTCGGTGTGTGTTGCACGATCATCGGCGACCAAAACGCTATTTTGATACAATTTAAAGGAAACAATTCATTTTTATTTTTTGATAAAGCAATATTTAAAACATGAAACTATCTGGCGGCAAAATGTGCTCTTAAAGCAAAAAGTTATGCTCATTTCTCGCGAGTTTATCGTCAAGCGAGCGAGACTAGAGACGACGAACAGACAGACGTCAACATCAAAAAACCTGCCTCAGTATGTATCCTGCCATTACACTATATATACCGTAAATGCTCGTTACGCTGAGCCGGCCATCGGCCGGCTCACTGCGCGAGCTAATATGATGAGAAAGCAAAGCTTTAAATGCTCGCGCAGCTCGATGATATTTCTGCATTCCCCTTCAAATGCAGTCACAAAGTGTTTGTTATTGTTATCCGTGACGTCATTCTTTACTTGAACTTCGCTGAAACATATTGGAAGCCCCTTGATATGAGCTTCATATTTGTGCAATAACCACACACAGTATGCGTAGCGATTGACCGAAAATATGGCATAACAATTACTACGACTTCAACCTGTTGCAAAATCGTCATTTCACGACAGATTTCATCTAGAATTAAGAGACATGTAGAATTATTTGTGGCGGTTGTAGCGATTTAAACTGCATTAAAATCGATTCACAAAAAGATGAGTAAAGTCATTTTCACCGTGAACATCGAAGTTACGACTTTGGAATCCGCGGAATTCCATCGTAACATATGACGTCATTTCAAGACGTCAGCATTTGTCGCACGTGAGCATGTATGTTTCAGTTGTTGCATAGTTCGGCGCATGTTGAACGATAGTCGGCGACCAAAACGTTATTTCAATACAATTTGAAGGAAACAATCCAAATTTATTATTTGATTAAGAAATATTTAAATCATGAAACGATCTGGCGGCAAAACGTGCTCTCAAAGCAAAAAGTTATGCTCATTTTTCCGAGGAAATCGAGCGAGCAGGGTCGAGCGAGCGAGCCCGACGAGAGACAGACAGACGTCAACACCAAAAAACCTGCCTCAGTATGTATCCTGCCATTAAACTATATATATACCGTAAATGCTCGCTACGCTAAGCCGGCCTTCGGCCGACTCACTACGCGAGCTAATATGATGAGAAAGCAAAGCTTTAAATGCTCGCGCAGCTCGATGATATTTCTGCATTCTCCTTCAAATGCAGTCACAAAGTGTTTGTTATTGTTATCCGTGACGTCATTCCTTACTTAAACTTCGCTGAAACATATTGGAAGCCCCTTCATATGAGCTTCATATTTGTGCAATAACCACACACAGTATGCGTAGCGATTGACCGAAAATATGGCATAAAAATAACTACGACTTCAACCTGTTGCAAAATCGTCATTTCACGACAGATCTCATCTAGAATTAAGAGACATATAGAACTATTTGTGGCGGTTGTAGCAATTTAAACTGCATTGAAATCGATTTACGGAAAGATGAGTAAAGTCATTTTTACCGTGAACATCGAAGTTACGACTTTGGAATACGCGGAATTCCATCGTAACATGACGTCATTCCAATACGTCAGCATTTGTCGCACGTGAGCATGTATGTTTCAGTTGTTGCATAGTTCGGCGTGTGTTGCACGATAGTCGGCGACCAAGACGCTATTTTGACACAATTTAAAGGAAACAATCCAAATTTATTATTTGATTAAGAAATATTTAAAACATGAAACGATCTGGCGGCAAAATGTGCTCTTAAAGCAAAAAGTTATGCTCATTTTTCCGAGGTAATCGAGCGAGCAGGGTCGAGCGAGCGAGCCCGACGAGAGACGAACAGACAGACGTCAACACCAAAAAACCTGCCTCAGTGTGTATCCTGCCATTACACTATATATATACCGTAAATGCTCGCTACGCTGAGCCGGCCTTCGGCCGACTCACTACGCGAGCTATTAGACTTATATACATTATGCACTTCACATAATCTGTAGTAAATGAGATCAGAAAAAGAGTAGGTGCCATGAATTACGTCATAAACTAACTCACTCCAAGCCACTAAGCCCCTAAATGTGTATGACAATTCCGATTGTAAAATCATCTCCCAAACACAATGTTAAAGGCATAGAACGGTTTTCGACAAAGCGACAGTGGCATCTAAAACTTAGAAACTATTAAGAATATACCCCACATTTATAAATACTTTAAACTTTGCAAAAGCTACCATTGTCAGTTCCCCTTTGAAAAGTGGTCATTAGTAGAGTACAGTCTATTGAACAACTCATCATACAATTACGGAAAAAACAAAAACACGAAACAAGATCACAAAAAACATGGCTCCTCCAGAAAAGGGTGATTTTGCAAACATAAATATTTAACCTTTTTTGCAAAATACGCAAATCAAAGAACAGAATAGGGAGATTTAGGATAGGGAGAAAGACAAGTAAAGGTAGTAGAGGGGTGCTAAGTGCGTATTCCGAATTACCGTGTATATATATATATATATATATATATATATATATATATATATATATATATATATATATATATATATATATATATATATATATATATATATATATATATATATATATTTATATATATATATGTATGTATATCTATCTATCTATCTATCTATCTATCTATCTATCTATCTATCTATATATATATATATATATATATATACATACATACATACATACATACATACATACATACATATATATATATATATATATATATATATATATATATATATATATATATATATATATATATATATATATATATATATATATATATATATATATATATATATATACATATATATATATATATACCTATATAAATACATATATGTAAAGTATATTATATGTGTGTGTGTGTATGTACAAAAGCATCGATGCAGAGGGTATTCACAACCAAACAAATAACACTCCCTCAGCTATTTTGTGTATTCGACCTATATACCAGCGATATTTCTTTAGACCCAGTTAACTCTCCAAGGGGAGCTCTAGGCATGGCTGGGTTAAACCATTCACACTCAGGAGTTCCTCTAGAAGTATCGTCTGCTACTTTCATACTTTTGGAAATAACCTGGGAATAAAGCGAAAGTTTGCAAAATATTTCAAGCAGAGTTGTTGTTTCTCATTTGGTAAACATTTCTCCTTCAAATGTTTTCAAAAAAATGCTTTTGTAAGGAAAATATTACCAAAATTGTCAGGCCTCTTTAGGCCGCTCTGAGTGCAAGTGGGTTAAATGGCGATACTGACCTTACCTGTACTTGTGCCTAGTGTAGTATCGTGCTGCACGGAAGCCGCCTAGCTTTGCGTCACTACCAATGTAGCTCTAATCGATTAACAGTATGGCTTTTGGGCAGGACCCAAGGTCACGAAGGACCAGCCAATTAATACGATGAAGTGGGCAGTATGTTCGCGGAAGTCCCTGCCATGTCCTAGCACGTAACTCGTTACATGGAACGTACCGCGTCATATCATTATGCCCGCAACCTGCACCTCTGGGGCTGGTGGATGAGTTATTGTATGCTACCAGAAATGTTTACAATTCCCACCCCTAAGGAATACGTACAGTGCCGACATTTAATTCCTGCACTAAATGCGTTGGCAGCCCGGGCATAATGCACAACCGCAGGCCCGATTGCCACCAAGTTTCCTTGGTATGGATGCATGGATGACCTCACAGCTGAACGTAGCTTTGATTTTCAAGCTACGTGTGTCATTGATGTGCTTGGCTTATCTTTTGACACGTTATCAATGGGTATTTGAACAACCAGACACTGGCAGACGTCCGGTCGACTGGTGCAGGAATTAAATGTCTGTACTATACTAGTACTGGGGTAACATGCCGTAGGAACCGAGTTGATTCGTATTGATACGTATATCACTAGTACCAAGAGCATAAAACACACGAAATGTATAACTAGTTCACGTGTATTTTGTTCGATTGTCTGTGCTTCGTATTGGCAAATTGAGTTAATGATTGAATAATTCTTTATAGATATACTAATATGTGGAGAAAGAAAATCATCATCTTTTAAAGGAGACTTCCTGTGACTGATTTAATGCACGTATTATGAAGCTTGACCTATTTTTAAATCTTGATTATTTTGCCCTTTTTTCTTCATCGTCTCATGTAGTTCCAGGGCTAAACGTGGCATGAAATCCAAGCATAGATGGTGCCTCTGAATCCATATCGTGTGACAAAGCTTCACGTGGACCAGCGACATAAATATTCTGTTATCTGAGTGTCTCTGGTTGGACATTATGCTGCCAACAGGTTGAGGACCTATAGCGCGCATCTAACAGAGCCAGAGGACACGCCAAGTGAGGACATGTGACGGAAGGAATGTATGTTTACGTCGCTTTCAACAGCTTAAGTAATATCACGATGAGATAGAAACCCACAACCGGGAGAAAATTCCCTATTCGTATGACTAGTTCCCAGCGGACCTTCAGTTGCAAAAACACCATAGACAGTTTTTTCTGTAATATAGTATTTAAAGTTCCAGTTATGCAGCTTATCTGTGGCTATTTTACAAGTGTAGTGAGTTCAAGTTTGATGTTTGTAATAAGATAACTATGATTGTGATTGATATGATTTTGTACAATATGTGCAGCAAATAAAGCATACAATACAATACAGTCTACCACGTAACGCCACACATTATAACGACCATGCCAATCCACCTATGGGGCGCCAGCGGAGACTCGAACAGGTGTGACCTCATACATGGGAGCCAGGTATCGTAACCAGGTAGCCGGCAAAACACCGCAGTACTATTTGGTCTCCATATGCTGTTTGCGACGACGGTCAAGCAGAATATAGCAACTTAGTCTAAAGCTCTAACTACATGTGCTGCATGCCGCTCCATGTTTAACCCATTAATGCTTAAGAGTTACTTTTGAAATTGTCGTCTGGGTCTTCGACATTTTTGACAATAACTCAGATAAGAAATTAAGAATGCTTTTAGAAAACATTTGAAGGAGAGTTGTTGGTAATATTCTGATGAACATTTCCCCTTCAAATATTTCCTGAAATATTCTTTTAGCTAAAAGATTTCATTAAAATCATCAGGCTGTTTTGGCTGTTGTGAGTATTAATGGGTTAATGGGGCTGAGCTCGACGCGATGAGAACATACGACTGCAACATAACTATCCTTGGTGTTGGTGGAGAGGACGAGAACGGCAGTTCAGTTCTGATGCAGTTGACTGTGGGACGAAGAGGGATAGTCAGAAAACTGCGATGTTAACCCTTCCAATGCTAAGGCTACTTTCGTCCAAAGCACAAGGAAGCAAAGATTTTTAAAAATCATCTAAACCCTGTCTTGTTGGTATTCATTGGATAGCTCTCGCTGAGTTCTCTCAGATGAGTACCCATTTGCCAGGGTTTCGGTCATTTTTCAGTTTTTTTGGCATTATTTTGTATTGGCCAAATTAGCCACAAGCAGTATAAGGGTTAAATTTGTAATTTGAAAATTGATCACCGTCACCATCTTCCATATTTCTCCTACATCGTGACTAGTCAGTGTTAAGTGAGGGAAAAACCCGAAGCACCTGGCGAAAACCACCACCTGTCCCCGAGTCATTACTAACTTCCTCATGAAATACCCCAGCAGGGATGCCAAAACAGTCTATGGTAAGAGACAGTGAGCGGCCATTGTCGAAACCCTACACCACTCAGCTATCAGGTTGCGTGCTTCTAGACTGTTGATCATATCTTATGTAATCATGTCTTAATTTCGCTATGTGAGAAAATATGGCGGAGCAAGGAATTCAATAGCGAGATTCCGCTATGTCGTAAACGCCTCCGCGAACGGCTAAGCTTGTACGGAGCCGTAGACGGAGGCGGGTGGGTACAAATCTGAATCCGCTACGACGGGACTACGGCTACGCCGTAGCTGATTAAAGAAATCAAGCACGCATACAGCGCTTCAGCGCTGATCATCTGTGCCAAACGGAGCCTATTTTTATATTTGAAATTTCTATATTAAAACCGGCGAATTTTTAAAAACCGCCTGGTCAATGTTGAGTTAACATATTTAACTGAATGTTCCAATCGATGTTTTTTTTAATTACCCATTTCATATTCCATATTTATTTAAATAGCTGCGCCGTTTTGGACTTTCGGCTTACAGCGTATCTAAGCCGGTTCCCGACATCGGCTCCGCGGCAGGCTACACGCAAAGTGATGACGATGCATCACCTTGCGTGACGTGGCACTATGCTTAACCGTAGCCGGAGCCGTACACGGGATTGCGGAACTTGCCTATTGTCTGCATCCTCACTCGGTTAAGGTGCATCAGTAGGGACTTGAATAGTATAACTTGACATTCCTAGAAAACCGCCTGCATGTCCATTATATCAGAGGATTCATACAATAATAGACGCCCAACTGACCTGAAAACCACGACATTAAACTCCTGGATACCAAGGAAAAATAATGAAAATGTTGATCTAAATAAAGGGGTACATGACAACATCCAAACACTTAATTCATGATCAAAGTATGCATCAGTAAGGTGTTTAAAGTTCAATATAGGTTTGTATGTAGCCATACATTGAGGCATTCCTGTTTTAACTCATGTTAATTTAGTTTTGTTTCCATTATATATTTTTTTCATGTTATCTGATTTGTTTTTGGAGGAGAAATTCCTTCTATGTTGTATACGTGTGATTTTGTAAACAATTGTTACAGCAAATAAACAAACATACATACCACAAGATTAACTCATATAATGCTCTCACCTCTATACGGTCCATGCATTAACCCGTCCAATGCTGAGGCTACTTTCATCCTAAACACAAGGACGAAAATATCTTTGAAAACCTTTTAAATCCTAGCACTTGGTTATTTAGGGGGCGCATACGTTCGTTATCAAAATTAAAAAATACCCTAAAGCACTGATTTCTGGCAGAAAAAAGCAACCTTATTTTAATAAAACGCTGATTTTTTTCCACTAAATAAACACCCCTTCTTTTATCAAAACACTGACATTGGATGAACGGGAACACGTATTTTAACTTAAAATTTTATAATCCTCTGCTAGTTTAGCGGCAGCAAGCGGCGGCAGAAAACTCGGAAGCCCAGTCACTTCGGAGTCACTCGGCGTCAGCGCCGCGTATATTTCGTACCTGGGTACAAAAAGTACCCTTTTTTACAAAGTCGCGGACATGCGGAGGTCTTAAAAAAGACCCCTTCTTCGCGAAATACGTAACGAAGGTGCGGCCCCCTCTGTACCTGAGTGCCCCCCCCCCCCCCCCGGGATTCAGAGTTGTTGTTTGTCTCACCGCAACTATTTTGGGATCAGGTCTGCCATATACCTTGCCAGGGCTTGCTTCTCTATGCAACAGCAAACCACGTGGTGTTTGACCACTGCACTCCAGGTTGTTATTGCTACTCTGCCTCTGATGCGCACACTGCAAGCAGGCTCTGATGATTCAATCCCTTCATTGCATTAAATCTATATCGACTTTAAATTGCCGAGCTGCGACTGATTGCAAATGAAAATAATACTGAGGTTGTCTGCCAAGGAAAACTTTCTGTGATTAATTCACTGTTGAAATACAGTTTTGATATTCCGTTCGGAACTAAATGTATTAATGAAGCTATACTTAACCCATTACCACTCAGAGCAGCCAAAACAGTCCTGACGATTTTGGAAATATTTCACTTACAAAAGCATTTTTTGGAAAATATTTGAAGAAGAAATGTTGATCAGAAGCCACAAAACAACTCTCATTCAAATATTTTGCAAACATTCCCTTAATTCTCAAGTTATTTTCAAACGTACAAAAGTAGCAGACGATACTCTCTATAGGAGCTCTGAGTGTGAATGGGTTAATGTTATGCGAAGAGTAAGCAAGAGTCTCCCGTGTTGGCTCTTTTTATGTCTAACCTCACTCTCGTGACTTAACCCTTCCAATGCTGAGGCTACTTCCGGTCAAAGCAGAAGAACCCCCAAAAATGTGAAACTCATCTAAATCCTGTTATGTTGGTATTCATTGGATAGCTCTCGCTGAGTAATCTCAGATGATTTCGGTAATTTTTCAGTTTTTTTGCATCATTTTGTATTGGCCAAACTAGGTCGTACTAGCCACCAGCAGCGTAAGGGTTAAGTTGCCAGAGCATAAACACGAAAGAAAAATGAATTCTAGTATTTTACGAAGATAAATAATACAGACAGGAGGAAGATAGAAAGTTGAAAAAAGGAAAAGGCGAAAGAAAGTTGTTTGTTATCCACATCATTAAAGCTCTCGGCGCGATTCGACCTCAAGGAGTTGTAAGTTGTTAGTTTTGACCAACAGTTCGCTTAGGAGTTTTCTTAAGTTTTTGGCTCACAGGCAATACCGGGATTAGGTTAAAAATGCGGCCCTGCTTGAAGATGGAGCGTCTGCAGTCAGGTAGTCTGCCGGCGGTGTTAGATGACTAGTGCCGCCACCTCGTACTGAAGTATCTTAAAACCAACTTATACTGTATTCATCAAAATATTTCATTAAATCACTGTCTATCTGAATTCAACTCTCGAATTCAATTCTCGAACATGCATGGTGATATTTTCTCGGTAAAACTACACCAAGAATATTTTGAAAATAGTTGGAGACGAAAACATATTTATAATTTAACCAGCAGCGCTCGCTCTCAAATATAGTGCTCTTTCATGCTTTAATCGCAAGCTATTTGCGAACTTAACATGATATCAAGCTAACAATTAAAGAAGTTAATGAAGTTAATGACATAGGCAGCTTGGTATACATTTTGACAATGGTCAATTGATATTTTGACAATTCCCTCACATAAAATTAGATTAACTCTGTTTGAATGCTGTCGATTAGGCAAAGATGCATTTTGTTTTATTTCCAAGCTGAAAACATAAAACACCCACAGCGTTATATTGTTTGTATTAGTATCGTAAATAAAGGCATCTGTTATATATCTGTTTGAGATCAATTTTGCGGTTAACCACATTTCTATATAAGAGTTCCTCACCATTACATAGCTATAGACAATGGCTGACCGTTTCCAGCCAGTGGCATGTACTGTAAATCACTTAAATATGGCGTGAACATTATACAGCGTAATTACGGTACTGCCCTGGATAGCGTGATCTAAGTATTGCGGTGAACGGGAACAGCAGCAGCAAGTTCAAGTAAGAATTCAATAAAGACGGGGATGTTATTATAGCGCATATGGGCAGAGCGCTATCTTATTGTTCCCGCTATACTTAAGTGATTTACAGTATCTATTCTGGCTCTGGCTCCCCATATGTGCAATTTCAAATCTCATCTCTTATTTCACACTGTATTTCGAAGTTGAAAGCATATCATTTTCCACTTATGATAGTTGGACTTTACTGGTCTAAAGTGCATATATTCAGTAAAGCTTTCCCTAAATCCCGCAAGGCGGAACTTCCCTCCCCTCCCCCAACGCACTCACGGCAATCAATATCTGTTGAAGGGGAACATTGTTGTTGAATGTTTGTTTTTGTAAGGTCCCCTAGATACACGGTTCGCGGTTGTTTGCATCCCTGATGTGAGATTAATCACTGCGTGCCACGATGAAGAGGTCTCCAATCGCTCATTTTAATCTAATTCAAGTCTCCGGCTTCGGGAATGAACTGAGTCGTGCGTGATAGGAAAACGCCCTGTGTGTGGATAGAATGTCGCAGGAATACTGTATTACTGGTTAATTTGGCGTGGTTTTTAATTTGGCGTTTTTTGGCGAATGCCCGTCAACGCCAAATTAAAGATCACATAAAAACATGTCTACATAAAGATGGCGTTGTTCTGACTGCTCCAGACGCCAAAATAAATACAGGGAAAATACTTTTTTTTTAAATATGATAAAACCTTAGAACCTTTACCCAACTTTCGTTATACACAAAGGCTAACTATTCCATAACATTCATGATTTTCCTAAAAGACCAATGGGATAATAAGACAGTTGTATGCATAGACCCATATAGATTGCACGTCTAAACAGTGTACTTTTCTCCATATTGTTAATGAGTATCTATACATAAAAAGGCAAACTTGAATTTATGAAAAATACTAGTACTGTAGAACTGCTTAATTTGGCGTGGTTTTGAATTTGGCGTTTTTTTGCGAATGCCCGTCAACGCCAAATTAGAGATCACATAAAAATATGTCTACATAAAGATGGCGTTGTTCTGAATGCTCCAGACGCAAAAATAAATACAGGGAAAATACTTTTTTGAAAAAAAAAACGCCAACTTAAGTACACGCCAAATTAACCAGTTATACAGTATATGTTTATTCACTAACCCAAATCCTGCTGTTGGAATGTTTCCTCGAGACTGATTTTTAAACGGTGTTCTTCCCAGGGTGCCACTGTGTCACACATCCCCTCTATAAACCCGCGCGCCACGAATAAGCCAATATATGGCAGAAAAAGTAACGAAGCTTCAGATTACCCCAACCATCAAATACCTCATTTATGCCTTATAACCACAATTTCATCCATATTATTTCATTTGCCTTCAATTGTCCTTATCATATCAATGTGTGTGTGTCACTATCTTTGTATGTGTGTATGTTCATGTATGTATGTATGTATGTGAGTAGTATGTATGTATGTATGTATGTATGTATGTATGTATGTATGTATGAATGTTTGTATGTATGTACATGCATGTATGTATGTATGTGAGTAGTATGTATGTATGCATGTATGTATGTATGTATGTATACATGTACATGTATGTATGTATGAATGTATGTATGTATGTATGTATGTACATGCATTGTTAATAATGTATGTATGTATGTATGTAGGTGTATTTGTTTGTTTGCTTGTGTGTGTGTGAATGTGTGTTTGTGTATGTGCATTATATAGATATAATGATACGATACGCGCTGCACTACAGGGGCTTATTCGCACCCAAGATAATACGATCAATAGCCACTCATAACAATTATGCACTTGATTAAAACATCAGAATAAATCGATTTTGATACCTGCTGGGAGCATCAAATTTTCATATAATACATTCAGTGTACTATACATCTTAGATAACCTGCAGAAACGCTTCATTCCTATGCTGATTAACCCATTAATGCTCACAGCAGCCAACACAGCCTGACAATTTTGATGAAAACTTTCAAACGAAACCATAGTTGAGAAAATATTTGAAGGAGAAATGTTAATCAGAACATTACCTACAACTCTCCTTCAAATATTTTGCAAGATCTCTTGCAATTCAAAAGTTATAGTCCAAACTATTATAGATCCAGACGAAAATTTCCAGAGGATCTCTTGAGCATTAATGGGTTAAGTCTTGCGCTGAGAGGGATTTGATACGTCTTGACATAGGAGCTGATATAGCTCTGGGCTATAACGATTACTGGTAACATGATGGTATCACGCTGAAGCATTGGCAGGGACACATAGTTTGATACTTATGAATAGCTCTTCGAATAGGTTCACACGATCATTTAACATAAGGGCAATCGCATGTGGGGAAGTTGCCAGTGACTTAGGGTTAGGTGGTGGTTTTCACCGGGTACTCCGGTTTCCTCCACTACTCACAAATGGCTAGTCACGAATAAGCCATAATTGGCATAAATGTGACTCAAAGCAAAATTCCAAATCCATAAGGGCAATCATTGATATCGTAAAGCATACAACAAGAAGAAGAACAATAATAAAAATAGTAATGATGATAGTGATAAAGATAGTTACAATGGTACTTTTAGTAGTAGTAGCTGTAGTAGCTGTAGTAGTAGTAGTAGTAGTAGTAGTAGTAGTAGTAGTAGTAATAGTAGTAATAGTAGTAGTAGTAGTAGTAGTAGTAGTAGTATTAGTAGTAGTAGTAGTAGTAGTAAAATAAGTAGATAATGATAATAACTAGCACAGGTTTGGATTCTTAGTCCTATTTATGATGATGCGCAGGAGGTTTAGAAATGTTAAAAAGATAGGTCATGGTATACTACCCCCCAATTACACTGCAGACATGTAAGTAACACTTGAAAAAAATGACGAGAGGATTCTAAAATAAGTAAGATATAGGAGTACAAGATTAAGAGAGAGATGTAATATAAGAAAACAGCGAGTGGCCAAAAGATATATATAACACAGGTGAGAATGCAAAATATAGAAAAGTGAGAAGCGATTGTAGGTTCCACAAGGTTAAAGAGGTTTGACGAAGCCCCTAAATTATTCCATCATTTTTCTTTCCAAGGATTTTTTCTATACTTTTGCTCACCCCCCCCTCCCACCTATACACACACATAAATCCTGGATCATATCAACCATGAAGAGAGACAGACACACATATACATGATGCAAAAACAGAACAACATGAAGGAATACAAATAAATACACTTAAAGGAAAGAAAATGGGATGGAAGGAAATTATTGAGCATTCAAATATCCAGTATAAAGGATATTTTTGGCCCCATTCATAGAAATGTTACAACACTCTCGGAAGGAAAAATAAAATAAAAACAAAAAGGACGTAGAAATCAATACAATGAGATAGAGTCTGAGAGAAGTAAGGAAAAGAGAGGGGATGCGCAGAAAAAATAAAAAATGCAGAAAAGAAAATACAGGATACAAAGAATGCGAGAATACAGGGTGCAGAAATTATTACTACTAGTATTTGGAGATAGTTCTTAAAGAAGAGGATGCACACAATCAGAAAAAAACACACACTAATTGGAAGGAAGAATTAAAAAGAAAGAATAACCAATATGAAATATAAAAAGAATTTCAAAAATAGAGGATGAACACACACAAAAAAATAGAAAGCAAAACATAAAGGATACACTACTAAATGCAATACAAAGAAAGGGAGGGAGGAAACCCACATATATAAAAAATGTAGATAATGAAATATTCTGGATGAGAGAGAGAGAGAGAGAGAGAGAGAGAGAGAGAGAGAGAGAGAGCTTATGATACCAGAATAAATGGCAAATTTATGCCAGAAGAAAGGAAATACAGTGAGAAGGGAAAGAGACAATGAAAAAATAGGGGATTCTAAAGCAAAACAGAGAGAGAGAGAGAGAGAGAGAGAGAGAGAGAGAGAGAGAGAGAGAGAGAGAGAGAGAGAGAGAGCAAAAAAGGCAGGTGTTGTCTCAGTGCTCTTTCTCTATGGTAACACTTAGTGTGATGGGCCTCTCATTGCGAGAGAGAGAGAGAGAGAGAGAGAGAGAGAGAGAGAGAGAGAGAGAGAGAGAGAGAGAGAGAGAGAGATCATGATACCAGAATAAATGCCAGATTTAATACCGTGAGAAGGAAAAGAGACAAAGAAAATATAGGGATTCTAAAAGCAATACAGAGAGCGAGAGAGCAAAGAAGGCAGGTGTTGTCTCAGTGCTCTTTCTCTATGGTAACACTTTTATTGTGATGGCCCTCTCATTGCAGCGATCACGCGGACAGCAGAAGACTCATCCACTCGTATGTGCCGTGATTCTGCTCAATCACGCATGTGTCTCTGTGCGGCGTTTGCCAGAAATGCCAAGCGTCTATTGCGCATGCGCGGTGCGGGCTAGCCTACCGCAGATGGTAGGTGTTGGCTGCTGCCGTAGATGCCATTAAAGCAGCAGGAATGGTCAAGTCAAGCACGCAGCTCTAGGCTGAAGACAACAGTAATATAAACACATAAATTTGTTAGGAGAAAAAGCTGGTTGAAATGGAAAAAGTTATCAAAGTGACACTTGGACTACATTGTCGTTGAAATCGACAATATAGAATCGTCAACAACACAAACTGCGCTGCGTCGTAGAGACTGGTGGCTAAGATGGAAAGTTGCTAAAAGACCATTTAGCGTTGAATGATTTTCACACCCATCGTGTTGCATACAAGAACGAGAGGAATTCAGAATTTGCTAACGTTGCGAGTGAAAAACTGTCGCTTGATGCTACTATGGAACACAGCGATACATGGTAGACATGAGCCGAATGTTTAATTACATCCAGAGTTACACACTGATCGCGAAGATATACCAGAAGACACGGAATGGACGTAAATGGTATCTATTCATCACTGGGGCGCCGACGCGAGGAGAGGGTCTGGGAAATGGCACCTATGGATAATTGCATTTGTCTGTGACTTTAATTCAATCCTGTACTTTGGCTAAAAGATCGATGGGGTGGCTGCGCACAACTGCATTAAATGGTCTTTAAGTGGGTCACGACCGTGTTGAGTGAGCGGAAAGGCGGTTGGAGGTCAAAATCACATGTTATAGAGTCAAGTAGAGAAGTCCAGCGTAAGTCAGGGACTCGATCGCTTAGGAAGGAGAATTAAGAGCATTTTGATATTCCCAGTTAAAGTGATCAATAGACCGGAACAACCTGCTGCAAAGGTCCATGGATGTCTTGACACGTAAAACCTCAATTTATGTGTATTGTTGATATATATCTACACGTTACTAGATTAGTAATTACAATCAGGTTATGAAGTCAATCTTTACACGTTTTCCTAAGCAGTTGGTTTAATTACGTAATTCACGTTGAGATATATATATTTGCAAGCGGCTAGTCTTATCTACAACTGTGACGAACTCATCACAGTGGCTTGCCAGTCGTCAGTTGCAAGTAATTGCCATTATTTTACGAGGCGAATCTTGGCTATCGGATATTTGATAATTGTAACCACCATATAGTATATGAAGCATAAAACACACCTACATGTATAGGTGTACGTAAGCTGTGTACACAATGGAAATGTATAGGCACTTGACGGGTCTGTAATGAGGAGCGCGCAATTCTAAACTCCGGAGAATACAATCTTGTGACAATGAATTGCATTGTCCATTGCGAGAAGGCCAGACGACCATCTAGAGTACTAAACATTTAATCAGGTATCATATCCGTAGGACAATGGCGGGAGGCGAGGTTCAGGCGGTAACCTTGGGGATGGTGGTCACTGAGGCCTCCCGCTGCTTCAGAGCGGCAAATTCCACGCAACTCGGCGGCGGAGCTACCTATGGCTACAATTGCACCATTGACGACGTCAGGACGACTGCGGCAACCAGGAACGCAGTGAGCAACACTTTCGTCTATATTCTCTTCACAATCTGCGTGTACGGAGTCGTTGGAAACGTGCTTTCTTTCGTCGCGCTGGGACGAGACAAAACGAAACGTGACATAACAATACTATTACTCAAAGTGCTGGCTGTCGGTGACACGATAAATCTCATGGCACGCATTCAAGAAGCCATTTTGTTCATTGTCCGTCACGTCTGCAGCCAAGAAAGCGCGGGAATCCTAATTCTAGATATGTTTGCGTTCGTCTGCGTGGACATCGCGCAAACACTAGCAACTTGGCTCGTACTTCCGGTGACGCTGGAACGCTACGTGTTTATATGTCACCCCCTCCACGCGGAACGCTTCACGAGTAAAACTCGTACCAAATGTTTTGTGGGGTTAGTCATAGGATTTGTTGTTGCTTTTAATATACCAAATATCCTGTATCACGTCTATGCTGGGATGAAATACTACCCTATAGGAGAGCACAGAAATAGTTCAAGCTATGCATATCTACAAACACTAGCAGAATCGCGCTTTATGTATATATATTGGCATTATATCAAGACGCTGGTAGCGGTCGCCCTACCCCTTCTGTTACTGGTCATACTCAATGTGAAACTCATGTATAGTCTGCACATGTCCGCCAGGAGACTTGCGCACGTAACGGGATCACCAGGGGAACGGGGCGTGGCCAAAATCCTCATAACCATCGTAACTACGCTGTTATTGTGTCAGGGACCGTCGGCCGTCATCCAGGCTCTCGATCTCGCGGGAATCATCAAACCTATCGCCATTATGCAGCCCGTAGGAGCCACTTTGCTAGTCCTCAACTCTGCGTGCAACTTTGTCATCTACTGCGCATTCGGGCCTCGCTTCCGGCGCGTACTTCTTGACATGCTGCGGTGCAAAAAAGCAGAACGCGATGATTGGTCGTCTGTTACATTCGTATAACCTGCTTGTATATGGACTGTGCACAGAGTCCGATCAATTTGACAATAACCCTTCAATCAGAGCATTATTTGAAAATATTTGAACAGGGATGTTTTAACTTAAAGTGGCTTGCGGAGTTAATTTGTGAGTATACGTTCATTTTGAGATTTTACATATTTAAAGCCTACATCAAATCAACTGTGGATGCTCTGGCAAACACCAAGCAGGGCGAGAGATCATATACTACAGAAGCTCCCCTAGACTTGCACACACGCAGGAAATGTTTTGGCCCTTGTCTCCATTTCAAATTTCACCAAAACATGGTCGTTTCAAACATGCATTTTGGGTATCAAATGTTAACGGATTTGCTTGGTTTGGTAAAGGGTATTTTGGATGAAACGGTATCACAGATCTTCCAATTTTGACTCAACTTATGGAATCTGAAATTTAAGAAATACAATTGTTATCATTTTCACCAAAAAATCTGCAGTAAACGGTTGTAAAATTTGAACGGAGCAAACATTCTTTAAAAATGTGATACCTTTTCCATAGTATTTATCTTGTAAAAATCTAAAGGTCATCGGACCATAATTGTTGATAGGAGCTTTTCTTTTGAAAACTTCATGCATGCATTTTCAAAGAATATCTTACACCCTGCTGTTAGGTTATTTTTGTGATGCTTAATGTATTCCTCATCTTAAGACCTTTCAGACAAAATATAGTTTGTATACGCTAAATTGTCAAATAAAAGCAGGGTAGAGGAAAACACAGAGTCAATGAAATTAACCCAACAAGCTACCTTAATAAGAATAAAAAATCTCAGTGAAATATGTCTGGAAATATTGTCATGTTATCAACACATTTTCACGCGTATCACACCATGTGTACAGTGCCGACATCTAATTCATGCACTAAATGAGTGGGCAGCCCGATCATAATACACGACCGCATGTCCGATTGTTACCCAGTTTCTTAGGTATGGATGCATGGATGACCTCACAACTGAACGTAGCTTTGATTCTTAAACTACGTGGGGCATTAATGTATTTGACTTACTTTTTTGACATGTTATCCATGGGTGTTGGTAAGACCAGGCACTGGCAGACGTCCGGTCGACTGGTGCAGGAACTACATGTCTGTACTGTACCATGTGTACGTCTAGATGTGAATGGGTTAACTTAAAGTACAGTGCTGACATTTAATTTCTGCACTAACTGCTTGGGAAGCCCGGGCATAATACACGACCGTACGCCCAATTGACACCCAGTTTCATGAGCATGGATGCATGGAGTACCTCAGAACTGAACGTAGCTTTAATGAGCAAGCAACGTTAAGGTCACTGGTGTGCTTGGAGTATTTCTGTATATGTTTCCCATGGGTGTTTGTACAATCAGGAACTGGCAGACGTCCGGTCGACTGGTGCAGGAATTATATGTCTGTACTCTAGATTGCTTGCCAAATACACCTTTATATTGTCAACAAGTGGTTGGTGTACATGTACGTAAACATAATTGCTTAGAATGTACAACTACGTTATGTATGTCGGTAAGATATCTATGTACATGAGGAGCCCAAACAGAACCATATTAACCCATTAATGCTTAGGAGTTCCTCCAGCAATTGTCGTCTGGATCTAGGATACTTTTTACAATAACTTCAAAATTTAGAATGATTTTACAAAATATTTGAAGGAGAGTTGTTGATAATGTTCTGATGAACATTTCTCCTTCAAATATCTTTCTACGTGTGCGTTTGCCTGCAAGTTTTCATCAAAATTGTCAGGCTGCTTTTGGCCGCTGTGAGCATTTATGGGTTAAGATACGCATGCATGTAAATCGTAATGCTTAGAAGCTAAAATTAAGGTAAGAATCCTTGAAACATCGAATTTGAACTCACTTATGTTTCGACAATTCATTTATGTTTTCAAGTTTTTACATCCAGGCAACAGTGCGAAAATAATGTAAAAGACTAAATTATGTTGATAGTTGATTTTGAATGTTCGAGTTTTACCACCGATTACACTTAACTACAATTTTTGTGGCCGATTTTATCAGTAGAAAAAGACATTGGCTTTTGCTGGATAATGTGTTAAACCACCCAGTCAATGATCTGACAAGAGATTCATTTGTAATAAAGGTATGCGAAACGGACACTACAACAATATAGAAAAAGTAAAAGCATAATATTTCACAAATTGGCTGAAAGAGGTTATTGGATTGATTACGGTTATACGTACCCCCTTGAATTGTTTGTTTATAAAAATAAAATGTTATAAAGTTATGCATCATAATGTATGTTTGTTTATTGATTATGCGCAAGCCATAAAAGATACATCTATACATCAAATAATGATATATTAGTACTGTAATACAGATGCTTGTGCCGTGTGCAAAATAATTTCTTCAATGAAAGCCCTTCAGCTCGGCCGTGGCCTCGTAAAAAGCACCAACTTTCATTGGTTTATTTTCGAGACTGAAATTTGGGCGTTCCCACACAGGTAAACTGCTCGTAGTATATGTTTAGGTCGTCTGCTACACTGTGGGCAAATTGATCCCCGATGATCCCCATGCGCATTCGATAACATGCACTATTTTGCACACGGCACAAGCATCGGAACCCCCCCCCCTGATCGATACCCTAGTCTTCCTTTGACCCACACTACACATTGACTTTTTAAAATGCC
Source organism: Maea johnstoni (assembly GCA_963942565.1). Taxonomy (NCBI): domain Eukaryota; kingdom Metazoa; phylum Annelida; class Polychaeta; order Spionida; family Magelonidae; genus Maea; species Maea johnstoni. The sequence goes on from OZ012687.1 coordinate 41,091,393, forward strand.
CAACAAATATGGAAAGTATTACTATGGACAGCATCACTTGAATGATAGGTAATTCAAGACACCATATACGCCATTTTGATTAAAATCTAGCAAAACAAAACAAAATATATCCAAATATTCTCAAGGCAACCAGGGTATGACTGGGAAAAATTGCTTGTTACAATGTAAGTTATTATGACGTATAAAAGCAATTCCTCGGCTAAGCTGAAT
>OZ012687.1:41091802-41099302 GCA_963942565.1 Maea johnstoni
ATATTGACTTGACACTACATGTAAGTTGTATTTTTTTTTTTATATAAGATGGGATCTTCTGAATAAAGAGGTGAATGAATCGTTTTTTATTGAACTTTTTTATTAGAAAACATTCATAAGTATCTAATGATACAATATCAAGGTGAAACGGTCTGATTTTATAATTCGAATCCCCAGAAATACATTTTCAATAGATTTCTATTATCATTTTAGTCAAGCAAATTGAATGGCAGCTCACGAGTCTGCTACGTCATACGGAGCATGCGCACTTAGCATGGTACGCAAAGTCTGTAATGTTGCAAACAAGCTCAAGCAGGATCTGTAATATATCAACCCAAACTTGATGCGGGTGTATATTTTAAATATTTCCAGTTCAAACTTCAACACAGTCGCACAGTCACAAATGTGAAATTGCATAAAATGAAATTAACATATACCAATATTTGCAAGATTTGTCAAACAGAACCAGAAACAATCAAACACACTTTTTTAGACTGTCCAATGGTAATAGCATTGTGGAAACAAATTGAAAAATGGCTACAAAATACTGTAGAGACAGGAATTAAGCTAGATGACATAGATCAAATTTTTGGTAGAAATGTTTCGGAAAAAATCATAAACAAAATTATACTGTGTGCAAAGATTACTATTTACAATAACCGGAAAACCGGTAAAATACACCATGTAGATGATGTAAAAAGGTCTCTTTTCTATCAGTTGCGTATTGCAGAATATCATGCGGTCTTAAATCAATACGAAGAAGAATTTTGTAAAACATTGGAAAGGGTTTACAATGATTAAAAGACGTATATGCAAAAAAATTGCAATAACCTTCGAATCATTGGACATGTGAAAATATACTGTTTGTTTGTTTGACAAAATATTATAGAAAATAAAAAACAGCATGTGTTGCGAAATTAAAGAAAAAAGGATCTGTAATATATGTGATATATTTTGCATAGAATTTATGCTTCATATTATTACACAGTGTCCTTATTTTCCAATGAGGAGGGAAATGTATGATACGATAAGGAGCATCCATTGTTTCTTCGCACATACAATGGAACTAGGGCCAAATAAAGTCTGCTATTGGTCACAAAGACCACCACTAGACTGAGCTGGGCACATGAGTTGATAGACTTCTTGCGGGTGTCCAGCGTTTCCATATGGAAATATATCAGAACGTCCCAAGGGCAATTCTAGGACAAAAAGGAGGAAGGGGACAGAATGCAATAATGCTTTGATCCCCAACACAAAGCTTTGTTATTTCAAGTAACCAACCCCCCCCCCCCCCAAAAAAAAAAGACAATGAAGTTCTTATTTTAAGAAGACTACCCACCAGCCCCACCAATGTTTCTTTTGTTTTAGTTTATCCGCACTCCCCTCCATGATTATCACTTTCCCGGTCATCTTGTAGTTTACCACCTCAATTCTGCTACGTATAATTAAAGTACATACATAACAGAAATGAGCAATTCTGGAAGACAGTAGTATTTTCCGGAATGCAACAAACAAGATTTTCACAACTGGCAATGGTTATACTTACAGCAACAACGTTTTCAAGTCAACTTAAGACTATGTGTTCGTTCCTTCTGTTATATTAACATATTAATGCTCACAGCAGCCAAAACCAGCCTGACAATTTTGAAGAGATCTTTCAGGTTTTAGAACAATTGGCAAAATATTTGAAGGAGAAATCATGATAAGAACATTACCAACAACTCTCCTTCAAATATTGTGTAAATTAATTCCCACTTCAAAAGATATTGTCATAAGTATCATCGCTCCAGACGACAATTTCCGAATGAAGCCTTAAGCATTAATGGGTTAATCTCGGTGATAGAGGCCCGAGTACATGAATGGAACTCCCTGAATTCGTTGGACCATACTCCAGTTATTAAATGTAATATATATATATATATATATATATATATATATATATATATATATATATATATATATATATATATATATATATATATATATATATATATATATATATACGTTTATTTGCTGTAATATAGGATATTACAAAATCGTACAGATACATATAAATTATATAGCTTCTTGATCCAACATGGAATGCAGTTATCAAATATAAATGTGAGGTTAAATTTTGAACCCAGGAAAGAACACTATAAACTGGTGAAGGATGAGAAACACAAAAAATTCTGATTCTCATGAAACAAGATATAAATATCATTCCTTAGGGGAGTGAGTATTAATGTGAGTAGTCTTGGCACTTCCAAAATAACAAAGGAAGAGGCTGGCTCATAGTCCTTTTTAAGGAACATGCGAATAGAGGGATTCTCGAAGAAGAAGTCAACGAGCGTTTTGGTGAGGTCAGCAAAGCAAGAGAGTTATTACCAAATGAATCAATTGCTATCTACAAAAGAGATGGCTCAGTGGCTCATAACATTGAGAAAGTACTGTATAACTGGTTAATTTGGCGTGGTTTTTAATTTGGCGTTTTTTGGCGAATGCCCGTCAACGCCAAATTAAAGATCGCATAAAAATATGTCTACATAAAGATGGCGTTGTTCTGACTGCTCCAGACGCCAAAATAAATACAGGGAAAATACCTTTTTGAAAAATACGCCAACTTAAGTACACGCAAGATTAACCAGTTATACAGTACTTAAAGTATGGACAGATCGTTTCTCTTCTTTGGGTACACCTAAATAGTCGGACCGTTTTGATGCTGAGTACTTTGAATCCGTCAATTATATAGTCTATGAATATAATAAAAAAGGAATAGATGATTTTTCGTCTGATTCTTTTACACTTGAGGAACTAGGGAAAGCTCTAAAGCTACTGCATTTTAACCCATTCACACTTTGAGTATCTCTAGATAGTGTCGTCTGCTACTCTCATACTTTTGAAAATATCTTTTGAATAAAGCAAAAATTCACAAAATATTTGAAGGAGAGTTTTTGTTTGACTTGTGATCAACTTTTCTCCTTCGAATGTTTTCAAAAAAATGTGTTAGTAAGTTCAATATTTCCAAAATCGTCAGGCCTCTTTTGGCTGCTCTGAGTGTTAATGGGTTAAGAAAGCAGTGGGTTTTGACAAGGTTACTTCAGATCATATTATTTAAGCGGACGATTCTATGCAATATAACTATGTGACATGTATAACTGTGTTCTCGACTTAGAATATATACCGGAATGTTTTAGAATAGGGGTACAGGTACCGTTGTAAAAGGGTGTGACACACCCCATTCGGTAGGCTAACGGCACTTCCCCACCCGCAAGGACTTTATATATATATATATATATATATATATATATATATATATATATATATATATATATATATATATATATATATATATATATATATATATATATATATATATATATATATATATATATATATACATATACATATATACATATATATATATATATATATATATATATATATATATATATATATATATATATATATATATATATATATATATATATATATATATATATATATATATATATATATATATATATATATATATATACATATACATATACACATATATATATATATATATATATATATATATATATATATATATATATATATATATATATATATATATATATATATATATATATATATATATATATATATATATATATATATATATATATATATATATATATATATATGTATATATATATATATGTATATATATATATATATATATATATATATATATATATATATATATATATATATATATATATATATATATATATAAATATATATATATATATATATATAGACTATGTAGACTTCATATATATATATATATTATATATATATATATATATATATATATATATATATATATATATATATATATATATATATATATATATATATATATATATATATATATATATATATATATATATATATAGGATTACTACAGTGCCGACATTTAATTTCTGCACTAACTGCTTGGGCAGCCCGGGCATAATACACGACCGTACCCCCAATTGACACCCAGTTTCATGAGCATGGATGCATGGAGTACCTCAGAACTGAACGTAGCTTTAATGAGCAAGCAACGTTAAGGTCACTGGTGTGCTTGGAGTATTTCTGTATATGTTTCCCATGGGTGTTTGTACAATCAGGAACTGGCAGACGTCCGGTCGACTGGTGCAGGAATTAAATGTCTGTACTGTAGAATTGCTGTTGTCATTTTGACACAAACAAACATCACCGAGTGTATTCACTCGGCGTTATATGGATAGATGACGCATGTTAGTTCAGTCACCTAATCATAGACATCTACAACCTAAATATGTATTATTATTCTCCAACAAGCCCCACAACTCGACAAGTAATATTTAATGGCGAGATATCTAACGCCGCTATTCTGCACAAGTGCCCTTCTATTCAACTTGTTACCCGATTCTTCACCGCAGGCGTGAAAGTGCGCCATTTATGTGATAACCTTTTTTGCAATAGCGGTTGCAAAAGCATGTTGATTGACCAAAGAGATATTGCTCGTCGAATTTACTTCATAGATAGTCATGTCTCGTTGGTGTCGGCAAGGCGACCCCACACCACCATATAGTGGCGTGTCCTGTGCACAGAAACTGTCTCAGCATATTAGGCAGATTGGAGGTATAAATGATGAGGCATTAAGGAAAATGGTGTAGAGATAAAACTTTCTTGTATACTGGTGGCACCATTATCTCCTGTAAGGAAGTTGATATTATGCCATACTAAAGTGTTTTTTAACCCATTAATGCTTAAGAGCTCCTCTCGAGATTGCTGTCTGGATAAATGATACTTTTGGCAATAACTTTAGAATCAAGTATAATTATACAAAATATTTGAAGGAGAGTTGTTGGTAATGTACTGATTGACATTTCTCGATCAAATACTTTCCTGACTTTGCTTTTGCCCGCAAATTATCATTAAAATTGTGAGGCTGCTTTTGGCCGCTGTGAGCATTAATGGGTTAAGAAATATTAGATTTCATCATTGATAAGGATGCTCGGAAGCAAAGCTACTCATGTTGGGGCTACAAAAGGCATGGTCCCTGGTTGATGGCTGGTAGCATATAATTGTGCTGCAAGCGTATTCACTCCTCATATCGTCAGCGACAGCTCATGGCGAGAGTGGAGAATCTCATGTTAATCCGACTAAATCGGCTTATTAAGTCGTGATCACTTGCTTGAGACGCGTATACGCCTGAGGCGTGGGATTTATATTCTCATCCTCACGGCGACCAGGTGGATGACGTGAATCCAGTTCTCTAGACAACCCCCCAGGGGGGGGGGGGGGGGGGAGATACACAAAGGCCAATCATGTGTGTATCTCCTAACAAGATATCACATTGCTTCATAATATGTATGTATGTATGTTTATTGACTACGCGTTGAAGCGTAAAAGTACATTACATAAATATTGGATATTTATATATATTATATATTTATAAATATATAATATGATCTGAACAGACCCACGGGGTGACACGAAATGGTAAAAGTTGATATGTGTGTCTGTTCCTTACAGACGAAACACATTTACATATATTTAGACATACAGCCTATTACGAGATATCACATTGCTTCATAATATGATCTGAGCAGACCCACGTGGTAACACGAAATGGTAAAAGTTGAAATGTGTGGCTGTCCCTTACAGACGAAACGCATTTACATATATTTAGACATACAGCCTATTTTCTTGAAAACTATCCAGATGATAAAACCAGAAGTCAGGATTTGTTATGGGATATTTAGAATCATTTTATCTAGTTAAATTCGTGGTGCTATTATCGAGCACAACGCAATCAATTGGAGTTGAAGTTATTGCAATACATCAAAAGCAAAATCACTTTCGATGATATTCATTGTATTGGGGCAATGGGCTCCAAACATATACAACCAATACAAATGAATATTGAATATAATTGGATACGACTGCAAATGAGAACAATTATGTTATTCATATTCTAACACTGATATAGACCGAACAATCTTAAATAATTTCACTAGGCGCAATACGCAAAACCTCAAACCTTCAATAATCAGAATTGGAATTCAATAATCAGCTCAAGTTCAAGACAATAGTCACAAAGCAGATCTGGGACTGAGATATACCATTAATGCAACAGATACAACAAAAGAATGCCCGGTAGTCTTTAAAAGTATACACATAGCAAAATAGTATTAGGAGAACATCCTCCATGCAATATTTTAGTAAAAGTGAGTTCACCTCCTTATTGAAACAAGAGTTGGATATGTGTGTCTTCACGGTAACAGCTAGATGTTGGCTACAACGCGTTTTGTTAACCCTTATGCTGCTGGAGGCTAAATTGGCAATAACAAAATAATGCAAAGAAACTGGAAAAATGACTGAAACCCTGGCAAATGGGTACTCATCTGATAGTACTCAGTGAGAGCTATCCAATGAATACCAACATGACAGGGTTTTGATGGTTTTCACAATTTTTTGCGTTCTTGTGCTTTGGACGAAAGTAGCCTCAGCATTGGAAGGGTTAAAAGCTGAGAAAGCCGAAGTGTCCTGTAGAAAACACCAACCAATGCTAGGCAACTTTCTCACATGCCTCAAGCAGTAACGGGACAGATGGTGTATCTATGTTGTATCCTTTCCAAAATCCAAGCCATCAATATTGTATAACTGGTTAATTTGGCGTGTACTTAAATTGGCGTTCTTTTCAAAAAAGTATTTTCCCTGTATCTATTTTGGCGTCTGGAGCAGTCAGAACAACGCCATCTTCATGTAGACATATTTTTATGCGATCTTTAATCTGGCGTTGATGGGAATTCGCCAAAAAACGCCAAATTAAAAACCACGCTAAATTAACCAGTTATACAGTATTATCCGGCATTTTAAGATGGGCTGCACCCAGAGCCGAGCGGTCTAGAGTACCGCCAAGCAAACTCATTGCATTTCATTACATTAAGTTACAGGATTCGACATTTTATACAGCCATTAGCTTTAATTTAGTGCTTGTTTCCCATCAGGTACATAGATTTTCTGCACATTCAACTACATGCTAGAATGATGACAAAAAATGCTATCGTAAGAATAGCGCACGCCTATTTGGAAATAACCACCATTTGCTTTTACAACGTAGATAAGGGAAATAAACCTTTTATGGAATGGGCATACATCTTTAATACGAAAGCCCCTGTCCATTTGAGAAATAATCGTCCACCTGCTTCTTTTGTCTATGGCTTCCATGTTCCCCTAGTTCATGCACAATGTTTTGCCTCACTCTTTTATTGCAAAGTAAGTGTTCTTCTGATGTACTCCAAATTGCGTTACAGAAATGTCGGTGAGCCTAAGTATACAGATTAACAGATGTTGAGACCAACAAGTCACAGACCCTTTTCATCTAAACTACCTTGTGAAAGGTTTCAAGTTTTTTTCTTTTTAGAGTTAAAAATGACGCTCTTTAAAACAGAACGTCATGAATAGCAGACAATAGGTCATGTGTATAAAGTTACCTTC
>OZ012687.1:41101802-41134302 GCA_963942565.1 Maea johnstoni
TCCAAACAGAAATCTGAATGTTCGATTTATCCCCGTGATTTAACATGTAACTATTTCTAGGCAAATGAATGGTAGTAGTTAAGTTCTTATCTCGCCCTGTGCTAACTTTCGCTAATTTGGAATTTCGTTCAACGCCACTTGTTTCTATCAGTGAAGACTTAATCTTGACTGAGAAGTTATTCATGACAGAAGAAACCACTACATTGTACATTCGTGAAACAGTAAACTGAACCTAATCCATCGACGACTTTTCCGTATTCCTCGAAGCACATTTGTAGGATGGAAAACAGTTAGTGATCGATTAATGCAGTACCTTATAAATTGTTTATTTAGCGTGTACTTAAGTTGGCGTTTTTTTCAAAAAAGAATTTTCCTTGTATTTATTTTGGCGTCTGGAGCAGTCAGAACAACGCCATCTTTATGCAGACGTTTTTTATGCGATCTTTAATTTGGGCGTTGATGGGCATTCGCCAAACAAACGCCAAATTAAAAACCACGCCAAATTAACAAGTTATACAGTACCTTTGACCGCTGGAATGTCGGATATCCCCCGCAAAGACCGTATTCAGGGGAGGAATCAGTCGGTTATGTAATCCCATGACGAGCTGATGGCTTAGCAGACATTATCCAGCCTTTTCTTGCGGGCTGAGGAACTGATATCTGCGAGCTAGAGTAAGGGTCGGTCGCTCTTAAAACGTCCAGTCCTCTAGGGATCAAAGCTATACAGAAACCGGTACGTTTTCCTGGTATTTTATCTGGAGGTGGTAAGTTTTGAGTGTTTTTACGTGACCTTAGTATCATTTAGATATAGCAAGCAGATAATTGATAAAACCTTATATCAACAACAGCTATTTATCTAGCAGATGGCCGTTCGACCGGTTCTCCGATCGACCGGTGGTTTCTGACAGATAGCTTTATATTCTACTTTTCGGATACAGATATTTGAACTATTTCAGTCAAAACTGCCAGAGATAGAAAAGGAATTGTATTTAGTGAGTTTTATGCGCTGCATATAAAGAGGACAAATTAGACTACAACGAAAAAGGGTGTGCAGGGTAAAATGGTAAGCAATTTCTCCGTCTTTCTCGTGACGTTTCTGACCTATATAAGATTGGGCTGGCTTCATTTGACATATAAGGTTATCATTAAAGTACGAACCCACATATTAAACGTGTCTGTCGAAATAAGAAGTTAAGCTTGACACTTATGCCATCATTAGATCGTAATCCCATGATATTCTCGGCAGGATTTTGCGGCAACATCAATTATAAGTTGGCACACAGTAGCGGGTACCATAGATGTGATCATTCCAGGCAATGACTTACTGTATAACTGGTTAATTTAGCGTGTTTTTAATTTGGCGTTTTTTGGCGAATTCCTATCAACGCCAAATTAAAGATCGCATAAAAATATGTCTACATGAAGATGGTGTTTTTCTGACTGCTCCAGACGCCAAAATAGATACAGGGAAAATACTTTTTTTAAAAGAACGCCAACTTAAGTACACGCTAAATTAATCAGTTATACAGTACCAGCAATGCATCTCTTATAGCAGTTACTTGTGGGAAGGAAAAAAGCATGTAAAACTTACTGATCCGCTCCTAAACGATATTAGTTGTGCCACAGTTATGGCTTTATTTACATAGGTATCTGTAATTCGTAAGATCAGGCGTAAATGACCGTCTAAATGCCGTAAGTATAACACCCCCCCCCCCCCCAATGTATCATATTATAATGGTTTTGTGAAGTTATTGCACATATTTTCTTCGTTTCAGCCACGACCGTCTAGGGGTGAAATTCACCAACCGACTCGCCATCACCTCCAGTGGTGGATAGCGTAACTAAGCACCCGATAGATCGCGTGCAATAAGATCGCGAGGGCGATACTAATTCACTTATTCGCGAAATGATCACACTCGCGAACTGTGCCTGTTCTACAGTACACGTTGAATACTAGTATACATTGTGTTGCACACGTGTATTGATGGGATGTACAGTTGCTGATACTATAATCTCTCTCTCTCTCTCTCTCTCTCTCTCTCTCTCTCTCTCTCTCACACACACACACACACACACACACACACACACACACACACACACACAGTATCAGTTTGGCCTGATAATGGTTAAGGCGTCTGGTGCCTGATCGACCAACAACAGAGTTCTCTCTGGTTTCGCGTTTTAAGTATCCGAGATCCGATACTTTTACTGTACTAACCTATATTCTAAGATGCTAGAAAAGGTGAGTTGAATAGCTGTAGACTTGTATGTTCAAGATGATATATATCTACGCTATCTGAGTGATCGATGTAGGTGGAACGGTTAAACGCTGCGGCCATGTAACTACTGTGGTTATTTAGGGCATGAGTTTCATATAGGAACTGTATTTACTTACAGTTATCCTTCAAGGATTCTCCCGCACGGGCGCGTTATATTCCTAAGTAACCTGATAAGCTTATTAGCGGGAAGATCTTTCCGGCCGCTGAGATTAGTGTACCTACTTCGACGGAGATGAATGTCGCTTTAATTAGATAGAGATCAACCCATTGGTCTGTAGTTGCAATGCGACTCCCCGACCTACGTGTATGTAGAATGCGCTGTGTCTGTGTAATTACCTCGAACGTCTAACTGAAGAGTTAGGCCAAGAGAATCTATCCCTTGGTAGTCATGGCTTCACCTTACATGGTAGAAAGGGTTGCTCTAAACGAAATTCAAAATCTAAATACCTATGTTATACTTTTAAGCAAGAAAGCTCTGAGGCTGTGAGGATTTTCATGTCAACTACACACACACACACACACACACACACACACACATATATATATATATATATATATATATACATATATATATAAATATATATATATATATATATATATATATATATATATATATATATACACACATATATATATATATATATATATATATATATATATATATATTTATATATATACATATATATATATATATATATATATATATATATATATATATATATATATATATATATATATGTATTTATATATATACATATATATATATATATATATATATATATATATATATATATATACATATATATATATATATATATATATATATATATATATATATATATATATATATATATATATATATATATGTATATATATATATATATATATATATATATATATATATATATATATATATATATATATATATATATATATATATATATATATATATATATATATTGTTGACGTCATTCTTGTTCTGATATCTAGTTAGAAGACATGTGTTCTAATAGATGATAAGAAAAAATAATTAATATGTTACATGTTGTGTCTTTCCCAATTACAATTTTCGGCATTATGGCATTATGGATTAGCCAGTTGACCGATATCAAAATAGTCAAATGAACATTTCTCAATGTGGTAGAAAATGTCTTCTGTTGCTTCCCAAATTATTGCGCACCATCTGCAGCATTTCGTGAGCTGACCTGGGGAAATCAGGAAACCTATATTTCGGAAAACCTTATACCTTCAGCTGTTCAGATCAGCTTGTCTGCACTTATTTCACGGGTGCGTTTGACCTCGGGGCCGATTGATGATCGGTACCTCCCACAGTTTTGGTGGGGGTGACATTTTCTAACTTGGGCTGGTCAATTGATTAACATGTACAGTTACCAAATACTATTCAGAAGTTCTCTATTTATATCATTGGAATAAATTCAGGAAACGATATTTTTGTTATATTTAAAAAAAATTCAACAAACGTTCATATTTTGGTGGTCAAATGAGTACGAAACCACCACATATTATGAACTAAATTACAAACAGGCTCTTATCTGCTTAAAACCACAAGAATGAGCTCCATTTGTAGTGTCGTCGACGTTATAGAACTTTCATTTCCCCAACCCCTATGTCAAAACAAAAAAGATAACCAAAAGTAGCTTGAAATGTTGAAAAACATTTTAAAAATCTTGAATCCTCATTTAAATACGATGGTGCAGGTGTGAACGACAGCATTATTTTCAGCGGTTCACGGCCCTGCAACATCGTATTTAGAATATGTTTGGTACCAGAAATATTTTGAATGTGAAAAAGACTGATTGAGCTGAAAAAACGACTGGCGTGCCCAGTTCGCCGGTACAACAATACAGGAGCACACAATTGACTCCGTGCAAGCATTTGAAAGTCATAAGCAGAATCTTAAAATTGGATTTCTTGAGTACTGTAAATCACTTAAATATGGCGTGAACATTATACAGCGCAATTACGGTACTGCCCTGGATGGCGTGATCTAAGTATAGCGGTGAACGGGAACAGCAGCAGCAAGTTCAATTAAGAATTCAATAAAGCCGGGGATGTTATTATAGCGCATATGGACAGAGCGCTATTATCGCTATCTTATTGTTCCCGCTATACTTAAGTGATTTACAGTATTTGGGAAGTCAATGAAGGCCTATTAGAATATGATGTTCTTATCGTCACCCGCCAGTGCTAAGGGACAAACGTCTTCTTGTTTTTGTTTTTGTGTGAGTATTCGAGCACCAGAAAACAGGAAGCTCATCTCCTTTTCTTTTCACGCCTTTTTGATCTTATTAGAAAATAGAAATATGTGTTGGTATTATGATATACGGATTATAATAATTTAGTACTTTGAAGTACATAGAAATGAGGTGCAAGTTTTGGCCGTTTTTGACTTTTTCTCTTGGAAATGAGCGCTAAGAAGTAAAAATACAGATGTTTTTATTTCGTGTGAGCATTGATAAGCTGGTAAACAGGAACCCTTTTTGTTATCTCTTCCATGCGTGCAGAAATGTTATGAATCAAAATATCAGGTTATGCTGTATACAAGTCTAGGTGATCAAACGAGTTCTGAGACACCCTCATCTTTACAATCCTTTGTCTGAAAGGGACACGTAACGTGACACATGTTTACGGCGCTTCCCCTTGGCTAACAAAAGGCCATAGAAGCAGCAAGCCACTCTGTAGGTGGAGTGAGGAGTATGCCAGGGGAGGTGCAGGTTATAAATACAGTTAGCAAACCTCACAGTGACACTTCGGTTGTTGACCCATTCACACCTAAATCGAATAAATGAGACAAAACAAGATCAAACAAATGGTCTAGCACATAGTGCAATACCTTGGACAATACAAGATTTGAAAAAGACATTTCAATAATTCTTTATATAACATTTATGTACAATGCGATCTTGAAAACATTTGCATCTGTTCAACTCAAAATGAAATAAATATCATCAAAATTACATCATATATATGATATATATATATATATATATACATGTATATATATATATATATATATATATTATATATATATGTATATATATTACATATATATATATATATATATATATATATATATATATATATATATATATATATATATATATGTATATATATATATATATATATATATGTATATATATATATATATATATGTATATATATATATATATATATATATATATATATATATATATATATATATATATATATATGTATATATATAAAATGGATATATATATATATATATATATATATATATATATATATATATATATATATATATATATATATATATATATATATATATATATATATATATATATATATTTATATATATATATATATATATATATATATATATATATATATATATATATATATATATATATATATATATATATATATATATATATATATATATGTATATGCAATTGCTTTTGGTTCCATATTTAGGAATAGTCTTATGCTTCTGGTACCCTTTTTAAGTAATCCAGCATATTGGAGCTGGGAAATAGATGTCACCGTTATTTACTTTTGCTTCCATATATAGTTTGAAGTTGTCAGGTATTCCTTTCTAAATTGATATGTAGTACGTAGATGGAACATTTTTTGAAATAATATTTTCTATGGCCATTTGTGAAATTTCATTGTTTCCTATACATGTCTTTAATGTAGCTAATATAGCGAGGAGTTATTTCCAGTCAGTTTTATTTCTTAGTATGTTATTAATGTAGATATTATTTCTGATAATATTTTAGCTGTTTTGTGTAAAAGTGATTTGTGGTCCTCAATATCTGTTTGGAATAAACTTTATAGGCAAAGGCGAATTCACTCCAATCTGGGGCATTATTAATAATTTTATGTAACCATGTCATTTTAAGGAATTCTCTCGTATTTATTTAAGCCGCCGTCTTTTCTATTTCTGTACAGATTTGTTTTGGATACCACATGGCGATTATCTTTCCAAATAAAGTTTACGCACATTTTTTTCAAGCTTCAATAGTGTTTAATTTTTGGGAGTTGGTAAAGCAATTAATATGTGCTTGATTTTGGATAAGATTAAACTTTTGCACACAGTTATTCTCTCTACTGGTGTTATATTCCTATTACTCCAGTTTTGCACAAACTGCTTGGTCTGGGGTAGTTTATCTTCAACATTTTGTTTGGTAATGTCCTCCATATTTCGTACATCATACTGTAAATCACTTAAATATGGCGTGAGCATTATATAGCGCAATTACGGTACTGTCCTGGATAGGGATAGCGTGATCTAAGTATAGCGGTGGAAGGGAACAGCAGCAGCAGGTTCAATTAAGAATTTAATAAAGACGGTATTTTACAATAGCGCTTATGGGTAGAGCGCTATTATCGCTATCTTATTGTTCCCGCTATATTTAAGTGATTTACAGTATGTGATACCCAATGACACAAATGTAGAAACCCAATCTAAATTATTTTCTTTGCAATACCTTCGATCAGATTCCTTTATTGTTCCAATAAATATTACCCCTGTTATCCTACCATAAGAATACCAATACAGCTCAATCACAATTAGTCTGTAGTCATGCTATCAGTACTGCTCCCTAAGGTAGGAGCAGCTGGTGTGAACAGCCTCGTTATGCTATCTCTACACATCACACGTTCAACTTGTATTTTACCAAGAAAGACCAGGTGGTCTAACGCGAATACTCATATGCTGTGAGCAAAAGCGGTAGGGGCGATGTTATGTTTAGTACACACTGAAGGCCCCTACGAGAAAGGTGGATTATTTCTCTAAGGATGACTACACCGGTTGTTTGCAAACACATGCAAGAACGGAGTAAAGGTAAAGGTAAAGGTATTCGGTTTATAGTCTTGTATCCACCGAAGCGCTCACACGACCTTCCTCCTCTAGCAGGCACTGTACACACGGAAACCATTTCAATCCCCCGGGGGATATTCCAGAGCAACTGGCAGCATATAGCGCACACACTCTAAGCACTGCCTTATTTATGCTAGGTACCCATTTTGCAGCTGGGTAGACTGAAGCAATATGGAATAAATAGTCTTGCCCAAGAACAGACCAAAGTGCCCGAAGTGGCCGGGAATCGAACCAGCGACCCTCTGATTACCCTCTGACCCTCGTCACTAGACTATACACTAGAAGCACTCTGCTTTGCGAATTACTAAATTATGGTATCTCCTCAAATTTCGTTTTAACCCATTCATTTTAGTAGTGCTCGAGTTAGTTACCATTCACGCACACACAATTATGATTTAGGCAACATATCGCTTGTGTAAGGAATATTTGTAATTGAAACACATTGCAATGAGAACAGCCCGGTATAGACTATATATAAATGACACTTTAAAGCCACAAGTACAAATAAATTCAAGATGTACCGACTCACATGTATGTACATGTACGACTGCACACATTCTAATTAGTAAAATTATTGGGGTTAATATCAGAATGAATAGTGTGCCTTGATAAACTACATTAAAAAGCTAAGAGCTACCTATCTAGCCGAAAGCTCTTAAGTTTAGCATAGTCGTTGATGGTCGTCTCTCCTCACTCTCTAAGAAGGCTCCGGGTTGGTATCCGGCACACGGATTACTGTATAACTGGCTAATTTGGCGTGGTTTTTAATTTGGCGTTTTTGGCGAATGCCCATCAACGCCAAATTAAAGATCGCATAAAAATATGTCTACATGGCTGCTCCAGACGCCAAAATAAATACAGGGAAAATACTTTTTTGAAAAAAACTCCAACTTAAGTACACGCCAAATTAACCAGTTATACAGTATCAGAAAAGTGCCTGAGACTTAGTCGGTGGTTTCCTACGGATTTTGCTGTTTTCTGTGCCATCCATAAGTGACTAGTTGCGATGTAGCCTCTAAAGTTGACGATAAACGATATTATCTAAAGTTGAAATTTGTATTGTCTATTGTATTGTGATTTCTTTTTACTGCGACTATAGGCCAATGACTTCCACGTGTTCAAGAAATGTTATGACTAACTAAATGTCTCGCATCATCGTCCACTCTGATCCTTTGATAGTATTGTAAAAGGTCCCGGTGGGAATACTACAAGAATTTTACAAATAGCGATCTAATATGTTGATCTTCTTATGGATACCTACGTCAGCAGCAGTGAAAGTGATCAAGCCTTTCAAGTCGCATTTCATTCCCCCACTTCAGCATTTCTTTCATTTCTTTTGGAATGGAATGCATTTGTTTAACCCATTCACACTCAGGAGTTCCTCTAGAAGTATCGTCTGCTACTTTCATACTTTTGGAAATAACTTGGGAATAAAGCGAAAGTTTGCGAAATATTTCAAGCAGAGCTGTTGTTTATCATTTGATCAACATTTCTCCTTCAAATGTTTTCAAAAAAATGCTTTTGTAAGGAAAATATTTCCAAAATCGTCAGGCTTCTTGTGGCCGCACTGAGTGTAAACGGGTTAACCATCATGCTTAAAGCACCCCTTGACAATATCGTCCGCGGCTGTGAGATCTGTTTAAGATAAACTAGGTAAGAAACAAGATTTCTCAAAATATATTGGAGAGAGTTAAAAGCGCGATTCTTATCAACATTTCTACATTTATAAAAATGTTCGATTTTATATTTGTTTGAGCAATATCACCAAAATGCTATAAGCGGCTTCTACAAGCACGAATGGGTTTAGTGCAAGCTAAAATTGGGGAGGTGGCAGATTTAGTCTAGCACCTCTATCGCCAGGCATTCATAAGCTGAATTTCTACCACTATAAGGCTGAAATACCCATTGAAGAAATTCGATTCTCCCACTCTGAGGTGTATTTTACAGTTAAGGATTTGTGGTCTCCAATGGGTGTTCTTCAACGGGGTCAAAAGGTCAAACTAATGTAATTGTCCAATCAGATCCCTCAATTTCAATCAAGAGGTCACTGCTGCTGGGTCAAAGGTAGATCCAACAATAGCGCGCGTGGATTTGAACAAGCGTCACGTACGTGATCTGGCGCCAGTTTCTGGGGAAACAAACGGTGCACGTCACAACAAACGCGTATTACCATTGTTGAACTAGTGCGCGGGTGACCTTTGGCTGACCTAGTTTAGCTAGCTAACTTCACGGTAAAACGTGTAAATTTCTCCTTTTTATCGTGGGAGAAACAGGTTCTATCACTCGTGGATGGAAAGAGGAGGAATCTTGCACTCGTGAGTGATTTTGTGTCTGGGACTCGGCAAGCCTCGTCCCAAGACACAAAATCACTCACTCGTGCAAGATTCCTCCTCTTTCCATCCACTCGTGATGGAACCTCTATTTCTCAATGGCCATTCCCAATGGGCATTTGGAATGATTTTATTACCATATTTGGTAAAGATTGCCATATATGGAACAATGCACCACGTTCGTTGCTTAGCAACGTGACCCGTTGCTTAGCAACGTGACCTAGAAATGCCAGGCACGTGCTCAGGCACGCTCATTATATGTGAAGCTCTCCCGATATTTTACTGTTCATTTATCTATGGGACGTGGCAGAAATAGGTTCTTGAACTTGTGTGCTAGAAAATTATATTTCTTACACTCGGGTACAGAATTTTCATCATGGAACTCGCCAGAGGCTCGTTCCAAGATGCAAATTCTGTCCCCTCGTGTAAGAAATATCATTCTCTGGCACACGCTTCCAAGAACCTCTATGTCCTTTGTGTTCAATGCAAATTACTGTACACGAGAAGATACGATGCAAGGTGATCGGCGCCTAACCAATTAGCCACGGTAGTGCTCAAAGCAATTAAGTTTCAAAGTAATCTACCAAGTGAGACTAAACATATGACACCAGATCCAGCTACTCTGTCGTACCATGTGCAACATCAGAGCAATGTTACGGTAATCGATAGGCTTGGAAAAGTTGTAATATACTCATTGCTACGTATGCGGATATTTTGCATGCCAACATATACAAGTACGGTTGTTGATGCAAAGCATCAATAGTCAAAAGGCGGGGCTAAGTTATTCATGAACTTGTGAGGGAACCGGATGAATAGAGAACATTAACATTATAGAGGAAAATAATTTATAATGACTAGATTTGTATCATTTTTGTAGAAATGAAATACAAATATCGGAATTCTAGGCGCAAGCTGGAGACTTCGAAATCTCTTGGGTGCGAAGCTACTTGGGTACGCATCAGTTTGGTTACGAACCAGTTTGGTTACGAAGTCTCCTGATTTCATTCTATACACGTAGTCATTTTTTTCTTTAGTAATTTTCCTTCCTATACTGAAAAATATACTTTATGTCCGCTTAAAATATTTTATATATTTGAAAACTTCATGCTAAATTAAAATAAGGAAGGCACGATTTTCCGCGGCACCGGGCCAACACTTATATTATAACCAATCAGAATAGAGAATTATATTCAGTCCGGCCTCAGGATTTCCAACATGGCCGTCCGGACTATGAACATTTCAAAACAGCTTCCTATATGGGCGTGGCCTGAGGGCCCCGCCAATAAAGATCTTGCGATTCTTCGAGGAGGTCGGCTGCAGTTTAAAGCCCAAAACACACTTGAGCAGCGTAGCGCAGCGCGACGCAGCGCAGCAAAATATAGTTTGGTCTTAAAACCTTGGACCTAACACACTGGAGCAGCCCAGCGCGACGCAGCGCAGCTAGGTATTCTCTGGAGGAATATTTTGCTGCGCAGCAAAAAACGCTGAAGGGCTTCAGCCAATCAAAATAGGGCAAGGCAATTGTTATGACGTAATAACCAGGTGATTGCCTTGCAACACACTGAGTGGTTCACGCTGCTGCAGCAAAACGCTGCTACAGTGTGAATTGCTGTGTTTTGCTGCGCTGCGCTGCGCTGCGCTGCGCTGCTCAAGTGTGTTTTTAGACTTAATGCGTATAGCTTTCGTACAAATATATTGAGTATATATATATATATATATATATATATATATATATATATATATATATATATATATATATATATATATATATATATATTTATATATATATATATATATATATATATATATACATACATACATACATACATACATACATACATACATACATACATACATACATACATACATACATACATACATACATACATATATATATATATATATATATATATATATATATATATATATATATATGTGTGTGTGTGTGTGTGTGTGTGTGTGTGTGTGGCACTTTTCACTCTTTTTGGTAAGCTTGCCAGGTCGTTAACCTGTCTTCCAAATCTCAAATCTGTCAAATCAAATTCGACTTGATGTGTTTTGGGCTTTATCTAATGGGGCGCTAATCACGTCTGAGCGACCTCTAGGATTCCCTTATTCCCATCTGCTTAATTAACTCCCTTGACAAACCATTACCTGCCCACACACAGCTAGCACGTTCACCCTCATACATTCATACTTGACACATAGGTGTAATGCCTGCACGCACCAATTACTAGACCGGTAGCCCAGGAAACCTTGAAGTCACCTTTACCATGGTGTGACGTCAATTATCACGTGTTCCAAGCAGATACTGTCTCGAAACAAAATGCACTGGACGTTGCATGTATGAGAAGTCAGTTTAGCCGCTTTTTGGCGGGTCCCTCAGGCCGCGCCTATCTGGAAGCCGGTTTCAAATGTCTATAGTCCGGACGGCCATGTTGGAAATGCTGAGGCCGGACTGAATATAATTCTCTATTCTGATTGGTTATAATATAAATGTTGACTTTGTCGCGGAAAATCGTGCCTTCCTTATTTTAATTTAGCATGAAGTTTTCAAATATATAAAATATTTTAAGCGGACATAAAGTATATCTTTCAGTATAGGAAGGAAAATTACTATTAAAGAAAAAATTGCTATGTGTATAGACTAGCGCAAGTCTCACAATCACGTCACGGATTAGAGATTGGTATCGCCCACCATCTATTGTTGGCGTGAAGCGGCTGATAGGACTGACACTAGTCTACTATGTGTATAGAATGAAATCAGGAGACTTCGTTACCAAACTGGTTCGTAACCAAACTGTTGCGTACCCAAGTAGCTTCGCACCCAAGAGATTTCGAAGTCTCCAGCTTGCGCCTAGAATTCCGATATTTGTTTCATTTCTACAAAAATGATACAAATCTAGTCATTATAAATTATTTTCCTCTATAATGTTAATGTTCTTTATACATCCGGTTCCCTCACAAGTTCATAAATAACTTGGCCCCGCCTTTTGACTATTGATGCTTTGCATCTACAACCGTACTTGTTGATGTATACTAGTGTATGCGAAAGATATACTGTGCTGTGCAAAGTTGGTGGTTTAACCAAAGACTTCGGGCATTTGAGAATATTGCCACAGCTTGGTGTCATACGGCGGTTTTCCTGGCTAGGTATACCCTAAATACTCCACAGCTAACTCTGCAACAGATTCTGTGCATGGTATATATGAATTTTGTTCCTTATAAAAATGTAATTAATAAAAGTAATAGTAAGATATTAACCGGGATATATATATATATATATATATATATATATATATATATATATATATATATATATATATATATATATATATATATATATTCATATATATATATATATATATATATATATATATATATATATATATATATATATAGATTGAAAATAACTGTGGTACCTTTCGAGCCTACATTCTCAAATTAGGTGAAACATAATCAATACGGCACTCGGTGTGTTGGGTAACAAGTATTGAGTATGTCATCCACCTCTTCCAATGTCTATGAATATAGTATCAGCTCATAATCACATTCGTTCAGTCATGTCGAATTTCACCAGACACATACTATCACATTTCTCAGGAGAGTCAGACAACAGTTATGCAATGGACTTACCGTATAAAGTTGGCAATTCCTATAACGTGTGTGCAATCACTAGGGCTTTTGCTGGCTAAAACCATGCAAACCAGGGGATAGAATTGAGATTAAGTTAAGTAACACATCCATAAGAAGTGAATGACCTTTCTCTTGCTTCAATGAATTTTCACTAATAATGGTATCCCAGCGTCCCCTCTCTCTCTCTCTCTCTCTCTCTCTCTCTCTCTCTCTCTCTCTCTCTCTCTCTATATATATATATATATATATATATATATATATATATATATATATATATATATGTATGTGTGTGTGTGTGTCTAGATAGCATTTGCCATAGCTGTTCTGAACTGTGACCCGGATGTAGCGAGTCCATTACTTTTTTTTATAATTCACGCACCAAGTCAACTGACAAGGTGAGTGATATTTATTTATCCATACTTGTCTTGTGGAGATCAGAGACAGAGGAGCACCTTAGTGCTGCAAAGTGTACAAATAGTAGTTGTTGCAATACATATCACATATATACATAAAGGTCTTATAGTCTTATCTGTACAAATAAATATGTTATACATAGTGTGCAGGGTTTTTAATACTTTTCCATAAAGGAGACCAGAGACCCCAGAATGTTTTGAGTTGGTTATTATTGGTAGCAATACTTCTCTCAATTTCACTTTCTGATTTTAGAAAGAATAGTAGTTTCTTGAAGTCAAACTCCATTTTTTTGATTTTTGTTTGAAGATCAAGTATTTGCTAGCAATAATTATTTTGTTTATGATGGGGTCAAATCTCTGGTCCCCAAATAGAATTTGCACATCCGTGAAGTATCCCAGTCTTTACCCTAGGAAGTTTAGCGAGTCCATTACTTGAGATGTACATGAAACAGTATATTAAAGTAAGAGTATTCAGTTTAGAATCAGCTCCACTCTGATACTAGCAGCTGATTGGTCAATTTCTTTGTTGTACTGGACAACGCCCTTAGCGACAGAAAAGAATGGCGGACATCACTCTCTCTTTCACCGCCGTTAGAAATTGTTTTTTGGCGTTTAAAACACAATTTGCGCATTATATTCTGCCAAAATGGTTTATATCTGGAAATGAAGATGGCAGCGAAGTAATTAAGATGGATTTAGGTTGGTACGTCGCACATTCCTTCGAGATATCATTGCCGTTACAGGTCTTACGAAAATATCCGTAGCTATATAGTCTGTCGGACTCGAGTTTGGCAACAACTTTTTTTCATATTCGTTGTGACAAATCGAAGACTCGAAGTAATCTAAGTAATCATTGTTATAGAATGAAGTTCTTTGAAATGATATTTGTACAAACAAGATCTGATAGTCTTTCGTATAGCAAAAATACAATTGCAGTAAAGCAGCTGCATTGTATGGAATAGAAAACAGTGAAGACTTGCTATAAACCTTGCTATGAACATAGTATAGTTGCACCGCCGTTTAACCCTACAGCACCACACAGCAGCAGTTAACCCATTTAATGCTGAGATAACTTTTGTCTAAGGCACAAGAACTCCAAAATCTTTGAAAATCATCTAAACCGCATCATCTTGGTATTCATTGGAAAGCTCTCATCGAGTACTCTCCGATGAGTACCCATTTACCAGGGTTTCGGTTTTTTTTCAGCTTATTTCACATTATTTTGTATTGATCAAATTGGCCACCAGCGGCATAAGTGTTAATAGTTCTGATGACTACTCGTTATATAATTTGGGTTAATTGTGTCATGAACAGGGTTGACTAACACGGGAGGGATCTACGCAGACTATCGGGGGGATGTAGGGAGATCGTGAGACTGAGTGGCCGTTTGTGATGGATACTGGCATATGGACCTCATCATATCTTATGTATAAGAAAGCAAAAGCTGGTGCCATTCTTAGATTTGGAAGCTGACTGAGAGGACCTTGATAGTTGTTTATTCTGTAAATTTCACTGATGTTACAATACCCATCTACGAAGCGCAGTGGCTTCATGGAAATTGTGTCACTTGAGATGGCACCTCTCATATTACAGAAGTTCATCAATTCAGATAATGTTCTCCAGTGGAGAATTTCAGTCAGTCCTATAGGGTACTGCGCGCTGTATAGATGGTTAATTGATAACCCCTTAGCCCTATCAATTGCCCGCATGAAATTGATTTCAGAAGTGGTGAAAGGGGAAGTGCTATTGTTACAGAGACCTTCTCTAGTGATAATCTCTAGGCTTTTCAATAAAGGAGAATATGAAAAGACAAACATGTGATTGTAATTTCCCTATCAGAAAGGGCCAAACGTGACAGCGTCAAGGCAATTTATCTATAAAAGAGAAATTCTGCTGTCAGTATCTATTATCGTTCTAATGATGTTTGCTGTAGCGAGAGCCATTGCGAAGTTATTACATTCTTGTCATGACTGCTGATATCGTCTAAATGTCAGTTTTAATATTGATCGCAAGAATACAAGAACTAGAAACCTACAACAATCAGCGAATGGTAATTCGTAAATCCCATGCCCGAAGGATATAATGAATTCGTACCGTTCCAGCTGTGTGTACATGTATGTGTAAAGCATTATTTGCTAGCTCGGACGGTGATAAGGTAAATAGACAGAAATATATATCATATCTATTTTTCTAATTCTCAAAACTCCTTATAGTCTTTGGTATAAATAAAGATAAATGATAAGATAAATGTCATTACTGGAATAGAAATGTTTACAATAAAACGCATTATTCGCAATAAATGCCAAATAACCTTTTTAAACAAAATTCATCTAAAGATAATGTCATTACTGAAATTGAAATATCATCAAAAATCGTTATTCATAAAAATGATTATGCAATTCTTGATAAGTGGCGAAACATACTTTTGTTGAAATAGGATGTTAAGTAGTTGTCCTTGGTTCTAAAATTAGATTATTATATCCGTGTGATAGCAATAGTATAATTCTATGCATGAGACGGTCATATTTTCGAAATTTACAATTCACAATTTGCGATTTACAATTCACCTTTAGCAAGAGATGCTCATAATTTCGAAATTTACAATTTACGATTTACAATTCACCTTCAGCATGAGATGCTCATAGTTTCGAAATTTACAATTCACCGTCAGACTAAATGTTTCAACTGGGAATACTAGTAACCTTTGATCTAAAATTAGCCTACAATGATATATTCTTTCTTAAACCAATCTTTCTCATAAGTGGAAAAATGCAAAATATTATTTGTAAATTGAAGTGCCTCTTTGATAAGTGTCAGATAGGTATAGACTTGTGCATGCGGTGACAATAGTGGTAGGTATAGAAAAAAACAGGAATAAGTCCACAATTGATGGGAAAAGATATTACTCAAATTGTACACTAGCTTCCTTATAGAATGTTTTAATATGCATATCTATGATTTAAAGTCAAATCCACATGAATCATACTTAATTATGTCATAACCGGGCAAATAAAACTCAACATCTGCAGAAACAAATTAAATGATAAAACCTCAGATTGTTTTTCTTTTTACGCGATGGAGCTCATATTCGTCACCTGCATTTACTGTATAACTGGTTAATTTGGCGTGTACTTAAGTTGGCGTTTTTTTCAAAAAAATAATTTCACTGTATTTATTTTGGCGTCTGCAACAGTTAGAACAACGCCATCTATATGTAGATACATGAACCAATGACCCCCGCCATTTTGTTATCGGGAGCAATCAATAGCTCTATAATCCATAATGGTTTTTGTGAAGTTATTGTATCGATTTTTCTATGTTTTAGCCGCGACCTCCAAGGGGTTAAATTCACGTTATGCTGCCAACCGCAGCTACCCCAGCGGCCCTAAAATACACAAAATCTGTATTTTTATGCGATCTTTAATTTGGCGTTGATGGGCATTCGCCAAAAAACGCCAAATTAAAGACCAGGCCAAATTAACCAGTTATACAGTAC
The DNA here is from genome assembly GCA_963942565.1 of Maea johnstoni. Lineage (NCBI taxonomy): Eukaryota > Metazoa > Annelida > Polychaeta > Spionida > Magelonidae > Maea > Maea johnstoni. Next base: position 41,118,839 of record OZ012687.1, read on the forward strand.
CCATCGATAGCTGTGCTTGGCTTGTTCTCTTACCCTTCTCTGTGTTTTGGTTTTGTCAGTCAGCTTACTACATTGCCGAAGCTGTTGTAAGGTGCAGCATGTCTTACATACATATTTGAATACCAGTGTATGTGACATAACTAAATTATCGCTATAATGTAGGCAATGATAAAACCATCAGTAATTTGGGTTGGACACTTACGCTAATTTGACGTCATCCGCCAATTCTTGTATAAACTCTGTATCCTATGAATAAAAGTGTATGGTTGTTTGTGATAAATAGTACTTAACTCGAACCATATATTAAGCAATACAATGTACCTGCTACTTTGTCAGAAAAAAGCATTGTATATATATTGTAAAAGAAAAGTACTGTAAATATGATATTTAAATAAATGTTATGCTATAAAAAAAATGTCTAGCAAACATTAGTCACAGACTGCAAAAATGTTGCAGATACCAGAGCGTCTGCAACTTGGCAAAGGGCAACTCATACCGAAATAATTGAGGTTGTATGATTTTTGGAAAAATCCGTATCTTAAGCGCATTACAACTCTCATGATAGTCAACGTGGTAAAATGGCAAGCATTTTTCAGATATCGTATTTAACCTATATGTACAGAAAGGGCCTTCAGCAGCATTTATATATATATATATATATATATATATATATATATATATATATATATATATATATATATATATATATATATATATATATATATATATATATATATATATATACATACATACATACATACATACATACATACATACATACATACATACATACATACATACATACATACATACATACATATATATATATATATATATATATATATATATATATATATATATATACTTAATTCAGAATATATATATATATATATATATATATATATATATATATATATATATATATATATATATATATATATATATATATATATATATATATATATATATATATATATATATATATATATGTATGTATGTACGTACGTACGTACGTACGTACATACATACATACATACATACATACATACATACATATATACATATATACATATATATATATATATATATATATATATATATATATATATATATATATATATATATATATATATATATATATATATATATATATATATATATATATATATACTTAATTCAGAATAATTGTATCGCTGGCGTTTTCTTGTAACAATATTTTACCCATGAAAGAAAGTAAGAAATCGTAAATATGTAAAAAATGATCACTATCAGTGCATTTAAATACTCAAACATGAAGAAGGTACACCAGTACAGTTTTATTTTCTACTAGAGTAGTATTCCACGAAGGCCTTACTAAGCGCTTTCAAATGCCACCATTGTTTTTGCACAACGTAAACATGAGGTTAGATTGCAATAAAACAAGAAGGGCTTCTTTTAATTGTTATACAGCGCTAACATACGGTGCATAAACGACTTTTAAATGCCTCGGAGACCAGCAGGCTGTCACGAGTGTGTACAAATATCCCCATACTAATGGCCCTCCAATGGCTGCTTTATAAGCAAGGGAACATCTGTTGATGTTTACAACCTAGAGAACATTACGCCTACAGGTAGCTGTGGGTGTAAGAACCCACCTGCTATTGCTGAACATTACTATTATACTGTGATGCACTAAACAACCATTCACATGCAGCTGCACTAAACAAGCATACGCATACACTAAATATGAATAACACATACACAAAACCCATATTCACTCTTAATAATGTAAATCACTTAAATATGGCGTGAACATTATATAGCGCAATTGCGGTACTGCCGTGGATAGCTTGATCTAAGTATAGCGGTGAACGGGAACAGCAGCAGCAAGTTCAATTAAAAAATTAATAAAGACGGGAATTTTATAATAGCGCACAAATGGAGAGCGCTATTATAGCTATCTATTGTTCCCGCTATACTTTAGTGATTTACCGTATTCACTCTAAATAAATAATATGCATGCACTAAATAAGATTTTGGAAGCAATTTGATATGTTACGAAATGTCAGTTATAATCCAACACAAAGCTCTAGTCAATATGTTGCACAGTTTGGCTTTATTTATAAATCATTCATTTATTAGTATTAAAGAATAGGGTCAGGATAAGTATGGATTAATATTTCTATTTCATCGACGTGAAATCATCACGGCCACATTGGATTGAGCATAGGGGTTCTAGGAGAAATGCAATACTGTATAACTGGTTAATTTGGCGTGTACTTAAGTTGGCGTTTTTTTCAAAAAAGTATTTTCCCTGTATTTATTTTGGCGTCTGGAGCAGTCAGAACAACGCCATCTTTAAGTAGACATATTTCTATGCTATCTTTAATTTGGCGCTGATGGGCATTCGCCAAAAACGCCAATTTAAAAACCACGCCAAAATAACCAGTTTTACAGTATAATGACCGTTATGTATAACCCAAGGCCTGCACGTTTGTAGTCCCTTGGTTGCCTTGCTCGGCAACAATTATGGTGTGGATCATCCAAGAAATAATATTGTTCTTTGAAGAGCGACCAACGGCAAACATCCAAACATCACCTCCGGTGGCTATTGTCAGGGGTTTCAGGCGCCAGTCACTCGTCACCGTTGGAATAATCTGTCACCCTCTTTGATGCTAGTCCATTTACAGAAATTAAGTACGACGAAAGCCTTTACTACCTTTGGGGGTGTGTATGGCACTTTTGCCTCGATACACATACTCTCATGTAGTAGCGTTGATTCTCACCACTGTCTCATAAGAAACAGCGGCCATTTAAGCCATTAATGCTTAAGAGTTACTTTAGAAATTGTCGTCTGGGTCTTTGACATTTTTGACAATAACTTAGAAATTAAGAACCCTTTTAAAAATATTTGAAGGAGAGTTGTTGGTAATATGCTGAGGAACATTTCCCCTTCGAATATTTTCCAAAATAGGCTTTTGGGTAAAAGATTTGACCAACATCATCAGGCTGTTTTGGCTGCTGTGAGCATTAATGGGTTAAACGTGGAATGACAATAGTAGTCTGCATTGCCCCAAGAGGAGTGCGTTTTACGTAAGGATAACTAATGTCATCATCCCCTTGTGATGCATCCTTGTGTAGCGAGAGATAGGACCGCTATTTTTCTCTCTCAAACCTCTGTTTCAGACCGTCTTTTATAGCGGACCAACCAGCTTTGCCCGGTATACGAGCGAGCGAGCGAGCGAGCGAGCGAGCGAGAGAGAGAGAGAGAGAGAGAGAGAGAGAGAGAGAGAGAGAGAGAGAGAGAGATTGTAGATGCGGGAAAATAACGTGACTCCATCTTAACCCTTATTTTTAGTACAACTTGAGAATACTATGAGGTAGTGAAACGTGGAAAGTGTGAAAATCAATGTTTGTGTAGTTTCTTCAGCCAGGTTGTTGTTGATAATCATTCACCATCCTTTTATGTAGGTACATGCCACACCTACTGTATAACTGGTTAATTTGGCGTGTACTTAAGTTGGCGTTCTTTTCAAAAAAGTATTTTCCCTGTATCTATTTTGGCGTCTGGAGCAGTCAGAACAACGCCATCTTCATGTAGACATATTTTTATGCGATCTTTAATTTGGCGTTGATAGGAATTCGCCAAAAAACGCCAAATTAAAAACCTCGCTAAATTAACCAGTTATACAGTACAGAATGTATTTCACTGATTAAATGCCTTCATTGCAAACCATAAAGACTATCTCAGGTATACCATAATTAATTGGCTAATTACTTGATATTCCGTTCATGCTGGATATGACTAAAAGTAACTCACTCCTTTGCCGCTTTGTTGATAACATTTCTAATTAGTGATGGACGTATGCCAAAAGACCTCTACTCTGCTTTGGTCACCTTCTATCCCTTACCAGTTTATTTAATTACGTCTGAAGACTCACTCAAACAAAAGGAATGTCCATTATGGGCTTGTGAGAAGGAAGGAAGGAAATGGGTTTTACGTCGCTTTCAACAGCTTAGGTCATATCGCGACGAGATAGAAACCTGTAACCGGGAAGAAATTCCCTACTCTTCACGAATAGTTCCAAGGGGTCTTTCAGTTGCAGAAGGACCATAGACAGTCCTCAACAACACCGCAAATTTATATAGCGACCAGGCCAACCCGCTTGGGGATCCAGCGGAGACTCGAACCTGCGAACTCACGCTTGGGAGCCAGGCATCGTAACCACTAGGCCACGGCGGATCCCTCATTTCAGGGTCAACTTCTCAAGACGATCTGGATGCTGTACATGCAGAATTGTTTTTTTTTGTATAGTCACCTTTTCTTACATATTGAGTGTTGGCATGCTGATGAATATTGATATGTTCTGATAAAAATGTGATACTTGAAGCAATTTTGGGCCACAAGGTATCTTGAACAATCCATTCAGATATTTATGAGTTTGAATTTGAATTTCGTTTTTCGTCACATTTATGCCAATTGTGGCTTATTCGTGACTAGCCAGTTGTAAGTAGTGGAGGAAACCGGAGTACCCGGCGAAAACCACCGCCTAACTCCAAGTCACTGGCAACTTTCTCACATGCCCAGGCCGGGTTTCGAACCCAGGCAGTGGTGAGAGACAGCGTACAGTCAGTGGCGGCGCCTAAGACCACACGGCCGTCAGAGCAAGCCCAAATATTTAAGAGATATACTCATTTGGAAAAGATATGCTTGTCAGAACATGTGAGCACCCAAGATGCGAATGGTCTAACTTATAATTTTACTTAGATAATGTTGATGGAATAGAGATACCTGCAGATGCACACAAAGAAGAATCACTGTCTAGTCACAACTTACACGTGGCATTGAAGAGAAAGTGACGAAAAATACAAATTTTCAATCCAGAATAGCACACATAAGTACAGTGTCGACATTTAATTCCTGCACTAAATGCGTGGGCAGCCCGGGCAAAATACGCGACCGCACACCCCATTGCCACCCAGTTTCCTGGACATGGATGCACGGATGACCTCACAACTGGACGTAGTTTTGATATTCACGTGTGCTGTTTTGATACGGAGAATGGATATATATTGACGAGCATCAACGGTATTATGGGGCATCCTCAGAAACCATACAGGAGAATTCCCTTCCAAAACAACACTCAAATGCGCACTCATCCGTTCTCAAGGAAACCCTAGCCGCGTTATTGCGCATTTCCTCTCGTTCTTGGCAATCCTGTCATCTTCAGAGTGATTACAGCTAGTCGCCTCCATCGACAAAAGAAAATGATTCCTTCTTCCAGCCACTCGAAACCACATCAAAACAACGACATCAGATAATTGCATTATTATCTAATTACAGGTATAATTGAATTGCGAATGCGCACGATTCTGGTAAAACAATTAAGCAAGGACTGTGTTTTTTCTCAGCAAAAGGTATGTAAACATCCGGCGAGTAATGAGTGCCTAAATACTTAAGGACACACATGACAATTCGCTCAAATCGCGTATTTCTATGAAACTTGGTTCAACTATTCGTTGTGGAGCACCCTCTTTTCAAAACCATGTAAAAGGACGCCCTCTCCTGGGTATTTTAGACAAGTGTTCAAGAATCACAGATTTTCATGTAGTAATTACAGTGAAGTAAAACAACAGAAAAAATTATAATGCTGGAGAACATTCTTTAGTATATATATTTTAGATTTCCAATTTCTAAAATGTGGTTCCATTGTTTTGTTGCCTCTTTAGGGGGTGCTACTCTGGCAAATTTATCTAGGCACCTCCGTATTGTGGGAAGTTGGTGAAGTTATAGAAAAAATCTCCACATTCAGAATTTGTTCTGGAATTGGAATCGCTGGATTTATGCTTAAGACCATATATTTTCATAAAACGATTTGAAAACTGGGGGTCAATCATATTGTTTTCAAGCTAGGGGACGCCACATTACCGATATCTCATGCAGAACACTGCAGGAAGTAGGTGAAGATATATAAAAAATCTCCACATTCAGAATTTTGCTGAAGTTGTTCTTAGGAGCATATATTTTTGTAAAACAACTTAAAAACTGGGGGTCAACCATTCTATTTTCAAGCTAATGAGCATCACATTACCGACATTTCATGCAGAACACTTCAATATTGAAATATAACACATACCCCACCCTCAATTTGCAGAGGTTTAATCTAGAGGTTGAGAGTCTCTAGGCTTGTAAATGGAATAACCGTATCCCCTGTACGCCAATATACCAACTGGCTGACAGACACACTACCACACACTTTCACCATGAGGGCAGCGAAACAGGTTTCCTATCTCCCTCAACCAAAGCGCCCCCGCCCTGGTTAAGTAGAGTTGAAACAGGATCATTAACCTATTATTATCATTATCATTATTATCATCATTATTATTGTCATTATAATTATTATTTTTAGTATTTTTATTATCATTATAATATTTTATCATTATTATTATTATTGTTATTATTATTATTATTATTGTGATTATCATCATATATTTATTTCACTATCATTATTATTATTAGTTATTGTAATCATTATTATCATTATCATTATCATTATTATTATTATTATCATTATTATTATTATTATTATTATTATTATTATTATTATTATTATCTTTTTTATTATTATTATTATTATTATTATTATTATTATTATTATTATTATCATCTAATATTAATTATTAGCCAGGGAAATAAAAACTAATGTAGGTCTGCTACTATCTGCCTAATAATAATAATAATAATAATAATAATAATAATAATAATAATAATAATGATAATAATAATAATAATAATGATAATAATAATAATGATAATAACAATGCATGTACTACTATGTCTACTACTACTAGTACTACTACTACTCCTTATTGATATTCAAGTAATCACCCTTCTGACGTGTTATCACTCATTTTGAGTCTATATTCACTGTTTCATTTAATGGCAGTTTGGATTTAGGCTCTATAAATTTCCCGCAAAAAACTGCGACATATTACGGAAGCCTATAAGGACCACTGAAAAAATATTTTTTTATTTTTATTTTTCTCCTTAGAAATCCGAAAATCTAAAAAAAAAAAAAAAAAAAAAAAGAAATTGTCTCAAGATCCTCGTTCGGAAATATTTAAAAAAAATAAATATTTTTTTGTGTTCTGCAAAGTTACTAAAAATAGATAGCCAATCACTGCCTCGCTCGTGTAGCCTCGTCAATCACACTACACGCGCGTGAGGCAGCGCCGGCAGTGGCATTCTTGTCTTAACAACGGATAAATACACGTTTTATCTACATAATTTACCCTGTGTTATTTTTCATTTATTTTTCACTTATCTGTATCTGTATAGCTGATAATGCTCCTTAAGGAACTGTCACAGCTTGAACAGGCATACAAACACACACACACGCACATACATTGCCGGGACTATCTGCGAGCATCAGAACGTACTGGTTAGGACGTAGGTGACATGCAAAAAAAACATGTAAAAATAGATAGCCAATCACTGCCTCGCTCGTGTAGCCTCGTCAATCACACTACACGCGCGTGAGGCAGCGCCGGCAGTGGCATTCTTGTCTTAACAACGGATAAATACACGTTTTATCTACATAATTTACCCTGTGTTATTTTTCATTTATTTTTCACTTATCTGTATCTGTATAGCTGATAATGCTCCTTAAGGAACTGTCACAGCTTGAACAGGCATACAAACACACACACACGCACATACATTGCCGGGACTATCTGCGAGCATCAGAACGTACTGGTTAGGACGTAGGTGACATGCCCCCCCCCCCCCCCCCCACCCCCCCCTCAGGCTGTCCGTACCGTTCGCCATGTATAGGCGAGGCCCGTCAGAGCAACAAGCATAGGGCTGTAACGTTACGGCACGGAGGGTCTATGAACCAAACAAGCGATTTGATTGGTTCAAAGGCCGGACACTCCTTACAAGCCTACACAAGCGAGACTATTTTTAGTAACTCTTCCCAAATAAATATTTATTTTTAAAAAATATTTTTGTGAACGAGGATCTTGAGGTATTTCTTTTTTTTTTTTCTTTTTTTTTTTACGATTTTCTGATTTCTAAGCAAAAAATAAAAGATTAAAAAAAAAATTGTGGTCCTTGTAAGCGATCTTAGAAATATTTTTTTTAACTTAAAGAACAGATATGCAAACACACACGCACACACATAGACCCTCCGTGCCGTAACGTTACGGCCCTATGCTTGTTGCTCTGACACACACACGCCCAGCGCGTTGCAGGCGGCAGATTGACATGTCACCTACGTCCTTACCAGAACGATCTGATGCTCGTAAACAGTCCCGGCAATGTATGTGCGTGTGTGTGTGTGTGTTGTATGCCTGTTCAATAAAGTATAATGAAAGGTAACACAGGGAAAATTCTCTAGCTAAAACGTGTATTTATCCGTTGTTCAGACAAGAATGTCAATGCCGGCGCTGCCTCACACGCGTGTAGTGTGATTGACAAGGCTACACGAGTGAGGCAGTGATTGGCTATCTATTTTTAGTAACTTTGCAGAACACAAAAAAAAAAAAAAAAATTCCAAACAAGGATCTTGAGACAATTTTTTTTTATTTTTTAAATTTTTTTTATAGATTTTCGGATTTCCAAGGAAAAAATAGTAATAATAAAAAAAAATTCAGTGGTCCTAATAGGCTTCCGTAACATATTAGTTATATGATCAAGTATAAAGTCTGGGTAGCAGCTGGTAGGCATAGGACCTTCGATAATAAAACTTGGGTTGAGCATAAAGCGATTAAGAAAAAATTTGCAGGGGCGATGAGGATCAGTAAGGAATATGAGAACAGGGTCATGTTGGAAGCAATCGAGAGCAGTACTACCGATATGTCCATCTTCTGGCATCACCTTAAAAAGTGCAGAGGGCCAACAGGGTGCAAGATACTGGCTATCAAAAACACTAAAGATAAAGTAGTGTACGGTTTAGATGATATTTTGGACATTTGGAAGGTGCACTTCAGCATTCTGAGCACTCGCAAAAATGACCCTGCATATGACTGTGACCATTTCGATTTTATAAATAGAAAAGTCGAGAGACTTAACGGAGGTGAAGAAGATAGTGCCTTTAGCGAGACCCCTATCAGTACTAGTGAGGTACAGAAAGCAGTGGATAAATTGAAAAGAAATAAATCATGCAGTTATGACAGTATCAGTGCCGAACATGTTAAGTATGTAGGTGCTCTCTTGATAATTACTCTGACCTTTCTCTTTAACTTAATCGTTAAGATGGAGTATATACCTGTAAATTTTCGTCGTGGCATTCAGATACCTTTGTTCAAAGGCAAGAACCTTTGCGGTACGGACACAAATAATTATCGGGGTATTACCTTGCTAAGTATATTTAGCAAGATATATGAAATAGTAATATGGAACCGTATCGAGCCTTGGTGGAAAGAGTGGAAAGCCCTATCTAAGTTTCAAGGGGCATGTAGAAAAGGACAATCCTGTGTCCATACATCCCTGCTCTTACAAGAGACCGTGGCGAGCGCTTTGGAGACAAACAACAAAGTTTCGGTGTCTTATTTCGATGTCTCCAAAGCTTTCAATACTGTCTGGATAAATGGTCTATTTGCTAAACTACACGACATGAGGATCAGGGGGAAGTTATGGCCATTAATGTACCGGAATTACTCTGGTTTCTCGTGTAGGGTTCGGATTGCCGGCAGCTTCTCTGAGTGCTACCCAATGTCGTGTGGGATCCACCAAGGTGGGATTCTGTCATTAAACAAGTATATTGTGTTCATAAATGACCTCTTTATAGAACTAGAGAATTCAAATCTGTGCTGTACCATATCGAGAATTCTGAGTAGCCCCGCTGGCTACGCGGACGATTTGGCAGCAGCCACAATCTCGAAATTCCACACTGACAAGATGCACAATATTGTTAATGAATACGGGAAAAGATGGAGGTTTATATTTAATGCTGGAAAGTCAGCAGTGTTGGTATTTGGTGAGGACAAGAAGTACAACATGACAAACAGAAAACAGAGAGTTTTTAGACATGGTCAAGAAGGGGCTAAAGGGAGGGAGACATATGACCATGTAGGGGTTAAGATGGGCATTTTTAATGTACGTTACGGGTAGAGGAAAAAATCTCTAAGGGGAGAAAGACCCTAAACGCCTCTACTGGCCTAGGAATAAGAAAAAATGGGTTAAACATTGGCACTTGTAATTTGATATTTTGGCAGGTAGTACAGTACGGACATTTAATTCCTGCACCAGACGACCGGACGTCTGCCCGCGCCTGGTTGTAGAAACACCCATGGATATTATGTCACAGATATAACAAAAGCACATCGAAGACCCACGTAGCTTGCGATTCAAAGCTACCTTCAGTTGTAAGGGTAATCCACGCATCCATGCCCAGGAAAATAGATGGCAATCGGGCGTGCGGTCGTCTGTTCTGACCGGGCTGCTCACGCATTTAGTGCAGGAATTAAATGTCGGCACTGTAGTACCAACTGTAACTTTTGGCAGCAAAGTTTGGATTTGTTCAGAGAAAGATGAAGAGTTGCTTTTAAATTTCCAACGATATGCTGGCAGGAAGGTGCAACGGTTCCCACAAAGAGCCCCAAACGCCAGCAGTTTTTACGGTCTAGGATGGGTGAAAATTACAACATATGTGAAAATTAAGAAATTGCTGTTCATTTTATCAATAATTAGAATGCAACCTAACAATGTATTGAAAAGGATCTCCGAAACCAGACTGTACGAATTTGACAGTAATACAGAAGAATGTTGAAAAAATGTATTCAGGAGTCCCATTTTTGATATTTTGGAGGTTGCACTAATTTTTGGTCTGTATAATGTGGTTAAAGAAATGGTTTTAAACATGGCCCTGGTAGTTTCTAAGGGTGCATGGTCAAAATTAATATGGGAACGCGCTTTGGCTTTAGAGGATGCTAATTGGAAGACATCCAATACAATTCTTAGAGAGAATGATCTCTTAACTATGACTGTTGCAAACACATGCTATCTAGCATGGTGGAGGATAAGTGACACCGATTATAGGATGGTCAAAATGTGTGAAACTATGAGTAGGATTATATGTCATGCCAGCCTACATAAGAAAGATGATTTGAGCCATAAGACTTGTATAATGTGCGATCTTTATTGTATAGAGGATATAATTCACATCATATCACAATGCCCATATTACCATAAAGAAAGAACTTAGATGTATAATGAAATTTATAAAAAATGTCCAAAGGCCAAGGATGTTTTCAAAAGAAACAGTGAAAACATGATCTTTTATTTACTAGGACGTGATATCCCATCTTTTGATGAGGAAGAAATGTTCAAGAAAGATGGACAAGAAAGCCATATCTGATAGAATGGGTGTCAGTTAGTGTCCTGCGCTAATCCGATGGATGGCTTCCCTTATTACAAGGGTACGGGTTACAATGAATAACCGCTTACATACATGGACAAACGATTTTTTAAAGAGTATATAGATGTTTCAATTTGTGTATACCATGTGTAAAATTTCTATATTTGTTTATATTGTGAATTTTGTAATGATGTATTTTTTATATCTCTGATATAGTCAATAAATACTATATTATACTAGACTCGCACCAGTATGGCGTTATTTAGCGCGTGAGGAATGGCTATACTGGCTCAATGCTCTGTCAATAGAAGTCGCTCCCGGCATGTATCGGTTCTTAAACTGATCCTTACTGTGCTTTTCACAGTGCTCATTGATAGGAGCCAAACACTATTCCTGTATCGGGATCCCAACAATGCTTTTTACATCGATCATTGTTAGGAGCCCAATATTTTACGGTAGTGCCATGGCAACCGTTGTTGGGCATACCATGCACATTCTCCGACGATGGGGGTCACTTTACCATAGCAACAAAATGGCATCCACTGCTCAGTCGCAGTCCTCTGGAAATTATTCCAGGTGTAATAACAGCCATTTGCGCATTAAAATCTGCCAATACGGTGTATATCTGGAAGATAAGATGGCAGGAAGTGATTGAGGTGGATTCAGGTATGTAGTTCAAGTGAGAAATCTATGCGGGTTGCTCGACACAGTATATTGAGCACTATCAAGAGGGAGTTATTATTTTACATGTATTTATTTTTTGTCCCTTACTGCCTCCATAATGTTGCATGTTGGCTATGAAGTACAACTGAGTCGAGTCTGACTAAGTGTTTTCTCGGATATCCCCTCTAAAAATCTTGAACTTATCGTAATTCAAAATTAATAGGGGGGGGGGGGTGGTTGATGATACATTCTTGGTTTAAGAATACTCACTCTCAGGAAATTCTAAGGTTACCATTCTAATACTTAACATAAATGTTCCTCGGATCATGCCCTTTCTAAAAGCAAATCTTTTAACGGGGGATAGAGTCCTGTCATTACCTTTTCCATTAGGTTGTGTCTAACTCAAACACGTACTGTATAACTGGTTAATTTGGCGTGTACTTAAGTTGGCGTTCTTTTCAAAAAAGTATTTTCCCTGTATCTATTTTGGCGTCTGGAGCAGTCAGAACAACGCCATCTTCATGCGATCTTTAATTTGGCGTTGATGGGAATTCGCCAAAAAAACGCCAAATTAAAAACCACGCTAAATTAAACAGTTATACAATACTCCTCGTTACCACTCAGGCGACTGCAACGGCTTACTAAAAATGTCATACGACCTTGTCGACGTCCATCCTGACGCCGGCAAGCTCCATTTGCACCTACACCAGCATCATCCAATATACCAGTAGGATCATGGGACATAGTCAAACCAGGGGCGGGTTTTCTTTGGTTTGGTTTTGCCTCGTGTTCGACTGGGCGTTGTTCAGGACCATCAACGTGGTGGGAAAACGGAATCTGAAAGGTATCAACGTTTACTTGAGATGACGATTTGAACGGGATACGTTGGATCAACGTTGATCGGCGTTTGTGGTTTTGAACAGGGCCCACGTCAAACCCGAGGCAAAACCAAACCAAAGAAAACCCGCCCTAGAAAAAACCTCTTTTACTTGCGAGAATAGTGGTATTTCCCATGCGGTTGCGTTACCATTAAACACGTTCTTGTGGAGTGAAAACTTGTCAAATACGATAGGATGATAGGATTGCAAATCAAAAGTCTGACTGCACTTGGGTTAACCCATCCATGCTCTGATTTCTCCACAAAAATAATCGTCTGGATCTATGATACAGTACAGACATTTAATTCCTGCGCCAGTCGACCGGACGTCTGCCAGTGTCTGGTTGTTCAAATACTCATTGATAACGTGTCAAAAGATAAGCCAAGCACATCAATGACACACGTAGCTTGCGAATCAAAGCTACGTTCAGTTGTGAGGTCATTCATACATCCATGATCAAGAAACTGGGTTACAATCGGACATGCGGTCGTGTATCATGATCAGGCTGCCCACGCATTTAGTGCAGGAATTAAATGTCGTCACTGTAGTTTTGAAAATAACTCATGAGGCAAAGAGGAATTTACAATACAATTGGAAGAGGGCTGTCTTTTGGGCTCTATGATGTACATTTCTCCTTCAAATATTTTCAAAGGGACGTTTTGGTCATACAGTTATCAACAGTATAGTAAATCTGTTTCGGCCGCTGCACACATAAATGGAATATGGAAGTTGACGACATGCGTGACAACTTATCGCCAAGGTTCAAGAGAAAGAGTACTGCATGAGTCTCTTTGGGTTACACACACAGTGGGGATACCACTACAACACATTAGGGATGCCAGAACGTGCCACGTTGCTATCCAGTTTGGATCCATCTAGTTATACTATGTCTTTGTAGGATTAAGGTTAGCTTGTATTTGATGTTCATATAGCAGATTTATCGATATTTTCGTCAGTTAGAAAATGATTTCGCTCAACACTGGTTATGTAGGGCTTGAGTTGTCTAGTTGATTCATGTACAGGGGCCTTCCCCAATAGCTGAGTGGTACAAGGCGTCGTTACTTACTACATGTTCTCCCTCACCCGCGCACGGTTTAACCCATTCACACTCAAAGTTCCTCTAGAAAGTGGCGTCTGCTACTTTCATACTTTTGAAAATAACTTAAGAATAAAGCAAAAGTTCACAAAATCTTTAAGGGAGAGTTGTTGCTTGACTTCTGGTCAACATTTCTCCTTCAGATATTTTCCAAAAATGCTTTTGATAGAAAAATATATCCAAAATTGTCATGCCTGTTTTGGCCGCTCTGAGTGTGAATGGGTTAAACCCATAAACAACTGCTGAGTCAGGAGTGAGCATCAATATGGCGCGACAAACCTCACGATCCCAATATGCAACCCAAAATCTCAAACGTTATACATTGTTTGTTCCATTAAATTTTGTCTATCTAAGATTACTGTATTTGTTAACAAAATTCATTTACTGGAAATACCACAACGTAGAGAATTAGAGAAGGCATACAACTCAAAACATAAGTTAAAAATATGATATGTATGTCATCCTCTTTTAGTTCACTGTCGTAGTCAGATTTTCATCATTTTGTATCGGTATGCATTCTGTATGATAAAGATAAAGTGTATTGATATACATAGATTGTCGCAGTATTGTATGTTAATCAAATGCGTATGTAAGTGGAAATGCATACAGTTCATTAACCCATTAACACTCAGTGCAGCCAAAAGCAGCCTGACACTTTTAGATAAATCGTTCAAGTGAAAGCCTAGTTTGGAAAATATTTGAAGGAGAAATGTTAATCAGAACATTATCAACAACTCTCCTTGAAATATTTTGTAAAATGAATATTTAATTTCCAGGTTATAGTCAAAAGTATCACAGATCCAGAAGACAATTTCAAGAAAACCTCTTAAGAGTTAATGGGTTAACATGTGTTTCTCTGGAAATAGCACACCGTAAAATTCCGAACCGGAGCATTTGTATTTATTATCAAATGATTGATTATAGCTCAATTGCAACGAGAAACCCCCACGGACAAAAACGTGAGAAGCCAAAGAGTCTAACATTCCCCAAGCCTTTGCTCATATATCATAGTTGATTGCCTGCTTTACCTGTGGACAAATGGCATTGGAGGACGGCCATGTATAACGTGTGAGGCAAGCGTGATTTGCTTTGGCTCCTACACATGTGGGGTCAGCGTAGTTGCAGCAGTTATATGATGACATTGCCACCTCAAACGTGTGGCGCCATACGAGCTTCAATAGTTACTGTATAAGTGGTTAATTTGGCGTGTACTTAAGTTGGCGTTTTCTTCAAAAGGTATTTTCCCTGTATTTATTTTGGCGTCTGAAGCAGTCAGAACAACGCCATCTTTATGTAGACATATTTTTATGCGATCTTTAAATTGGCGTTGATGGGCATTCGCCAAAAAAACGCCAAATTAACCAGTTATACAGTATCTAGAACCGCATACATACCTACCTGCCTATACTAGTAACCATGCTATCATTCATTCTCCTTTTGCCTCGCTAAATGGTTTTGGACATAGCTTGGTGAGAATTATTACACGAC
>OZ012687.1:41136100-41178600 GCA_963942565.1 Maea johnstoni
CATTATTATTATCATTATTATTATTATTACTATTATCATTATTATTATTATTATCATTATTATTATCATTATTGTTATTATAATCATCATCATTGTCATTATTGTTATCATTGTTATCATCATTATCATTTGTATCATTATTTGTATCATTATCATCATAAACATTATCATCATCCAAATATTATTTTAACATTATCATCACCATCATCATTGTTATTTTACCATTATCAAGATCCTGAAAGCTATTACTTTCAGCATGAGTTATCGGTGGTGACAAGACTTGGTCTATCAGACTAAGATTGTACCTGAATAAATCTGTCTCAAGTAATTGGCAATAAACCAGGTTACTGCCTACATCAACCCATTTATACTTCGTAGCCTCTCTAGAAACTGTCGTCTGGATCTAAGGTACTTATGACAATTATTTAAGAATTGAGAATACTTTTACAAAATATTTGAAGGAGAGTTGTAGGTAATGTTCTGATGAATATTTCTCCATCAAATATTTTCCTGAATATACTTTTGCCAACAATATTTCATCATAATTGTCGGGTTGCTTTAGGCTATATGTTGTGAGTATTAATGGGTTAAATCAATCATACTCCGATCATACACCTGATTTGACAAATTTATAAATATTTTCAAAACTAGAGTGTGTTTTGAGAAATATTTGTATAAAAGTTGTCTAATCCACTCTCAGTGATAATCATACTCCAAATATTTCTACAATTGCCTTTGTTCCAACGTTGTCACAACAGTCATTATTATTTCTTCCTCTGGCTCACCCAATCAGCACTCAGGATTTGTACCATGTGACCGGTCATTAAATCCCCATAATGCCCTCCACCGCAGGGCATTAAATCTCACTCCATAATGCCCTGCAAAGCTATCTAGGTCAGTCACTGACACGATTCGACCATAGCTCATTTGTTGTTTAAAGAAGGCGGACAACTTATATAGGTACTTTCTTCTTGCATCTCACTCTCATGCTTAGTCAGTAAATTTGTGAAACAAAAATGCTTACAATAAGCACATTAAACTCAAATGATCACAACAGTGGAATCTAAAATATGTAACACATTTTTTGAAACATTTTCAAAGGCTTATTTAAGAAGAAAAAGTTTTGGAATAAAAAATAAGAGAACTTTTGTGGTGAAACTTACAATATAACTAGTTCTTGGTGTGCCCACTAGATGGCTCTTTTTCAGCTGGTTCCCTTTCTCTCACTCCACATCCTACTGTATATGTTGCAGTGTGGTAAGTGTGAGACAGAGTACCAATATTACTCATAGAGCAAGGGACCAGTCTATCATGGGAGAAGCAAAAAGCTTTATACGATTCATGGATATTTCAGATTCAAAATTGTTAAATGAGGTAATGCCATTTAGCATTATCTACACAAGTTCTCATAAAAAATAAATAGCAGAAATTAAAAGAAAGAAAGTAGAAGAAAACATTGCCCTTTTTAGTTCTTATTGTGGGTGTGCATACCATATATCACAAGATACTATAAATCAGATCACAAGAAATGTCTCATTCAGGGAAGCAATAATAAAAACCTTAATAACTGTTCACGAGGGCAGTATGTGTATTAAATGTGCGCCTTCAGGCAACCTGGCCAGACCTCGGGCCTTCGGCCCTCGGTCTGGCCAGGATACCTTCAGGCGCACATTAAATACACATACTGCCCGTGAGAACAGTCATTAAGGCTTTACTGGTTCCTTTCACATATGTGTCAGGCGGGATTCGGGTCTCAGACCTCACATCAGCAGTGGTGAGCCAGCTCTATACATTTTGCGTGCGTATAGATTGCTACATTTACTGCAGAGGTACGTACTTTCACGACAATGGAAGTGTCAATTGAACTCCGCTGACAATGGAAATTCCATCTTATACGCAATCTTCACCCAAATTTGAATTGGCACTATAAAAAGTGTCTAATAACACCTTTACAGGTTCAAAGGTATTTTCTCTAATGTTCCCAAGCGTGTCTGTGTGACAGCTGTGAAAGATGCTAGCTAGACACTATTTGGCCTTACATGTGTGTGCTCATGGCTTTAATGACCTCTATTGAATGCGAATAGGAATAAGTTTTTGTCTGAACTGTTTAGACATGTTGTTTAATAATGCACATACTAATATAAATTTACAAACTAACTTAAAAGTACTGCAAGTTCTCTTCTTTATGGATAAAAAATTGTGAGAAAGTGTTAACTCCTGTTTCTTGGATAATGAAATCTTTCCAATTATATAGATAACGTTATGAGAAACTCAATGAATTTTGTATTATGCAAAGTATTTATTTATTTTCTGACAAGCATTTTATGCTCTAAGAAATTTATTCTTGTTATTCCTTTATGTTCTGTTTATCATAATTCACTCCGTTCAATATGTATTCCTTTCGAAAAAAATTCTGAATGAAAAAAAAGAACTTTTGTATTGAAATGATTTTGTAATATTTTATATATACAGTCAATAAACATACAATACAATACTACAATACAATAGTATGCAATCCAACCACTGGGCGATAATGAAACCTCTCAGAAGACGTTAATGGAATGCTTCTTGCTAACGAGAGTTATCAATAATTGGATTCAAATAGAAATATCCTAGTCATATTCCTTATTCCTAAGACTACTATAATGTTGGTGGTTTATCCAATATCCTATTCTTATTCCTAATACTACTATACATGTAGTTGTAGGTGGTTTATCAAGACCTCTGAAATAAATATGCCAGGCATTTCAGTATATACACGAAGGCTATTCTGTACTCTTGAAATGTTATGCTGTATGTAACAGATCACGTTCTAAAGTAACCATCCTTAGGTTCACAAGCGGCAAATGTGCAGCTGGGGTATTGCTAAAGAGCATCTGCTATTAAGTTGGTTTGTATGGAAGGCCAAAGTGGACAAAAAGAGCATTTTCTAATGTTAATAAATGATTTATTGATATTAATAAATCATTTATTAATATTAATAAATCATTTATTAATATTAATAAATATTTACTAATATTAAGAAGTATTTATTAATATTAATAAATCATTTATTAATATTATTAAATCATTTATTAATATTAATAAATCATTTATTAATACTAATAAATCATTTACTAATATTAGAAAATCATTTCCATTTATTAATATTAATAAATCATTTATTAATGTTAATAATGATCTATTGATAAATCATTTATTAATATAAATAATTCATGGCATTTCTTAATATTAATAATTGATTTATTGATATTAGAAAATGATTTATTAATATTAATAAATCATTTATTAATATTAATAAATCATTTACTAATATTAATAAATCATTTATTAATATTAATAAATGCCCTTTTTGTCCACTTTGGCCTTCCATAGGTTGGTGGCAGTGCTATCGGGCGAGCAGGTCAGGGGGTAAAGCTTAGGGGTTGTTAAAGAAGCAGCCGGCAGAGGGCGTGTTTTTCCAGAACCCGGGAGAGTTTGCGTTCAAGTTAATCGCATTCGCTTGATACACTATATAATATTCGTTGTTACTATAAACTACATATTATTCATTATCATTCGGGTCTGTAGTCTGTCTCGACGTAAGTTTGGCCACACCGCTTTTTCCACTTTTTAAAATTTGTGTCAAAACGTTCGAGTTCGCCATCCAAATTTGACAAACCTCTTTGGAGCACTACCGCGTGTATGTATAAACATACCTTTTAGTTCCAACTCTTTATAAGTCCAATTCCGATCTCGCGTGTTGTCTGTTGCGAACAATACAAACATTACCTCCTCTCTCAGTTCAAAACCAAAAACAGCAATTTGTTGTGAAATTAGAATGAAATATATTACCACTGACTGCTCACTGTCTCTCACCACTACCAAAATGCGCCACGTTTCTATCCCAAGGTGTGCTCCGCATCAATAAGCATCTCAGTATTTGCCACGCAAAGAACTGCGCCTTTATCCGCCGATAAATGTTGGAATTGCGCAAAATCCACCAATGTGAATGAAAGCTAGTCACGTTTCCCCGGGTAGCCATACATCCCCCTTTGTGAAATCCCTGTCCCCACTAATGAGGTAGTCGTTATCTCGCAATATAAGAATACAATAAAACTCCTCGTTTCATTTATTTTCGACGCGACCAAATTTAGCTTCCTTGGGTGCTTTCTTCGGTAATTGATGTGTCATATAACAAAATTTCACAATGGATTACTATCTAAACAGATATATTTTTGCCGAATATTTAAATATACCTCCATTACTATTAAATTTTAGAATAAGTCGACACATAATGCGCAATCATATTTCTATATATATATATATATATATATATATATATATATATATATAATATATATATATATATATATATATAATATATATATATATATATATATATATATATATATAATATTCGTGAAGTATTAATTATAATATGAAAAAAATGAACAATTGTACATTTAAGTGTATTAACCTTGTGTTTTCCTATGTGATTTTGAAACACAAAATGTCTGCCTAAAGATAAGTATGTCCCCCTAGGTGGTTCTATAGGCATCTATACTGTGGAAGAGGTGAAGAAGAGCTTATGTTCTTGGCTAACCAAATACGCGAGTCTAATGTATGTACACTGTTAGAATAGAAGGATAATAATGTACCTAGAGTTCGATTATAAACGGAAGATACATCTTTTTATCAAGAGATACATTGTTCTGGTATTAAAATAATCTGTATCAAATGCAAAAAAGATTACTAATGTGCATGGTCATTGAAAAAAAACTAATAAGAAAACACACCTTGAGAAAATGGTACGGTTGGGGTTTCTGTTGATTCGAGTGATAATGGTCCCTCTCTCAGGTCAGGTTCTATCTATAATCCACCACGCTTACGATGCAAATTAATCAGGGTATAGGATTTTAAGTATGGTGATAAATACCTTCACAAAAATCCATAAAAGATGCTGTTTCCCGCCTGATTGGGCAACAAGAGACATGCTTCCCTGCTAATTGTCAATAGACGCCTTATTAGCGACAGCAAGAAATCTATACGTATAGCTTTTCTTGTGTAAAAAATCAGATTTTAACACTAATTGCCTATTATAAAACCAGCTAAGCCCTAAACTAAAGCAGCAGGGCTGTTAATAGGAATAACTCGAGACTCGAGGAATAAAGGGGGTGAGCTTGCCACGACGGCTGAATGCGATAAGATTCGAACACGGATCGGGTATCAATTGAATGTTAACCCATGTTAATGCTCGCCGAGGCCAAATACAGCCTGACAATTTTGATGAAATCTTCGAGGGAAAAGCAGAGTTAAGAAAATATTTGAAGGAGAAATGTTCATGAGAATACCGCGAATAACTCTCCTTCAAATATTTTCAAAAACCATTCTTAATTTCAAACTTATTGTCAAAAGTATTAAAGGCCCAGACGACAATTTCTGGAGGAACTAAAAATAACCATTAATGGGTTAAGTTGCAGCGATTCCTTATTAGACTTGATTCCACGCTTGGTCGGTCTAATGCAGAGCAGGGGTAGGATAATTGCTTAAGGCAAAAATATGACCTGACGACAAAGGCTAACCACTTCTGCTAAGAGTATTTTTAGTTTTTTCTTTAAGCCAATTTCCTGTTATAAACCTTTTAGTTTGGTGGGTTCCTATACCCTTATTCTAAAAAACGCTATCCAAAATTGTACTGCCCTATGTAGTTATCTAGTATTTTTCTAGCATTTTCAGTGATTGTACTAAGTTACGCTTATGCAAAAAAAATAAATTATGTCCTGTTTATACATGTCTTGATTATATATTTTTTGCTGTTTGTACTTTCGAATCCTATGCGATTTGGTCAATAAAGATACAAATACAAATTGCTTACTAAATTACCTAAGGAGGAAAAGAGTGAACATTTGTATTCTAGTGGAGTGTTACACTTGATGTACTAAGAATATTGTATAAATGGTTAATTTGGCGTGTACTTAAGTTGGCGTTTTTTTTCAAAAGAATATTTTGCCTGTATTTATTGTGGCGTCTGCAACAGTCAGAACAATGCCATCTATGTGTAGATATAGGAACCAATGACAGCCACCATTTTGTTTTCTGGAGCGATCAATAGCTCCATAACTTGGCAGGAGTTTCCCAAATATTGGACTGGTAAGTATGCGAATTATGATATGATATCTTAGTAACTTATTCATAAGTTACCAATGTATCATATTATAATGGTTTTGTGAAGTTATTGTATCAATTCATTATGTTTAAGCCGCGACTGCCAAGGGGTGAAATTCATGCTATGCTGCCAACCGCAGCTGCCCCAGGGCCCTTAAAGACACTAAAACTGTATTTTTATACGATCTTTAATTTAGCGTTGATGGGCATCCGCCAAAAACGCCAAATTAAAGACCACGCCATATTAACCAGTTATACAGTATAAAGCAGATAAATATAATGCCTAAAAGGTGGATATAAGGAACAGTACACAGTAGATGGGGTAGTTGTGGAAAATGTTTTGCAGATTAGTTTATCTTGTTAAATAAGTAAAAGAAATTTGCTTTGTTCTTCAAACAGGCAGGGGAAACGAGTGTGAGTCAGTTTCATGATGATGTAACAGTATTTACATGAAATAAAAATCCTATTACACATGTATGTATCATGAAATTATGAAATCAAATAAAAAACATTAATTGTCAAAACAAAATGACCTACACGAAATTCTAAATACTAAACCTTTATATAAGTCTACAAATCTCAATCGGTAAGACGAGTGCTCTATACAAGGCAGATAAGTCAAGATTATGCTTAGAATTGCAGACAGTAGGGACTTTACGTTTGAATTCATTAATGCAGAGAGAAAAATGTGTTTGATAGCTGCCGTGTTTAATTCTTCTGGTAGCTGGCCTTGTGTACAACTTTATAAACAAGAGGCTCGATCGACTGTTATTTGGCAAAATAAGTACATGTTGGAAATAGTGGGGAATGGACAATTCTTCCCGTAATGTTTCAACAAACGTGTGATAGATAGACCCCAAGGAAGCTGTGGTGTATGGGATATACCCAAGGTGTTACGAGGCGGAGCCGAGTAACCCCGAGGGTATCACATACACCACAGCTTCCGAGGAGTCTTTGTGGCTTGTACCACAGTTGACTGCTTTACACCAATCACAGGCCGAGAAAAGCTTGGCAGAGCACCCTTGCTAATACCCTTGGGTAACACCTTTGGGTTTAGGCAGCTTTTCGAGGCCTCTGATTGGTGGAAGGCAAGCAACTGTGGTACAAAGCAGAAAAGAGTTGGTTTGGTCAAATTTAACCTGTAAATGGACACACAGCTAATTATCGGATATGAACTATTTTGTCGATGTCAAGAGTACAATATAACGTGCATCTTGGATCGTTCGAACACAGAGCTCACACATGATACCACCATGAGACAAGTACGGTTGTAGATGCAAAGCATCAATAGTCAAAAGGCGGGGCCAAGTTATTTATGAACTTGTGAGGGAACCGGATGTATAAAGAACATTAACATTATAGAGGAAAATAATTTATAATGACTAGATTTGTATCATTTTTGTAGAAATGAAACAAATATCGGAATTCTAGGCGCAAGCTGGGGACTTCGAAATCTCTTGGGTGCGAAGCTACTTGGGTACGCATCAGTTTGGTTACGAACCAGTTTGGTTACGAAGTCTCCTGATTTCATTCTATACACATAGTAATTTTTTTCTTTAGTTATTTTCCTTCCTATACTGAAAAATATACTTTATGTCCGCTTAAAATATTGTATATATTTGAAAACTTCATGCTAAATAAAAATAAGGAAGGCACGATTTTCCGCGGCAAAGGTAATGTACCGGGCCAACATTTAAATTATAACCAATCAGAATAGAGAATTATATTCAGTCCGGCCTCAGGATTTCGAACATGGCCGTCCGGACTATAGACATTTGAAACCGGCTTCCCAGATAGGCGTGGCCTGAGGGCCCCGCCAATAAGCTATTCTGCCGCCTGCAACCAGGCCTATCATTGCCCACAGTTGACTGCGCGTCAGACGGGACATCGTCAGCCGCTCGCAAGAGATAGTTCTGACAGTGGTTACCATAGCGTATAGGGTTTCCATCTTGAGGCAGTCGTTCCTCTATAAATGATGATGATGATAATTGCTAGATATATCTTACGATACACGGCAGAGATCCTAAGGTCAGGTCCGCAATATCCTGGTACTTATTGCCACTGATATGAAGCATGAATTATGTAATTTAACCCATTCACACTCAGAGTTCCTCTAGAGAGTATCGTCTGCTACTCTCATACTTTTGAAAATAGATTCGGAATAAGGCACAAGGTCACAAAATATTTGAATGAGAGTTGGTGTTTGGTATCTGATTACCATTTCTCCTTCAAATATTTTCTAAAAAATGCTTTTGTTAGAAAAATATTATCAAAATTGTCAGATCTATTTTGGCCGCTCCGAGCATTAATGGGTTAACCCATTTGTATCTGGAGTGCACATATTGTCTTAGAACTTTGCGTAAAAATCATAAAGTTGAAGGGGGTATAAACCGTATTGTAAAACCTATGATTATATTCAAAAGGAACTATGATTTTCAGTCAAATACTGCTTAAAAGTTTGCTTTGTTTTCGGTTTACTTTTGTATGAGTCAGACTATTTGTGTGTACTTCCAGTGGCAACGGGTTAATCAAATGTCAAACCGATGCCCCCATCCACACTGCACGGATTCATTCAATGTGCTAGCTTCAGCCAAGAGCAGTGACACATGTCCTCGGGGCGTGATCCTTTATTAAACCATTAACACTCAGAGTTTCTCTAGAAAGTGACGTCTGCTACTCTCATACTTTTGAAAATAACTTTGGAATAAAACAAAAGTTCACAAAATATTTGATGGGGTATTGTTGTTTGGTTTCTGATTAACATTTCCCCTTCAGATGTTTTCCAGAAAATGCTTTTGTAAGCAAATTATTTCCAAAATCGTCAGGCCTCTTTTGGCCGCTCTGAGTGTAAATGGGTTAATAAGGACGCCCTTATCTCCTACCCCTACATCAATGAAATCTAAGTATTTGCCAATTCTGATGGGCGTCTGACGCACGAGCTGGCGCCAATGATAGCATGTGGAGAGCATGAACCACGTACCTTAATTGCAATGTCACTGAAGAAAGCAATTAGAAAAGTAATTTAACGGATCAGTGGTTTGCAATATTTTGAAGTATGACCTTGTTCCTATGATGGTATTGATTACTGCAGATGTTCTGATAGCTTGACAGATATCGAAGTTATTCATTCCAGGCGTTCTCCAGACAAGTGCGGACTAGGTGCTAAGGTACCTCAGAATCAATTACATGTTTCCAAAGTGTTTGCAGTGGAGAAGTTGTTTGTGCACACATTTTAATATTTCTTTGAACTATTATCAAATGACGTTAGGTGATATTTCAAACGAAATAAGGCATTGCGGGGTCATTTGAAGCATGACCAGGTTTGGAAACAGATCAATGGAAAAGGCAACCTATCCATGGTCTTGTATGTTATCGTTTTGGTTATTGACTACATATCCAACCACTATTGAGCAGTCATATATATATATATATATATATATATATATATATATATATATATATATATATATATATATATATATATATATATATATATATATATATATATATATATATTAATACATACATATATATATATATATATATATATATATATATATATATATATATATATATATATATATATATATATATATATATATATATATATATATATATATATATACAGTGGAACCTGTCAAATTGAACACCTGTGTACATTGAACACCTGCGTACATTGAACAATTTTTCATGTCCCGGCACACTCCCATTGAAAATCAATGGAAGGCTACCTGGATACATTGAACACCTGTCTACCTTGAACATTGAACACCAAATTTGTTCCCGTAGGCAACATTTAACCTGTCTACTTTGAACATTCTGCACTAATTTGAAACTTTTCACTGAAAATGAGGACAAAAGAGATACATGAGATAAAATGTTTGGTTAACTGATGTTTCTGAAATGCTGAACATGTGAAGTTTTTAACTATATGAAGAAAGTGAGGTAGAGACATAGTAGATTTTGCAATGAAATGATCAAGTTTCTCTGATTACCTTTGATTCTGTTTCTATTTAACCTGACCTCCAATTACTCTGAACCTGGATACATTGAACACCTGCGTACATTGAACACTTTTTCATTTCCCGTGAGTGTTCAATGTAGACAGGTTCCACTGTATATATATATATATATATATATATATATATATATATATGTATATATATATATATATATATATATATATATATATATATATATATATATATATATATATATATATATATATATATATATATAGAGAGAGAGAGAGAGAGAGAGAGAGAGACAGAGAGACAGAGAGAGATGGGTCAGCCACTTGCCACTAAGCCACATGGACTGATCTTTGACTGGTTGCTTATAACGTGCATATTTCAACGAAGACAAATGTGTCAAGTTTTTCTATATACAGTGATTAGCATTCGCACTTGCAAAGTATAAAAGAGACCGATACACTCTATCTGATAATTAAAGGAGCTAACTTATCAAATTGCCTATTTTCAAAGCAAAAGTGAGCCTGTCCTTCTTGCTGTCAGATATTATACAAATATGGCACTGTGATGAGTGCAATATCTAGATTCATTGCACTCTGAAAAGTGATATTGTACGAGGCGCTTACGCCGAGTGATATATCATTTCTCAGAATGCAACAAAAGTTGATATTGCACAAAACCAAAGTGCCATACTTGTTTCAAGATATGCCTACTGCTCATTCTCTGCTGTGATAACTGGGAAGTGCAACATTTCTTGGCTTTCTTCAAAATTCACATCTTCATAATTCATCTTCTTCAGATATGTACAGAATGTCCTGTGTGCCCTTACACTGGTCCTCTTGGCGTTTATTGTGTCCTTTGATAACAAAACAATTGTTTGCATCATCATCACTTTAGCTGGCGAAGCGTGTGTTTCTTTTAGTATTTGGCTCCATTCTACAGCATGATCAATTCATTGGAGCAGACGCACTTTGGAATGGGAGAAAGACTGGGCTTATTGTTAAACACGAAGAAGGAATGTGGGCTGATCACAACTTGATTTCTTATCCAAAATAGGGTAAATTTCAAAAGTAGAAGCCCAATTCTTGCTGAAATAAGTTTAGCTTCAGAAGGCCAACTGAATAATTTAAAGAATTATGAAAATGGAAATATTATTGATATTTTTTCCTTTTCCAGGTTTTACCACGAACCATTGGGTCATTGTAAATCACTAAACTGGAATATATGTTTGTGTTAGTTCATTAATGTAGCAATTAGAATAATATAAATACCTGTAAAAAGTCACATGCATTAGTTTCAGAAAGTTAATAATTTATCTATATAATTTGAAAATGTCTGTATTTTTGCAAGGCTCCATTCCCAAACAGGTTTACACAAGAAGCCAAGACGTTCTGAGTTCCTTGTCTCAATTCACTTCTGTTGTGTTCCTTTTCAAGAGTTCAAGTTGAGAATTGAGCGCATGAACCTGACAGCTCTGAGTCTGGAGGTTTGAAAGTACTATTAAACCCTAATCACAATTTTGTAAGGTGGTCAGGTGATATGACTACGATATGACCAATCACAGCAGAGAATGAGCAGTAGGCATACAATAATATAAATTATTATATCTCGCGTGAAAATTCTTGATCCTGGTTGGTCAAGAGCCATAGAGTAATCGTCATGTTACACATACTCCTTAGTGACAGTCTGTGTTCCTTAACAGCGGGATTCTTTTAATTGAATGAACCAGGCAACAGCATGATTTATTCAATTGAATGAATCGCGCTGGCCTGAATAACCATGAACACCCACGTAGGTTTGCCGACTGTACAAAGGAGTACATATCCAAAAACTTGGATGTTTGTCAATTTTACCCTTTCGTCTTTCATATTGTGATTGGTATAATAACACAAATATGACTTCCATGTGGGGTGTACAACATGAATAAATCCTCCAAGAGATTCCGAGGCAGAGGTGTATCTTAACGCCAGGTATCCATTCTGGTTGCCTTGATAATCAGCAGCCATCTAGAATTTCAAAATGGTCGCCATTGAACTCTCCTTCTCGCCATATTTCTGCCTTAAAATGAAACAGATATGCAGTCTCAGTGTCTAAAACCATGTTTTATGGGATGAGGATTCTATTTCTTGTATGACAAATAGCATCAAGAATGTGATCATCTTGGATTTCAAGATGGCAATCATATGAAAGTGTTTTTTCCCGCAAACCTTTAGTTCTAAATAACATAGGAGCAACATATCAGGGACCAGGATTTCGTTTATGACATTTGTAGTATCACTAGAGTTTCATCTTGCCATAGTCAATCACACAAGGGCATTTCTCAATTATGGAGGCCTTCCTACAGGTAAAGAAGCTGTTTAGCTTCAAACAACTGAGTAACATTTGGCACCAGATGTTTATGATGAGATGGTTAGAAACAGTACTACTGCGTTACCTACAGTGCGTACTAAGTGGATAAGTATTCAAATGATCATCAGATGACCTTCATGTAGCCTTCAAATGACCTTGAAAAAATAATGGTTATAGATGATCTTTACAAATTTATATAAATTGGTACCTTGTATGCTGAAATTGGTTAAGCCATACCTAAAACATCATTTAAAAGGCCTTGAGCTACAGATTTAGAAAATATCATTCATTTTACCTAATTCTTATGCACTCTGTTACACACTCCAACTAAAGAAGAAATTGCATAATGTTTGCTAACAATTGAAAGGTTTATAGGACAGATGTATATTCGACGCAGTACAGCTGGCCCTGTAAATGAAGCCAGGCAGGAATTGTTCACACAAAAAGGCAGACAAATTGAGAACCTTCCACCCACACAATGTGCACCACTTTAGCACCTTCTGCATGTATGATATCAGGTAGGGCATGTGTGGAGCCAAGTCCTTGTACAGTCTCCAACACTTCTAAACCTTGCCGATAATGGTTAAATGCATACCACAGATGGTTGGCAGATTAATTGGATGACATTGCCCCCTGCAGCTATGGCCTGTCAACCAATAATAAAAAGTGTGGTTACACAAAGGGTTGCAAAGAAAAATGTAAATGTGTGAAAGGTCTTCGCTGCACAACACTCTACAGGTGTCATGGATGGTACATGTTCCAACTGTTCTAAAATGAACAACATTTCCCCACAATTTTGTTTTGGAGATGGGTGAAATATCTCTCTTACCTCAACTGCATTCTCACATCTGGCAGCGACATGATTCATATCCAAACCTGTCATCTTAATTGTCTTGATCACCTCCCGAATTGATTATGAAATAATTCAATTATTTGGCAGTTGCAGGTATATTGAACCAGAGTACTCTTTGTGAGCCAGTCCTACAATTGTATGTGAGGTGGGTGATATGCCTATCACTAACCTAAACTACCTTCTCACATCTGTCATATACTTGATAGACTGACCTGTCATGCATAAACGTTAGTATCATACTAGTTTAAGGTAAAAAACAACCAGGTTTACTTAATACAGGATCATATGTTCCATAAATGTGAGGAACTGCAAAGCTACTTGACATAAACTGAACTGTGGCTGTAAAGAACCAGGACGGTAAACAGAATGAATGAAAAGATTCATGGGACTTTGAATCATGCGTTCCATGATTGTGAAGAACTACAATGCTACTGGATATATAATTAGATTCAATTATATTTTTCCTATTATTTAAATTCTAATATCGCTCTTTTCTGCGCAAAGTCTGCATGGCTCTTTTATTTTATACAATGCCTAGGGGAGTCCAGCTCGCCTAGCATTCTAAAGCATTGCTACCAACCACTTATCACCACAAACATTTCTCATCTTCGAATATTACTTGATGCGTGTGATAAATATTTGGGATTTATCGTATTATGTATGAAAAGACCATAGTCACCTGCACTCCCTGTCTTTCAAGTGCAAATTTGCAGGATTGAGTCCCTTTAGGCAGAATTGTCTGTGCGCTTTATAAATGTGCGGCGTTGTGGAAGGCTGTCTATGGTTATACTGCAACAGAAAGACCCCTTAAAATTGTTGGCGAAGAGAAGGAATTTTCTTCCTAGTTTCAGGTTTTGATGACCTAAGCTGTTGAAAGCGACATAAAATCTTTTCTATCGTTCATAACAAGTCATGGGGCTGCTCAAAAGTAAGCCGCCTACTGCATTACACACAGACTACTTACTCTCTCCAAACACGGCCAAATTGGGCTAGTTGCCAAAATCTGTAGGGACTCCAAATAAGGATTTTTTTGCACCCTCTGTAAGTAAAGGTTTGACACTAGGGTGATATGTACACATATGGATCTCAGGAAATTTCTTTGCCGTGAACCTGTGTCAAGGCCATTTAGCAGATACTGGTCACCAAACTGATCATTCACTGGCTAAATGTTTTGCAGTTATAATGAGCACGTCGGTAAATACATTATGCACAGATTTTGATAGAAGTGATTACGTGAATAGTGTGAAACCTCATTATAAAGGCCCTTATGTTTTTCTTTAAGGTGGCATAGAATGTGTTGTCCAATGTGAACTTAGTACTTAGCCTAAGCCCAAGGTCATGAAATCTGAAATTCATAAAAAGAATTGTTATGCTAGGATGAAATAAATACATCAATGCAGAATGTTATTATTCTGATAAGTACATTATCTGATATTGGTAGGTGTTTATTAATGTAGGTGTTTATTAATGTACAATAATATTACAGCAATACTCTATAACTGGTTAATTTGGCGTGTACTTAAGTTGGCATTTCTTTCAAAAAAATATTTTTATGCGATCTTTGATTTGGCGTTGATGGGCATTCGCCAAAAAACGCCAAATTAAAGACCACGCCAAATTAACCAGTTATACAGTAGTAATAACATTTTTGATAAATTCTTTTTGACCTTTTCTCAACTCCAAAGCATAGGCACATTAGTGGAGGTAATCTGAGCTATAGATATTCCGACCCAAGCAAATCCTGCTGTATTTATATGGCTAATTACTATATGTGTTTTCAGGCAGTGCACATGATGTCAGTTCATCACTATTCCAGTTGACCTTGAACTAATAGGTTCATATGACCTTCAGCCAAAGGTCAAGATCAGAGATAAAAAGCAATCATAAGATTGTATAACATGGAAATGTCGTGTGCTGGCAAGACTGAAATATGCCAGTTTCTTAAATTTGAGTTTAGAAAAAAAAACAGGAAATTAGTATTTACATTTTATATCTTGAAGCTTGTGATAACTACTGTATAACTGGTTAATTTGGCGTATACTTAAGTTACCGTTTTTTTTCAAAAAAGTATTTTTCCTGTATTTATTTTGGCGTCTGGAGCAGTCAGAACAACGCCATCTTTATGTAGACATATTTGTATGCGATCTTTAATTTGGCGTTGATGGGCATTCGCCAAAAAACGCCAAATTAAAAACCACGCCAAATTAACCAGTTATACAGTATCCTCCAACAGACAATAATAGACATTAGTTTCCTGTGATGGCAATAGGTGGCGCCGTCCATCGCCTGCAATAGCCTCTTTCACCCAGCCCGCAATGGTCACCTTCGCTTCCCAGCTCTTAAGATGATATTGAATGATATTGCGCCTCTCTTGCATGTCTCTAGATTCTGTTTTTGCTGAGGGAATTTAATGAAATAACCTCCTGTTATACCCTGCATTTCAGCATGCCTTGAATCATTTCCACAGGTACCATACTGACAGAAATGTCTCCTTTGAGGTGAAACATTGCAGAATAGAATCTATGATCCTATCCAAGTTAGCTCAATCACCTACGTTCAAGAAAACTCATCATTGAAACACCAAGACCACAGGTTTGGATAACATTTTCTTTAGAACGAGGACATGTGTGCTCAACTAGGAGATGCTTTATAATGTGTGTGTTACCAGCATCACAACCTTAATTAGTGATGGATGGCAGAGTTTGAATTTGAATTTTGTTTTTCGTCACATTTCTGCCAATTGTGGCTAATTCGTGACTAGCCAGTTGTAAATAGTGGAGGAAACCGGAGTACCCGGCGAAAACCACCGCCTAGCCCCAAGTCACTGGCAACTTTCTCACATGTCCAGGCCGGGATTCGAACCCAGGCAGTGGTGAGAGACAGCGTACAGTCAGTGGCGGCGCCTTAGACCACACGTCCGTCAGAGCAGAGAAAATCATATGCAGTATCCAAAGTAATAATGAGTGCAGCGTTGATAACAAGTGCATTTTTAATACTAGAATATAACTCAAAGACAATAAAGATTTGCGCAAGTTGACCTTATACCCGAGCAACATTAAGACTGATTCATTTTTAAAGCGATTTCTTCATCATTTTTCAATATCCATTCCATTGTGTAGGCGGTTAACTGAATATTGACCCAATGACAAGACTTGAATCGTCCACTAATTGCGTATGTCAACTATAGTCTGTCTGACTCGAGTTTGGCAATCATTTATGCCACTTTTTCTGTGACAAAACGTTCGAGTTTTCCATCCAAACTTGGCAAACCTCTTTGGAGCACTACTACGTGTATGTGCAAACATACTTTTTGTCTCAACTCCGCAAAATGTTGATTTTTAGTATTGTTCGCAACAGACAAACACGCGAGATCGTATTGTCGGCAATGTGCACATTTTACAACAGGAACTAATGAGCAAAATCAACATTTTGAGGTGTTGAGACAAAAAGTAAGTTTGTACATACACGTAGTAGTGCTCCACAGTGGTTTGCCAAGTTTGGATGGCAAACTCGTACGTTTTGTCACAAAAAAGTGGAAAAAGCGGTTGCCAAACTCGAGTCAGACAGACTATAGGCAATAATAATTTGAGAGAGAGAGAGAGAGAGAGAGAGAGAGAGAGAGAGAGAGAGAGAGAGATCAAATGAAATTCTCACTAACTCGGTCTAATTCGCTAACGATGTAACACGATACCACCACCGTCAGTTCCAATATCCTGATCTCTTAATTGCAAAATACACCTAAATCAACAAACCACTAAAGTTAAAGACCCTCATACAGAGGTCAGCATGTAAACTTTTCTACCTATAGAGTATGAAGCTACGGTTTTGTGACACCTACAAGCTTTTCCCAATGTACGTCCTCGTGTAACCTTCGAAGCAGATTGATAGGAGGGCATGTAAGAGGCGCTAACAGGCCCTTATCCTGCACGTGAAGTGCGAGGAAGGGAGTACTTTATAACAGGGAATAATCGCCTCTCAACAAGCCACTCACGACACGCAAGCCTGTTGATCACCTATTCATCAGCGGTCAGCACTTCATTTATTCTAAAGCGCGCTTAACGGAACCTTCGAGAAAAATCTTTCAACCACTAGCAACCATGATTGGCCCAACATAACAGTATGTGAGAAACGCATACAGTACAGACATTTAGTTTATGCACCAGTCGACCGAACGTCTGCCAATGCCCGGTTGTATAAAAACCATGCTAAGATGTCAAGAAAATAATCCAAACACATCAATGACACATGTACCTTGCGAATCAAAGCTACGTTCATTTATAAGGTCATCCGTACATCCATGCCAAGGAAACTGGGTAGCAATCGGGCATTCGGTCGTTTATTATGCCCGGGCTGCCCACGCATTTAGTGAAGGAATTAAATGTCGGCACTGTAGATGATTTACTTTATATACTCGTATACTCTGATAATTGTTAATGGTAGACCCATGGCCACTACTTCACTAGTCGAAGATGCATCTTTAAGTATCGTTTATTACACTTTAAAGCTTTTGAAATCACACTGCCAAAATAGTCATGTCTTGTGCTGTTTCCCCCGATCTGCAGCAACATAAAAGTTTAAATTTAAGTCTAAATCTCCAATATGTATTTCAGTTGGCGACGAATACAATGGTTTAGTTATAGTTATGAATGAGAAGTACCTTCTTAATTGGGGTTCTCCTTATATCAGGTTTCATAGTGCAGTTAATATTTAATATGAAAACAACAACTTGAAAGTTCTGTTTGGGGGAGGCGGGGTGGCACACTGCATATGAGAAACCTACAATATGGGTCAAATTTCCCTAAACATAATACAACTATTGTTTGGATGAATTGCGTATTTATCATAGGCAGTGCAAAACACCGAGAGATACGTCATATATAAAGATACACGAAACAAAGGACTGATTTTCTCCAATTCTGATTTCCATTGTTTTGGTCTTTTTATTTTTAAATTACAAAACTATTACAACTGGATAATGGGGCGATATCACGAAACGCCTTAGAGATCTTCAGACGTCATAATGAGAAGTAAATGGATATTGACTCAATGTCAATGGAACTGACTCCACCTTAACTGGCACCCAAGGTAAATCGAAAATGGAAATTGACGTATTAAGTAGGCAGCGATTCAACCTTCTGTAAGTGCATACGATTGAGACAATTATAACTTGTCTGCATCGTATACCCCCTGATTACCAGTAGGCTGCAGACGGTGATGTGAATTAACCATTTTTCGTCTGAATGGCATGCATGGTTTATTAATTTCGATAGTATGTTAAGACGCGTGAAGAGGGTTTGTTGATACCAACAGGAACTATCGTTTTCGTCGTTTCAAAGGCTTTATGTCATTTCATGGTCAGTAAAGCAAGGGCAAATTTCTCTCTTCTTTTCGTGGTTGTTGCATTATGGCAGACCATTTATTTTTTGCACAACAAATAGAACTCCACAACGTCACAGCGACTATTCTAACTAGCTGATAACTCCCGCTTTTGATCAGGCGCATCAAATAGTCTTGTATGAGAGCGTGAACATCTTTAGTCTAATGATACAACAGACCACAATGTAAATGCAGATGATGTTTTACCGCATGTAAAAGATGGAAATCTTGTTCTCTTGAAGTATACCACCTTCATTGACCCCCTGTTAAGAGAAATCGAACAATAAGGCCTTAGTTTTAGAATCTTGACTATTCCTCCAAAACCGAGAGTCTACGCAGATGATTTGTCAATCTGCAGTCTGTACATTATGGACAAAATTCTTAACATGGTCTACAAACATTCTTCTAAATGGCAGTTCTTATGGTACACGGGGAAAATAGATCCGAGGCAAGGAAGGGAGCGTAACTTCCATTTAGGATCTGAAAAGTCAAGGAACGTTTTGAATATGATCATGTAGGGGTGAAAAATAGGACTGAGGATAGGTTAAGTCACAGTAGACAAGTTTTTAATGCTTGCACTAGTGTTGGGATTAAACGCAAGGGGATGTGTATATGTCAGTATGCACAAAGAGCTTTGGACAATAATCGTCCCCATAGTCACATACGGGAGTTAAGTATAGGTAATGATTGGGGTTTGGACGATGAAGATTGTACACCATTATACAGGCGTCCTGAACAGAAGTACCTGCTCTTCGAAACAACTGACAAACCATATCACTTGGTTTAGTGGATTGTTTCAGAAATGGATACAAATAATATTGGTGATTATGAAATCATGGCTATGCTTTTTTTTTGCAAAATGAGTCTTTTAAAAAGGAAGTGATTACAGGTTGGAGAAAATCTACACAAAGTGAACGTACATGTAATGAGTGTGATATTAGTAAAGATTGTAAGAAATCCTTACACTAATGAATGTATTCTGTAGTTGTCTCCAGTTGTCTACTTCAGTTGTCTTCAAACTCTACTCCAAAATTTCCCTCCAAAAACCAGTTGTCTTCTTTGTTGTCACTGTGTATTAGTCCCGGTCACTATTTTCCTGCTCTATCATTGGTTGATAATAGGTCATACCCATAATGTACATAGTCCTAACAATTGTTTCTCTATAATGGGCATGATACTTAATATTGAAGTCAACATATATGCAAAGTACATATATTCGTGAGAATTCACGACAGTGATCTTGGAATTGTGAGAGACACCCTACACCTCGTTATGCAATGCTCGATATATGAAAGTGATGGAACGGTTATGTACAAAGTGACTCAAAGTAGAGATGATGAATCAGTAGTGGATAGTATGTCAAATAGTCAAGGTGTATAAAGAGTTCAAGTAGTTAGACATCCGGACGGAGTCCCTTTTGAATCCATGATTCAGATATGGAAGATAAGTTGTAAGCATATATCAAGTACGTATATATGTCGCCTATGGAAACGTAGGCACCTAGAATTTTTAAAATTTGACGTAGGTTT
Organism: Maea johnstoni; assembly: GCA_963942565.1. Lineage (NCBI taxonomy): Eukaryota > Metazoa > Annelida > Polychaeta > Spionida > Magelonidae > Maea > Maea johnstoni. The sequence goes on from OZ012687.1 coordinate 41,156,326, forward strand.
TCAAGCTTACTGTATAACTTATAATCAGACAGTGATAGCTGTTTTTTACGCGTCTTGTGCTGTGTGTTTGAACAATATATGCTAAGTAGGTAGATATTCTGTGAATATGTTCATTTAAGTGACTCTAATTTGGAATATGGAGCGCAATCTTCCCTGATGCGACTACAGTGCCGACATTTAATTCCTGCACCGAATGCGTGGGCAGCCCAGGCATACTACACAACCGCATACCAGATTGGCACCTAGTTTCATGGACATGGATGCATGGATTACCTCAAAATTGAACGCACATGTTATTAGAAAGCTACGTTAAGGTCATTGATGTGCTTGGATTCTTTTTTGACATGTTATCCATGGGATTTTATACAACCAGGCACTACCAGACGTCTGGTCGACTGGTGCAGGAATTAGATGTCTGTACTGTAGCTAGTTCTGTGTCTTACTTCGCTTAGATTTCGACACCTACATATGTTTAATTCTTCTATCTATGTGTATTTCTGTATTTCTGCTAACAGTTTAAACCTTTCTTGTATTCTGTTTGTTCTATAGACAACATTTGTAATAGGTATGATTTTGTACTTTTGCAGTTAGAGTCAATAAACATACAATACAAATACAATACTCCAGTGCGGACTCGAAGTGAGAGCTCACACCAAGGGCATTATCTGTTACCACCAGTCGAATGTAGACTCTCTGGAGCTTATGAATTTCTATTTTCGTTCGTATTTCCATCCGATTTTCCTCTTGACTCCTAAGTTACTTTTACTTCCTGCGTTAGTCAATTACTGCACATTCATAGAGTGGGCGCTGGGTGCCTCATTAGTTGATTACACACTGTTAATGAGCAGATATTGCACAGAGCATGAGATATCCATCTAAATTTAGAAAATAAAAAGGGGTAAGGAGGCTCAAAGGGAACCTAACGCCAGTAATACTATGGCTGATAAATAGATCATTCTTTCCAATGGTGTGCGAAACATCAGGTCATTGTAACTATTTGCAGTATGTGTGTCTCCGTGTGTGTGTATGTTTATATAAGTAAATAAGTAAAAACATACATATATATATATATATATATATATATATATATATGTATATATATATATATATATATATATATATATATATATATATATATATATATAAATATATATATATATATATATATATATATATATATATATATATATTTATATATATATATATATATATATATATATATATATATATATATATATATATATATATATATATATATATATATATATATTATTCTTAACGTGGTTTTACTTGTTTTACTTCTCAAAACAGTGAAATGGAAAAATTACAACAAAGAGACACATTATGTTTTAATATTGCATGTCCATTTTATCAATATGGTAAATCCGAATGCTACTTAAAAAGTGTACATCTCTATCATTATGACCAGGTTGATAACCATAAACTGTAGCATAGTGGTGTTACACAATATGTATGTATAAGTACTTTGTGAGAGATAGTATGATAAGTGGGAACATTCAAAGTATGTGTCACTTGTATAGGACATACCACACAAAAGCTCTACCCGAATGGTTCACTGAAGTGTGCATGTTTGACAATTTGTAACATTTATCATTTTTATGAAAATATAATTAAGTATGTCTACATCCATGATGTAAAATATTTTGTTTAGTTTTTATTTTTTTAATAATTTTATTGTTCCTTAGTAAGCATAGATATACAATACAATATGTGTGGTATATAATACATCAAATTTGTTCATTTTACAGTGTCCTTAGATTTACAGTGACCTTGTTTAGTTTTTTATTTATTAGTTTATCTAGTTAGGGAATTCGTTTCCACAGAATGGCTTGCAATGATAGATGGTTGGGTAAATAGATGATGAGAGATAAATAGAGATATAGGATGGTTGAAAGGAATCAAAGACATATATATTAACAAATTGATCTATAATGGTACGGACTGATTGAAATATAACCCTATGGATATGTGTGTTTCGTGAGTCAGAAGAATATCACTCTGTCAGTATTAAACCCGGGGGGGGGGGGGGGGGCACTTGGGTATTTAGGTGGGTGCATACGTTCGTTATCAAAATTAAAAATACCCCTAAAGCACTGATTTCTGGCCAAAAAAGCACCCTTATTTCAATAAAACGCTGATTTTTTCCACTAAATAAACACTCCTTCTTTTATCAAAACACTGCCATTGGATGAACGGGAACACATTATCTTAACTTAAGATTTTATAATCCTCTGCTTGTTTAGCGGCAGCAAGTGGCGGCAGCAAGCTCGGAAGCCCAGTCACTTCGGCAGTCACTCGCGCTCAGAGCCGCGTATATTTCGTGGATTGTAAGGGGATTTTGACCCCCATACTTCGTACCTGGGTACAAAAAAGTACCCTTCTTTTACAAAATCGCGGGCATGCGGAAGTCTTAAAAAAAGACCCCTTCTTCCGCGAAATACGTAACGCAGGTGCGGCCCCTTCTGTACCCGAGTGCCCTCCCCGGGGTATTAAAATAAAGCAATGTCTACCTTACGAGTTATGGTATACTACAGAATTAACTACTGTTAGCCTGCCCGCTTAAAGTGCCATTCACGGGTAAATTACTGCGCGCAATAACCTTCTGAGATTTGGTATGCTGCGGATACGTTAGAGTAAATGACTTGTTTATGGAGATTCTACAAGTATACGGTCCCCTTCTGACCTAGATTGTCTATGTGGCAAACCATTAGCATGCAATTGTTCTAAACACGTTTCCGAAACGCGTTAGGCCGGACAAGTTACGTAAGCCTTCAAGACATAAAACATATTACTGCTAACATCGCAATCAAATCACTGTAGATAGGTTTCGGAGGTAGGTTGTCAGCTTAATCTTGTAACTTTTATTATTATTATGCACATTATATACGTTATTGATTATGCTTCCATCCAAGCATTAATTTTGATATGTTAAATCAGTCAATAAATCCCCATAATGACCTCCGTGGTATTAACTCTCATCCCATTATGCTTTACTGTAAATCACTTAAATATGGCGTGAACATTATATAGCGTAATTACGGTACTGCCCTGGATAGCGTGATCTAAGTATAGCGGTGAACGGGAACAGCAGCAGCAAGTTCAATTAAGAATTTAATAAAGACGGGATTTTACAATAGCGCATATGGGCAGGGCGCTATTATCGCTATCGTATTGTTCCGCTATACTTAAGTGATTTACAGTATTTGCTCAAGTAGGTCACACACAATCTTATGTTGACTGCTTCTCATATGTTTTTTACAAATTATCCAGGTTCGTTCATTTTCATATAACTTATCAAATATACAAATTTACACTTTCTCCCCTTAGTTCCATCTTATGATATCCGTGTATAATTTGGATAATCCCGTTGGTATACACACATCATGATACAGTATCAAATGTTATTTCATGTTTTCTTGGTTTATTCAATCCGACATGAAATTATATTGCATTCCTTCATAGTCAGACCATCCCAGCATTAAGCTGTCAGTTATATTAGGTGAAAGAGGGGGAACTGATAGGTACTGTATAACTGGTTAATTTGGCGTTAATTTTTAATTTGGCGTTTTTGGCGAATGCCCGTCAACGCCAAATTAAAGATCACATACAAATATGTCTACATAAAGATGGCGTTGTTCTGATTGCTCCAGACGCCAAAATAAATACAGGGAAAATACTTTTTTGAAAAAAACGCCAACTTAAGTACACGCCAAATTAACCAGTTATACAGTAACACTACCCTCGATCCCCAAATTAACTTATGGATTAACCATCGGTTTGTGTTAAACTTCTGTTTCTCAATCCCTGTCAAAAATTTCTATCCCCATTGCTTTTACTCTCCATCCCTGTGTTGTTTATCTGACTCTTTGATGGTTGCTGACTTAGTCAACAACAGCTGTCGACGTATGTGCTCTACAATTTTATTAGTGTTATTAACCCATTAGCACTCAGAGCGGCCAAATTAGGCCTGACAATTTTGGAAATATTTCTCTAACAAAAGCGTTTTTTTGGAAAATAGTTGAAGTAGAAATGTCAAAGAGAAGTCAAACAACAACTCTCCTTCAAATATTTTGTGAACTTTTGCTTTATCCCCAAGTTATTTTGAAAAGTATGAAAGTAGCAGACGGTACTTTCTAGGGGATCTCTGAGTGTGAATGGGTTAAATTGTTATTATCGTTAATCTGCTGGTTTCTGTCATTCTTGTTACTTTTGGCACGAAACACTACTACTGTAAGTAATGTGAGTTGTCTCTCTAACTTTCTATTTTTGGCCCATTTTTCTTATAATGTTTGGGCATGTGAGAAAGTTGCCAGTGACTTGGGGTTAGGCGGTTGTTTTCGCCGGGTACTCCGGTTTTCTCCACCACATACAACTGGCTAGTCACGAATTAGCCACATTTGGCATAAATGTGACGAAAAGCAAAATTCCAAATCCAAATCTTATAATGTTATGGGGTACAGGCCTATCGTTATATGTAGCATTGGGTCATTTGCGTCTTTTGATTTTGTAGGGGTTGACCAAAACCATGAGTCTACCATTGTCATCACATGACCCCCATATCTAATATATTAGAGCTTTGCACTTCTCCCCCGTATTTCTTCCTGACCATCGTCTACCCCGAAGTTGACACTCCAGATGAAAGCTTATGTAGCTTATGTCTGCAGTAATGCAAGAAGTGTAAAGCTTGCTTACAAAATCAAAATGTTACTAAATAAATTACTACATCAGTAGCTGATAGATTAAAGAAAATAATTGAAATATTTTCCGATGATTTACTTGAAAAGAAAAAAATCATTGAATTTAGCAAAAAATGCATTTGACTTAATGATAAAAACACTTATACACTATTAGGTTCTGATTCAGAACCAGACGTCTTTCAGTTTCTATACACACACACACACCTATTCATCTTTGCCCAATCTCTCTAATTCTAGTCAAGCGGAAATAGACTTGCTATCCTAATCGCGTAGGTGTAGTTTTTCTAATACGATGAATTACTGTATAACTGGTTAATTTGGCGTAGTTTTTAATTTGGCGTTTTTGGCGAATGGCCATCAACGCCAAATTAAAGATCGCATAGATATATGTCTACATGAAGATGACGTTATTCTGACTACTCCAGACGCCAACATAAATACAAGGAAAATACTTTTTGAAAAAAAAGCGCCAACTTAAGTACACGCCAAATTAACCAGTTATACAGTATCATGCTCTTGCCACTGATAGAATGAGATACGGGGTGCCTGCAGTCCCTCAAGTCTAATATGTGGAAAATTGCGAAAACAACATCTAGTTAACAGCTTAATACATATCACTTAATCCTAGGCATGGTTTCGCACTGCAATGTATAAACCGTATCAATGGCACAATATATTTTGAAAGTGACATCCTTTATCTTCAATAAACCACATATCTAAATGCTATGGTTTGTTTCTGAATGAGGGTCCATTGAGTTATTTTTAAAATGCAGAATACAGTTCAGCATATTAATCCACATAGGAAAATTGAATATCTAGACAAATCTCCCTTTTATAAAATCATATTCTTGGACAGCAAGCGAACCCCCATAGTGTCCCGATGTAGATGGAAATATTATAAATCACCTGGTAGCAATATCAGTTGTCTATAATAGAATTACCTGATGGAATAAGAATACCGTTATGTATGCGATAAGGAAAGATCTCGTGGTTATGTTTTGAGAGGACAAACTCGCCGTCAGCTCGTCTTTTAGGCATCACTAATTAACTCACTCATTGTTCGCATTCTGTACCTCGAATCTCCGTACACCACGCTTTAATATCGGTCTCGTGCCCGAACTCAATTAGAGAAACTCTGCTCACCTCACGGGAGAAATGCACACACGCTGTCTCCCCATGTTACGCGAAAATCATAGAGCGCATATTGTGTACAGACTAGTATTCTAGCCTATTACACTAGGCTTGCAAGACTGTGGCATAGAGTCGTCTCCATCCTCACCTTCCCTGAGTTAAAGGGGAACTTGGGGAAGAACAAATCATAGGTGTATATGAAGGTTCATGAACATAGCTCAACATCTGTCATAAACAGGGAAGCCCTAGAGCTCCAAACAAAGAGAAATCTAAAATTGCAATTAGTGAATAGCACCTCCCCTGAGCCAAGGCCGCAGCCATTTTGAATCCGGGTCATCATCCCCCTGCTGTGGTCAGTGGTATACGCACAGAGCTAGGGGCAGCAAGCACAGAGCTAGGGGCAGATTGCCACCCAATTGAAAAACATGGCGGCTGCCAGGGGCTGGGCAGGACGATGACAATATGCAAAAGTCTCCCCTCATGGGATCACTGAGAGAAAAAGAAGGGCAGCATCCTGTTCTTGAAGTGTATTACTTTCATATAAGCTGATATGTATGTGAGCCTTAGGGCACCTTTAACAACATTAGAGCAACAGCTGGGCCACAGCCCTGGCAGTCACTGTTTCACGAAACTATCGCGCTCATCTATTCAAATTATCAAAAATAAATTTGTTATAAAACGCGATTTTGATACACTTGACGGAGAGTTGTGGGTCGTGTTATCAGTTGACTTCTATCAATGTCTTTCTAGTAGGGGATTCATTTTTTTAGGAATAGCTCTCGAAAGTAGCTTTGCCGTTTGAGCCGTTCTAAGAATCAATGGACCGCTGGTGAGTGTAGTATATGTAGTTACACGATCCTCTTGGAATAGTCTCCTTTAACACATCCGCGTCTGTAGCGGCCAAGAAAACCCGGACTTTCAGGTGAACATGTGGACAGACACGATTAGTGTTATAGTACCCCTACTACTTCGCAAAACAACCGCAAAGATAACCCCGCCTCCCCCCCCCCCCCCCGCGCATGTCCGCGATTTTGTAAAAGAAGGGTACTTTTTTGTACCGAGGTACGAAGTATGGGGGTCAAAATCCCCTTACAATCCACGAAATATACGCGGCTCTGACGCCGAGTGACTCCCGAAGTGATTGGGCTTCCGAGTTTGCTGCCGCCACTTGCTGCCGCTAAACACGCAGAGGATTATAAAATCTTGCGTTAAAATACGTGTTCCCGTTCCTCCAATGTCAGTGTTTTGATAAAAGAAGGGGTGTTTATTTAGTGGAAAAATCATCGTATTAAAATAAGGGTGCTTTTTTGGCCAGAATTCAATGCTTTAGGGGTATTTTAACATTTTGATAACGAACGTATGCGCCCCCCTAAATACCCAAGTACCCAAATCCATTCATGCACTAAAATGCAAACATAAAAGCATAATGAATTCCCTGAAGAAAAATTAAAAGGTACTAAATTTTGATTAGGGTAAATGTCACAAATTATGTTCTATGCTCTGAGGGCAGTTCACATCTACGGGGTCAATTCGTGTGCATACCTCAAATCCTACAGAACTAATTCCGAAATGCTGCGCAGTGCTTATCGGCCTAGGAAGACGAAAGCGAATTTCTGACGACAAATTCAGCGAACATACTGAGCAACATTTTCTAGTTAGAGCCCTGGAAAATAGACCATGCACCCGGCTACTACCAGTGGTAGTTTAGACTAACAATCATACAAGTTTTATGTACCAAAAGAACTGGATTCGAATTTGTCCCGCGGCATGTGGCTTGAGGGTAGTCGGTGTTTGCCCCCCCCCCCCCCCCCCCCACTGATGATCCGTGTACCATCACCATTAACAATTGGCTTCTCACGATTTAGTCAAAATATGTCAAAACAAACGACGTTAAACGACGACTTGAAATTCAGTCGCCGGCACAATCACAAGCAGTCTGTAATGGAATGGTACATGAAAATATAAGCAATAACAAATCTGATGAATGCCAATTTGCTACTTAAAAGGGATATTGAAGTGTGTGTTTTTTTGTTTTGTTTTTTAATACACCATATGTTAATTGTTGGAATTTTCCAATGGTTTATATTCGCAGACCAGACAGCATGCGCCACTAAATGTTCAAGGATTAACTCTAAAACGCCTACTGGGTCCCTATAAGTCGCTGCTATTTTTGGTAATAGTTTTACATTGTGGAATATTTCAACGAGAAATGTTACCCATAACACAATGAACAGTTCTTCTTCGAATAGTTTGTATAGTTCTGCTTATAAACGCCGAAATGTCTTTCAAAAGACATTCTTCCTCGCAGACCTGGACGAAGCTTGAAGGGAACGCTTAGCACGCAGCGGCTGCGCATTACGGGCGGATTTAGGTATGGGAGAGACGGCCTTTACAGTCTTACCGTAATAGCATCTCTCTTTCCGGACATCTAAGCCAGCGGATAGTAGCTCACCTCATCCGGTAATGCCACACATTAAAGGTCGCTGATTGGGTGAGATGCGGGGAGAAGAAAGGGCTATCTTGCGCGTAAAAAGAAAGTTGCCGCTGGCCATAGCGGACGAGAGTTGTCCCTGCCATCTGACTACAAGAGATGTGGATCCTACGTAAAGGAAGTATGTCATTTATCGCAAGAGCATTTATCTTTTATGAACCAGGACCTTTTACGTCACAGCGTGTGGGAGTATCTCATGTTTCTTTGGAAAGTATGGTCAAAGCACGTATACAAACAATAGTTAAAACATATTCTGCTTGGAGCATCAGGCATCAACTACTTGCTCTCTCTCATTACTGCCAGGGCTTCCATGTTCGAATCCCCTTCGAGGCCAGTGAGAACGTTGCTTTAACTTTGGAGTTTGAAATTTCAAATTTGCGCCACTTTCTTCTGCCATATTGAGGCTAAGTCATGACCAGCCACATTTCACTGATTGAGGAAATAGGAGAACCCCGCGAAAACCACCGCCTTTACCCAAGCTTGAATTTGGCCATACCGGTGCTTTTCGGTATCTCAGGTTTCCACCATCGTTGGCATTCGGCTTGTCATATCTCAAATGTATTTAGCTTTACGAATTGTGAACTGATACTGATAAATGAGTATGATAATATACCGATTTCAAAATCCAAAATAAATCTTGAAGCAGCAAATTTGGAAAGATAAGTTTCTAAAAAGTTGTCCCATAAAATACACTTATTGTAAAAGAAATAGTCATGAATACAATTATTTCTGTTATGTCTTAACTTTAAAAAGTAGACTACCAAAATTAATAGACAGACAGCGCAAGTTTTGAGACGAAATGATTACATTGTAGAATTAATTATGGGTGATATTATAAACGGACACATCCCCCGTCTATTACTCACAGCTGGTTTAATATCTTATTTATCAATGGTATATCTGTTTGCTAAGCCCCTTGAATTATTGATACGTAGGGAATGTAGCCCTTAGTGTTTGGTCGCAGGGATATCTGGGCATTCTGATGATTTTGCATCGAAAGAAATGTCATGGTTACCGTCCGCCGGAAGGGTACTACAAATTACCCTCTACTTCAAAAAATATTCTGTAGAAGTCATTTTAGTTTCGGCCTTGATTAAGTAAAATGAATGAATTAAGACTGTTTTTGTTTTATTTTTCTAATTTTCCCATTTGAAACTCGCCGAAGTATGTCTTTATTAGAGAGCCATTACATGTATCTAGGTGGGGCCTTTTTGATTACTGTGGTGAAAGACTTGACCCATTAATGCTCACAGCGGCCAAAAACAGCCTGACAATTTTGATGAAATTTTACAGGAAACAGCAAATTCAGAAAGATATTTGATAGAGAAATGTTATTCAGGACATAACCAACAACTCTCCTTCAAATATTTTGCAAAATCATGCTTAACTCCAAGGTTATCATCAAAAGTATCAGAGATCCAGACGACAATTCCTAGCAGAACCCTTAAGTGTTAATGGGTTAACATGTATATAGCAGAACAAAGTGAAATCTAGGGATGGGATTAGGTTTGGATATCATCGCCGATTGTTGACCCATTTGGCGTTTGAATATTCTTAAAATTGCTCTGACCGCAAGAGAATACCTAAATAACCAGTTCAATATTTGGGCTCATAGGCATGGGGGGGGGGGGGGGGGGGGGGTGTTTAAAACGAGCTCCTGCTTAAAAGGGGAACGTCTACAGCTGAGGCAGGTGCAGCCCCCTGCAACCGATTCAAACAAGCCCAGTGGCACGTCGTACTGAAGATCCTAAACCCTTATGCTGCTGGTTGCTGATGTGGCCAATAAAAAAATGATGCAAAAAACCTAAAAGAATGACTGAAACCATGGCAAATGGGTACTCATCTGAGAGTTCTCAGCAAGAGCTATCTAATGAATACCAACATGACGAGGTTTAAAAGGTTTTCAAAAAATTCTGCGTTCTTGTGCATTTTACGAAAGTAGCCTCAGCATTGAAAGGGTTAATGTGAAGGAGAAGGACGGCACGCGCCTCAGTAGGACCATTCGTTTGTTAATTCTGCATATTATGCACTTGGTTTGGATTTCTAGTGATTGAATACATTTTTACCATAAAATAAGTATTTTTGATGATATCTGACTGAATGTTGTTGTAACTTTTGGTCAAGCATGCTATTTTCCAAATACTTTAAGTAATAAGTTAAAGGATAGTAAAATTTGCTGGACTATTTTTGCATTCCCGATGCAAATTGTCCATGGCAACGGGTGTCCAAAGTTGCCAAGCCATTTGCGCACTCCAGGTGCAAGTAGGTCGAATTTGGAATTTCGTTTTTCGTCACATTTATGCCAATTGTGGCTAATTCGTGACTAGCCAGTTGTAAATAGTGGAGGAAACCGGAGTAGCCGACGAAAACAACCGCCTAACCCCAGCAAGTAGTGGACCCATTCATGCTAAAGATTACCTCTTAACGCAGCCGTCAGCATCTACGACAGTTTTGACGATAACTCGGAAATTAAGAACATTATACCCTGGTTTTGACTGATGTAAGCAAAAAGGATTAGGATTAGGAGGAAGCGGATGATCTCCTCAGGTACGCTATAGTAGTGTGCTAGAGCAGACTGATGATTCATATTTTGCTTGTTTTGCTTCTATATTATTTTTGAGCGATTAGCACCATTACTCGACATGGCAGATCACGAACGCTTACAGACTTCATGTCTGCTATGTGGCAGAGTTTGTTTTCGTTTTGCAGCCTCGCTTGATAAATACGAACAAGTGAAAACACAATTAGAGGATCGGCGGCACAGCTACACAGACACAGACACACATGTATAACTATATATAACTACATATATATATATATATATATATATATATATATATATATATATATATATATATATATATATATATATATATATATATATATATATATATATATATATATATAAATATAAACATATATATATATATATATATATATATATATATATATATATATATATATATATATATATATATATATATATATATATATATATATACAAACATATATATATATATATATATTATATATCTATAAAAAGTAAAGTTGATCAAAATCTCAGAAAAATGTTCAGCACAATTTTATTTATTTATGAGAATTTATTCATTAAGAATTTTGAGAGCTAGGAAATATGCTACATGAATAGGAACAACCTTGAATATTTCGAGATGTTTTGAACAAATTTTATTTTTTCTCGTGATTATATTTTTCACTATTTTATCTGTTTAAAAATAAATCGCAAAGGTAAAATGTAAAGAAGACTAAAATGTATCTGATTTATAGGTTTATTGATATCACATATTATATTTCATAATACCACAAATAGAGGTAAAGCTAGGAAAAGCAGTACATGTTTTGGCAGTTATCATATGAGCATTCAAAATAAGAATGTTATCCTCATTCAGAATGAGAAAGATATACATGTACATGTACTTGGGATCCTGGGTTTTTCCAACTCCGAAGTCCTCGGCTATCTTACGAGCACTTCTGTTCTTATTGTTGAGCTCTATCAACTTAACTCTCTCTATATATACATATATACATATATATATATATATATATATATATATATATATATATATATATATATATATATATATATATATATATATATATATATATATATATATATATACATATGCATATGTATATATATATATATATATATATATATATATATATATATATACATATATATATATATATATATATATATAAATATATGTATATATATATATATATATATGTATATATATATATATATATATATATATATATATATATATATATATATACATATATATATATACACACATATATATATATATATATATATATATATATATATATATATATATATATATATACATATATATATATATATATATATATATATATATATATATATATATATATATATATATATATATATATATATATATATATATATATATATATATATTGTGTGCGTGGGAGTGTGTGCCTGGCATTATATCTGGATTTAACTGCAGGTCTCTTAAGTTTTCTCTCCTTTTTACAGTCTTCGTAGGACTGCAAACATTCATTTCCATACGGTTTTAATGACTTCAAATTCAATGTTCCTCTGATGCATTTGCCTCAAGAAGGGTGCGTTTTTCTCATAATTCTGGCGTTCTCGGGACCTTGCGAAATCGCTGCTAATAGGAAAATTATTTTCTCAAGCTCAGGACGCTGAATAGAGTTAGTACGTCTATCACTCGTCACTGATCGGGCGATCACTTTCATTTCCGGCCTCTGCATGTATTTCACCCTTAGGCTCACCCTCAATAGCAAGACTCTAGCTGAGATGTGTACTATTTCCCGCGCGGAAATTGTACGCTGCATTCAAATATCAACGGTTTACATTTTCACGTTAAAATCATTTCCTCGTGTGCTGGTTATTGACTAGACACTCCGGGAAATCTCTCTTATAGTCCGAGCACAAGGTGCTAGGTTCGGAAATGAAGGCGTCTAGACAATTCAGGTTCTCGCTAAATGATACAATTTCACCAAGCGGTAATATTCCTTCTCTGTGCGCCATTGCATTCATATGAATCTGAAAGCTTAGTCCCTCATCCCGTACTTCATAGTGCGCTGAATTCTTAAATAAGATTCAACGAGTTATTTTATTTCGTTGGAAACATCATACGAAACACCATGTGCACTATCTTTAAGCCATCATGGACAGAATTGTATTCACCATTTTCCAAGGTCATCAATAGAAAACAGTACTTTATATTATTTCATCAAATGGATACTATATAGGAACATGTGAAACCACATGCATGGGTGACTTCGATTTGATAGTTTTTTGTAGGAAATTCCCGCAGCACGTGTCAGCAGTTGTAGGAACCCGATACTCTAGCCATCAACAAAGCCTGGCATATTAGGAAATATCTTTTAAAAGTATGACGTATTTGAAGAAATCCTGAAAGGAAATTGTCTCTCAAAAGAGGAGATTTGATTTGATTTGAACATTTTTAATAGCCATAGTTTCGTACATGGTTGCCATCATGTCGGTGGTCTTTCGATGTTAAAGATATAACACCGCTGTTTATTGTTATCACTTGTATCAGCATTTATTAATAACTGGTTATATTTATTAATAACTGGTTATACTTTAAGACAGGCCATTGAAAAATCTAAACTAAGTTTACGCTTGTTTCAGGCCATATAATCGGTCTGGTGGTATGAGCAAATAATATGTTCATGTGGGATATATATATATCATATCTTCTTTAAATACGGCGAAGTAATGAATGCTACTTTGTAAAAGTGGGCCAGAGACTAATTGAAAAAAACTGTTCCGACAGGTAATTTAATGTTGCTCATGGGTTTGATTTGTCAATTTCAGATCATTTCCCGTTATAGTATACATCGTTTTCTCCTATAACCTGACACACAGTATCACTGTCTTGGCCATCGTGAATGGGTTAAACACAATCATCAGAAGATGCACCTATAGATTTTGGATAGATGTGGTCTTTGCATGCCAAGCAGTATATGACAATGTGTGGACACCTACTATTTCCCAAAATATTGATATACTGTAAATCACTTAAATATGGCGTGAACATTATATAGCGCAATTGCGGCACTGCCGTGGATAGCTTGATCTAAGTATAGCGTTGAACGGGAACAGCAGTAGCAAATTCAATTAAGAATTTGATAAAAACGGGGATTTTTTAATAGCGCATATGGGCAGAGCACTATTATCGCTATCTTATTGTTCCAGCTTTACTTAAGTGATTTACAGTACCAATATGGTTCCATTTTAGATTGTGCAATTATTTCAATGAGGAATGGTTTGAGAAGGGACTGATATTTGTAAAGGACCTTTTTATTGATGGGAATGTTGTCTATTTAGATTATCTAAGAACCATACTGAGCTTAAAATGCAATTTCCTGGAATATGAATCCCTCAAACAAAGAATTCGCAGGTTAGATATATCTTTTAGTGAATATGACTACACTCATCCGTCTTTACCAATCATGTTAGAAGCGATAGGTATAGGAGAAAAAGGCTGTAGGAAAATTTACAAAATTCCACAGAAAATGTCTTAGATCAAACTGCAGTGAAACAGGAAATTTTGCAGAACGAGACAATTGTCAGAAAGGAAGTTTTAAGAGGGTTTCAAATTATACACAGAACACCAAAATGTGCCCTTTACTCCTGTATGTTCAATTCAAAGTATTACATACTCGTCAATTGCTTTGCAAAATGAACATTTCAGACTCAGATCGATGAGAGTTTCTGTGAAAACGTTGTAGATTCAGGAAGTCATGCATTTATAGACTGGCTGCAGACCGCTCAACTTTGTAGAGAAATTGAAATCTGGTTACGTACAAATATACATAATACGACAAAAATGTCTGATAAGGAAGAAAATAATGAAATATCCATTATTATCAAATGTGCTTATTTACCCGTACCAAAAGACTATTCGTTATGCATAATAGAAGAAGATGCACATTTTTCTCAAACGTTATGCAAAGTTTTGATAAACTAATGTATGTCCACTATAATATGCATGACCTATGCATACGTTTGTGGAAGAGAAAAATAGGCAAAAAAACAAGAAGGAATAAAACAAGAAGGAAATAGGTAGAGTTCCGACGAGACAAAGGAAAGAGATAGACATAGGAACCACAGAATTTCTTCTTTCTTCCATGTTTTCTATGCATAATCTATGCATATTTTGCTTAATGCGAAATATGCAAACATTTTTCTTGTGTTTTTTTGCATATTGTTTCGATATCTTTCCCTATTTTTAGCGAAACTTATGCATAGGTCATGCATAATACAGTGGATATACATTAGTTTATCAAAAGAAGATTTGCATAACGTGTGAGAAAAATATGCATACTCTTCTATTACGCATAATCCTTTGGTACGGGCAACACCAAAACAGTTTTATATATGAAAAGACCTGAAGGTAAAAGTCTAGGAATACACGATGTTCTAAAGTCAAATTACAATGAAATGATCGCAGATGAATATATATGCTAGGTCTACCAAAAAATGGGACTCTTTCTTAAAGATGGGTAAACTGTGAAGGTTCGTTACATAATACAATTGACCGAAACCTAAATTGAAGAAAAATGTATACATAGCGTAACGATATATTATCGACAATGTGTTCGGTAAAAAGTAGAACTTGCCAACGGCAGTTATTTAGTCCTTTTTATATAAACCTTTATTGACCTCAATAGCAAATAAAAAGCTAATCTAGGAGGTACAAAAAGAAAATAATAAAAAAGACAAAATAAGACAAATCAAACATTAACATTAAAGTAACATGGAAATATTTGCAATGGTCAAAAGTGACAGTGAGTGAATAACAGAAAAAAGGCAATTACAGGATAAATTATTTAGTCCTTATCTATGTATGTGATTGACATTGTTTGTCTTTTTTGTAAAAACATGAAATAAAAATCCTGTTACACTTGCCCTAAAGCAGTATCTGCTTGAAGGGTACTTTCATGGTGCTTATGTTTACAACCCCGGAAGATCTTTAAGGCAATATATAACGGTACATGTTATAGTCTAGATTTTCAGATGAGTTACAAAAAGCTAACTTAACAATTAATGCAATTATTATATATCAGTTAGTAATCTATTCACGCCTGAAGTGTACAGAAGACCTGAGATAAATGGAATTATGTGTGAAATATTTGATTTAAAGTTTTTAGATTCAACTGAGTTACACCAAAACGCAGATTTCCATGGTCTTACATACACAACTGGTCAAAGCTATTGGGCGGTAATTATTTGGATTTTTGGATTTTTTTCCTGGCTTGGCTGTCTGAAGCTAATGAATTCAGCTGTCAATTTGCGGAGATGCAGCCTACTTTGTTGGTTGTGTGCAGAAAACATCGATTCTGAAAGTGACCGTCTTCATAGTTTAATTGCCATTTTTTCTTCATTGTTAAATTTTTTCCTTATAATAGTTTGCTATTTACACACTTTCATTTATTCGTGGGAAAATAACTATTGTGTATTTTAATATCTAACTTTGACCGCGTATTTAGGAATACCGTATATAGATGCATTGTGCTGTCCCTGCAGATGAGACAATCCAACCCATTTAGGAACAGAACACTCTAAGATGGACGGAAATCTGTATACTTACTCGACGAATGCAAAGAAAATCGCAAAATATATTCCTGCAAGTGCCTTAACAAAGAGTTTCTCATGGTCCATCGTTAAGTTAATCCATTTGTGTCAGCATTAGACTCGCAGTGTCGGAATTTGATCAAGACACATTAAATGAAAAATAATAGAAATATTTCTATTATTCTGAAAAGGATTTGTTTCACCCAAAGGGAAACATCCCCTTGCTATAAGGGATTTGTTTCACCGAAAGAGAAACATCCCCTTGCTAAAGGGATTTGTTTCACCGAAAGAGAAACATCCCCTTGCTAAAGGGATTTGTTTCACCTAAAGAGAAACATTCCCTTGTTTAAGGGATTTGTTTCACCCAAAGAGAAACATTCCCTTGCTAAAGGGATTTGTTTCACCCAAAGGAAAACATCCCCTTGCTAAAGGGATTTGTTTCACCCAAAGGGAAACATCCCCTTGCTAAAGGGATTTGTTAAGCCTAAAGGGAAACATCCCCTTGCTAAAGGGATTTATTTCACCCAAAGGGAAACATCCCCTTGCTAAAGGGATTTGTTTCACCCAAAGGGAAACATCCCCTTGCTAAAGGGATTTGTTTCACCCAAAGGGAAACATCCCCTTGCTAAAGGGATTTGTTAAGCCTAAAGGGAAACATCCCCTTGCTAAAGGGATTTGTTAAGCCTAAAGGGAAACATCCCCTTGCTAAAGGGATTTATTTCACCCAAAGGGAAACATCCCCTTGCTAAAGGGATTTGTTAAGCCCAAAGGGAAACATCCCCTTGCTAAAGGGATTTATTTCACCCAAAGGGAAACATCCCCTTGCTAAAGGGATTTGTTAAGCCCAAAGGGAAACATCCCCTTGCTAAAGGGATTTATTTCACCCAAAGGGAAACATCCCCTTGCTAAAGGGATTTATTTAGCCTAAAGGCAAACATCCCCTTGCTAAAGGGATTTGTTTAGCCTAAAGGGAAACATCCCCTTGCTAAAGGGATTTGTTAAGCCTAAAGGGAAACATCCCCTTGCTAAAGGGATTTGTTTCACCCATAGGGAAACATCCCCTTGCTAAAGGGATTTGTTAAGCCTAAAGGGAAACATCCCCTTGCTAAAGGGATTTGTTTCACCCATAGGGAAACATCCCCTTGCTAAAGGGATTTGTTAAGCCTAAAGGGAAACATCCCCTTGCTAAAGGGATTTGTTTCACCCAAAGGGAAACATCCCCTTGCTAAAGGGATTTGTTAAGCCTAAAGGGAAACATCCCCTTGCTAAAGGGATTTGTTAAGCCTAAAGGGAAACATCCCCTTGCTAAAGGGATTTGTTAAGCCTAAAGGGAAACATCCCCTTGCTAAAGGGATTTGTTTCACCCAAAGGGAAACATCCCCTTGCTAAAGGGATTTGTTAAGCCTAAAGGGAAACATCCCCTTGCTAAAGGGATTTGTTTTACCCAAAGGGAAACATCCCCTTGATAAAGGGATTTGTTAAGCCTAAAGGGAAACATCCCCTTGCTAAAGGGATTTGTTAAGCCTAAAGGGAAACATCCCCTTGCTAAAGGGATTTGTTTCACCCAAAGGGAAACATCCCCTTGCTAAAGGGATTTGTTAAGCCTAAAGGGAAACATCCCCTTGCTAAAGGGATTTGTTTAGCCCAAAGGGAAACATCCCCTTGCTAAAGGGATTTGTTAAGCCTAAAGGGAAACATCGGCTTGCTGTCAAACCTTTTAAAATCAAAAGTTATTTGATATTTACAAATGTAAATGGACCATGTGAACGATTCAGACTCTTGATTTCGATTGACGTCACTTTTCTGCAATATTCCGGCTGATTCGTGACTAACCAATCGTAATTGGTAGAGGATATTGCAGAACCCGGTGAAAGTCACCACGCAACGGCTCAACCCCAAGTCACTGGCAACTTTTAAAAAATCAATGAAAATAAATGAAATTAAAAAAATGAAATTAAAAAAAAATAATAACAATATAAAAAAAATAATAATATAAAGAAAGATAAAAAAAATTAAAAAAATAATTTAAAAAGTATATAAGAAAAAAAAAGTCACTGGTAACTTTCTCACATGTATTGGCCAGGATTCGAACTCGGACAGTGGTGAATCTAACAGCGGAACGCCTTAGTCCACACGACCATCCGGGCAGATCCGAACGGTATAAACATTGATGGGTGATTTATCTAGCTTGTGATATTAGCTTGTGTCATTATTTCCCAGAAGCAGAGCGTATAGAATACCGCGTTAGGAATAGGTCAGTAATCAGTGAAATGTCATTTCCTAAGTAAAGATGTCTGCTCGCGAGCATAATGAGCCTCTAGCCAGCGCCACTGTGTGACGGAGCAACATGATGGAGGCTTAACACTTTTCTACTCTCCTTTCTACTCTAACTTACATATGCAAAACGTTTAATATAAGGATTATTTAACTGAAAAAAAGCCAAATGAATATCGCCACCATATTCCCTTTTTTACATTAGGTGAATGTACCAATTTAAAGTATAGGAACATCCATTTGTATGGTCCAGATATATACTTTTCCAGCAAATTATTCTTGTATTGTACTTAGCGAAAAAAAAACATCGGAAGATACCAGGAAGTTTTTTATTGCATGTACGTATCTTTATTGACAATATGATATAGCATATGAAAGGTACATCAAGATTTTGTAGAGAAAAATCAAACATATTACAACATATATGAATTAGATAAACACATGGGTGGTTATCTTAACATATAAGAAAATAGTATTAAGGCTGCGATGCTGGTGACACTCTCAAAATAAGACAACTCATAGTTTAGCACTCCTGTCCCCTTTCTAACAATAGTTATCTAATCCCTGAGGTCTTGGTGTTTCAAATATAAGTTTTCTTTAACTTACCTGCTTGAGCTGGCCTTGATATAAACACAGTTTCAGTTTTACAGTGTTTTGCCTCAAATGAGGTTTTCTTGATCAATAAAGGTTCATTTGATTTATAAATACCATAAATGTCTGCTAAATATACTAGGCTAGGGCAACTGGAAGGCAAATTTGGAGTTCCTGCAAGAGAATACCTTACAGCACGCGATTTTGGTGGAAAGTTTTACCTAAGAAAGTAGGTCACAATGGACAGACATGTTGACCTACTTTCGTAAGGGGACAGGAGTGCTAAATAGGAGTTGTCTTATTTTGAGTGTGTAACCAGCATCACAGCCTTAAGGCCATGCCATTTTAGCATGCGTGCATCATTGATCTTGGTGCAAGTTCCAAGTCAGACATATTGGGGTCTTTCAGAGGAGAAAAGAGACACTCTAGCCAAGTCCATCCCTATTGTGGATGGTCTTTCAATATACAAATATGCCATGCCAGTGTGGGTCATAATCCTGATGGAATGTCTCCCAGAGGGAGGATGGCATGGCATATTTTTTTTATTATACCGAACAAACCGCAATTTGGTAAAATATCAATGAAAACCACAATGACTGCCGGTAGATCCAGTGAGAACGGTGGACGTTTTGCCGGTGGACATTTCGCCGGTGGACATGATGGAATGGCCAACCTTTGTAAGCCAATCACGGCTTACGATTTTCACGTGAGGTATAATAATATATTTTAGAGACTGCTGTCCCTGATAGCCTCCATAGTTTACGTAGATCTGAGGTACCTACAACCTCTGTACATCCACCCAAGAGCCATCTAAAACATGCTAGGTTCCTCCTTAAACCTTATGGAGGGCTCTCCCTCGAAGGCATTAATATTATCATACATTTGCGACCCAATGTCAAGATAAGTTTTTTTGTTTTTTTTGGATTTTTAAAAAAAAAATTGTCAAGATAAGTTGGGCATTGCATCACACTATTCTCTAAAGCATGCAGGCCACATGCAGCGCTCACGCTGTGACTAGCCTGCATCCCCTTGAGGTCGACATAATGTTACCCTTTAGTCTGCTAGCGTGCGACAGTATTCGAGTCATACATTCACGCATCCTCATCAATTATGGGCCAGCATCACTTAGCCTGAGGTTCCACATCGAGCCCGTGCGAATGCGACTTTATGCAAATGATATGGTAATGAGGTTTTTGAGTCGAATTCGACGTTTAGAAAATGTCGCAATCGACTTTTGTACCTAAGTTCGGCAAATCAAATTCGACCTTGTTTTTGGCGCGAAAAATGAAAAGTCGAATTCGCAAGTTGGGGCCTTCCAAACGGTTGGGAAGGCCCCAACATCGTTATTTTGGCGCATTCGCGCGGAGTCGACTTTTCCGATATGCCAATGAGTTAACTCCCAGTTCCTCATTTGCATAAAGTCGAAAGCGACATCTGGGAAGTCGAATGCGACTTTCTTAAAGTCGCATTCGACTTCTTTGAAATCGAATGCGTAAAATAAACTTACGCATTCGATAAATTGATCATGGTGGTTATTTTCCCACAATGAAAATGTCGAATGCCCATTTGAAATGTCGAATTCGACAAAATGTAATAGAATTCGACATATTAAATGCATACTCGATATTTGAAAGGTCGAATGCGATTAATATATGTCGAATTCGACTTCAGTAATGTCGAATTCGACATTTCAAATGCGCATTCGACTAATGTCCATTTATTTCCGCACGCAAATTGGTAAAGTTTTCCCACGCCCTTGAAGGTCGAATGCGCACTTTGTAAAGTCGCATTCGACTTTTAACTAATCGAATGCAACTTTTAAAATGTTGAATGCGAATTAATATGTCGAATGCGATTTTTAGTCGCATTCGACCTAACCTGTCAATCAACCAGGTAATTTGCATAAAATCGTATTCGACAAGTCTTTCGTGCGTTCGCACAACCGTTTTCGACCTTTCGACTTCTAACACGTCGAATGCGACGTTTAGCGATTCCACATCGCATTCGACACGCCTAAAAATGCCTAACCCCACAACAATTTTACGTGTCGCATTCGACTTTTAGCGAATTTTTGCAAACTGGTCGAATTCCAGCCAGCTCGATGTGGAACCTCACCCTTAGCTGCCACCAGGTCGCATATCCAAAACCTTTAATGGTCATTCTAAGAAGATCATTTTCCTTACTCAAAGATACGAATAATGTCCCATTACAGTCCTCAACTGACCATGCCCGTTCTCAAACTAATTTCGTCCATGCCTCTTTACCCATAACATGCGATGCCCCTGACGCCATGTTGGTTACCTCTCCTACGTAGTAGGTCGAACGTATGGCACACATCTAATATATGAAAACTAGGACTTTTCCTTATCTTACCCTCCCACATATGTACTTATTGTGATTATATGTAATTATATGCTTATGGTCGTTACAGATTTATATGGTTTTACCTTGAAAATGACACCCCAAAATCTTACGACTGCCTATATTGACACCCAGAAATCCAGGCTATATTTCTACCTTCTCTACATGTATCTATGACTCATAAAAACACTTAATAATACGAAACTTAAACTGAGTAATCTGTGATACGGTCAACAATAATCTGGTAGCCCTATAAACTATAACATCCATTCGCCTATTGTAAGGGGAAATTTTGTCGTCCGGAATATTTTAACTTTTTTGTTATGAGGATTATGTTTTTAGAGCCCCTTAATGTCAGCGTCATTCGGCTTGAGTGCCAACTGGATCCCCATTATAGTGGGTTGGCCTGGTCGCTATATACACGTGCTGCACTTAGAAGGGCTGTCTATGGTGGCTCTTCTGCAACTGAAGGACCCCTCAGGAACTACTGTATAACTGGTTAATTTGGCGTGTACTTAAGTTGGCGTTTTTAAAAAAAATAAATATTTTCCCTGTATTTATTTTGGCGTCTG
>OZ012687.1:41181100-41253600 GCA_963942565.1 Maea johnstoni
TTATATCAAACTGACCTTTCATTTTCTTTAAACTGAGAAAGTGCAATGGTTAATACAAAATACTGTTTTAAATTACATGTAAACCCACCATATATTGAGGCAATATCACCTTATCATTTCACCATCTTCAATGAAATCCAAGTTATCCATCTATCCCCGAATATCCTGTTTTTATCTCATTCTCCTAAGATTCTCCTCTTCCTTATCAATGGCGAAGAGAACAGTCAAAGTTAAACTGCCGTCTGTATGCCCTAGACGTCATTCAAACCCTGTCCTGTTTGTTCCACTTAAGCCTTATGTTCTCGTTGCGTCGGGCTCGACCCCCTCGCAAATAAAACCGCAGGCACACCAGTGGGTGTTGTGGTTAGGGCCTCATTGTTCGCAGCTATTTTGGGGTGGCTTGCCTATTAACTTGGTTTCAACCTGATCAGGTGCACATGTTCTCCTCAACGGACCTCCCGGGGAGATATGCAGTTCTAAAAATCATCATCAAGAGCACATTTTTGTTTAACTTTTTGAAATTTGTTTACGTTAAAAACCATATGTCACACTCGGATATCCGTAAGACCACACATTGAATGCCACCTAACCCTAACCTATGTATCAATAATTCAAGAAACTTGGCATATAGATATACCATTTCATAAATAAGATCATGGGTTATTAAACCGGCTGTAATAAAAGATGGGACATTTATGATTTCACTGATACATATAATCTTAATCATTTCTACTCAAAACTATTTTCATGTATATATGAATAGATACTTGTATTTGATCCATCTATTTTTATATAAATGTTTATCGAAGTTGCTATATAAAAAGGGTTTATAACATTTTAGTGGCTGTATTTAAGAACTTTTTTCAAACGGACCTTTCATTTTCCGAAAAGTGTGGTAACGGCTTGAGGTAGTTCTAAGTTTATAAAGACATTAAATTTCGTCACAATTTTCAAGTTCTTTTCATAATGATCATTTTCAAATGGTTACTATTTGAGCCCGCGTAGCCTATATACTGGTTGTCTGAAAAACATTTTTTGAACTATAGAAAAGTCCAGATTTTTCTTAAGCTCAAATATGCATGTTACTCATGCGCCACCGTAGTATGCTGCACTGTCTGGGTTTGTTCGACGAATCTCCGTCGAAGCACTCTGCCCTTGTTTGTGTTTTGCCCCATGGGATTTGTCCCTAAGCACCCATGCAGGCAATGTCCAGGGTCTCCATGGCGCCTCAACCCGTTCTGTACATGCTCTTGATTTAATCACCCGGGTAGGCTTAACGCTACTACAGTCAGCGCACTTCTGCCACCGTACAACGAACAAAGTTCGTGCAGTGTAACCCCACTGTGGAAGCAGAAGTTTGATATCGGTAGTACCAATTACGCCGGGTGGTCATACCAAACCCGGCCGCGCTCGAGATTGAGAAATCAGCATCAAAAGCACCTTTTTGTAAATCATTTTGAAATCTATTTACACTAAGAACCATCTAGATACACTCGTCCACCAAACTGCCAACTCAGAATTAGGCAAACAGGCGCGGCAACGGAGATCATGCGTTTCAAAGGATTGGGCCTCCTCTCTTATAATATAGATATATATATATATATATATATATATATATATATATATATATATATATATATATATATATATATATATATATATATATATATACATATATATATATATATATATATATATATATATATATATATATATATATATATATATATATATATATATATATATATATATATATATTTATATATATATATACATCATCAACATCATCATTCATAATTTTAATGCAGATCTGGATTCAAATACAGTTTTAGATCTACCAAATTGATTACTGTGATATTGACATGATCAACTTTATATTTGTTAATTTGGTTACAGTACATGAAATGCTTCCTAGGATTTGACTCACTAAGTTAGGAGTAAAGTGAATAACGGTAGACAATACGGTGTAAAATATTATTATCGTCTGCATGTACCTTTATGAAATGAAGTAACTATCTACAAAATCATCCCATCCCATCAATTTAAAGAGGAATACACACACGAATAAGTATCGAGCGATCCAAGTATCGAGTGGAAAAAGAATATGGTTTTAGTTGTTTTATTTGTAATTTTAGTTTGCTATCCGTCTAATAGAGGGCACCACGATTCAGCTGATCCAGATGATAGTTCAAGAAATAAACCCGATTAACACTCGTGAAGCCACGGATACACTATATTACTTGCAGATGATCATAATGGAACGTTTTTGAGTATGAAAGAGATGATTTGAAAGGTTATTACTGTGGTCACCATCTCTGCCCATATTTTGCTAACCAGTAATTAGCATTTATTGAGAAGGCGCTGTTCCTTGGGTTGGAAAAGTGAGCAAGCTCACAAAATGAAGGAATGGCGCAAAAACGTCAGTGGTCTTGAGCATCTATCCAATAAGATTAGCATGCCAGGAGCAGGTTTATATAATATCTAGACCCCAACTTACGAAAACACCCTGAAGATGGCAGGGTCTTAGCCGATAATTGGAAACAGGGTGTCCTATTAGAGGTTTCATAGACTTTTGCGTGTCCAAAGTGTGGTGCAAAATACATACTACTAATAAGATAGACCCTATACCTTTACAGATTTTGCTTTTTTAGGCCAGATACTGCTTTGTGTGTCTTATAAAAGTGACACTACAGCTTCTACATCTTTTATCTTCTAAGAAAAGTCATCTTCAGCAAATACTGACATAAAATTTTGGGTGTCCAAACTGTCAAAAAACAGTGTTCTGCGTGTCCAAATGACACGCTGGACGCATTACGGCTAAGCCCCTGGAAGATGGCACCGCTTAACTCAAAAGCTATCATCGGGAACCATCTTTTTCATTTAACTCCTAGAAAATACATTATTGAAAGAAACATATTGAAAAGTTTGAAAAATTTGTTGTGTTCGAAGTGAATGTGCGCCATTGTCCTTCAGTATTCAAGAGAGCGAGATGCATAGTCCACTTTTTTTAAATTTCAAATTGCATAAATATGCAACAGGATTTTTATTCTCCATAGGCATTCATTTATCAGGTAATACAGGAAATTCATGATAGTATTCAATAATCATCTATTATTGTTTACCTGATTCTGAGTCATTTGCTCAGAGATATATGTGATGAAAAACATCCAATGATACATATAACCCATTGTAGAAAAAAAGTACATAATCAAATTCAAGTATGGGTTTTCCAATATAGTATAATAGATCCATAATTGTTTTAGATTAAATACCTTGTCTACTTAATACTTTAGATGATTGGCATTAACACTAAGTAGGGATTAGCTATATTCAGCTAGCAATTGATACCCAAGAGTACAGACCATATTGATACTCTTCAAGATTTTTGTACGATTTCTATGAATGTTTGAGGAAAAAAACTAACACTGTATTAAGAGATTAATTACTGAGCGCAGAAATGGACTTCTCAGTCCTTCTGCTCAACACACGAAGGACCACCAGATGAGACAAGAAATGATCAAGGTGCCCCTTTTGAGCAACGTGAAACCTCTTGTCTTATTGCTAGGTTGTTATCTTTTATACTGGACAAGACCTGCAGCCCTAGGAAAAAATGGAATCTCTAACGCAAAGCCTTTTGTAGTTTTCTTTTGTTTGTTTTGGGTTTTAAGGGTCCGCCACACGTCTTTTAACCCATTCATACTCAGAGTGGCCAAAAAAGGCCGGACAATTTTATATATATCTTTCGAACAAAAGCATTTTTTGTAAAATATTTGAAGGAGAAATGTTAACCAGAAGTCAAAGAACAATTCCCCTTCAAATATCTCGGGAATTTTTGCTTTATTCCTGAGTTATTTGCAAAAGTATGAACGTAGCAGACGATACTTTCTAGAGGAACTCTGGGTGTTAATGGGTTAAAGGGTGGCTCAGACATATACGGAGAGCTGTTATTCTCTATACAGACGACACAGATAGCATGAACGATGATATGAAATAAACATGAAACTCTTGGAAGGGCATGTTTGTGAAATGTATGTATTTCTCATCAGAATACCTATAAGTCAATATATACTCTGCAGAATCATACTAATGAAGTAAAAGCAGGGAAGAGGAAACACTATGTGCACAAAACTAAGCCCATGTGCTACCTTAATTTAACAGGGGATTAACAGGAAACCCCCACCAGTGATTCAATTCCTCGCTGTCAATAGTCTGTCATTTATTAGGAAAAGGGAGCCCTGGAGGTTAATAACCTGGATTCCCGTTACTCTTAAGTGTGAAGTTTCTAAACACCCTTTGTTATTATATTGCTTTACAGTATGTAAAAACTGAAACTTACACAAAATCATATGCATTATCTAATGATTAGATAATGTAAAATACCCACAAGAGGAGAAGTAAGAATAAGCTTATCTGCTAAATTCATGAAAAGAATGAATTGTTTTCCTTTAATAATCTGATGGTACATAATTTTGATAACGAGCGTATGCCCAGTAAGGGTGACAGTAAGGGTGAACCATTTTTCCAAATGTAAGGTTATAGATGTTTGGCCAGTGCAGTCTCTGAGTGCCTAAAGTATGTGAACTAGCAAAATTTGCTAAACCAGTAAACCAACATAGATAGCATCACACCATTGCACATCATTTCATTCTTAAGAATTCGCTTGTGAACAAACAACTAAACGTCTACCTAAAGTTGCCGGCTATATTCTCCATTGAAAGAGATAAGCCCATATGAATCATATGTCCCAAAATTTAAATTCTACGAACAAAATTGTGTCAGGACCTTAAGTGGCTTAACTTTTGTATTATTTTTGTCTTCATTCATATGCCATATACAATATACAACGATACGTTCACTCTTGGTAGATGTCATATACTTGACATGCAATTCAGTGTAGATGAATGAATGAATGACCTAATGTTGATATGAAAATACTAACTAAACATTTACGATGAGTATACGAATATATTGATATTTTACCAAATGAATAGTTAGGTTAGATATAAACAATATATATCCATCATTTACGTGTTATCTTTTACAGTACATCAACTAATACTAGTATGACTACACGAGGTGCGTGACTCATGATTTATTTGATGATATGTTTGATAAACTGTAGATCTTTGCCCAGTTATATATATATATATATATATATATATATATAAGTGACCTCATTTGGGGACAGACAGACAATTCTATATATTAGAGGATGCTGTGACCTTTCATCAAACTACCACCTATATAGTCCTTAACCTCCTGAAGTTCTAACAACCGCATTATCACGACAAATCCAGGAGCTGAATATTGCCTGTTTCTTCTAAATAAGTGTAAATTTGGAGGAAATTAGGAATATCGTTGAGTATAGCCAACCATTTACTGTATTGGGTCCTAAGAGCGTTCCTAGTTAGTACTAGTACGGAATGTACTAGGACGCATTGCATTGAAAAAGATTTTGGGCAATTGAAAATAAATTACTTATAAATATTAGTCTTCACCTTTTTGTGAACGATGTGACTTATTGTGGGAAATTCTGAGCTTTTGCTCTCTAAGCTGCTTTAACCCGTTAACACTCAGAGCAGCCAAAACAGGCCTGACAATTTTGGAAATATTTCTCTATCAAAAGAGTTTTATGGAAAATAGTTGAAGTAGAAATGTTAAAGAGAAGTGAAACAAAAATTCTCCTTGAAATATTTTGTGAACTTTTGCTTTATTCCCAAGTTATTTTGAAAAGTATGAAAGTAGCAGACGATACTTTCTAGGGGATCTCTGAGTGTGAATGGGTTAAGTTGGAAATCTGGGTGTGGGCGCTGTCCTCAGTTGGCTCTTAAGGTAGAACCCTACTCGATACATGGGTCATTTTTTTTAACTTGAATATCTGAAAACTGAGTTTAATTAAGACAACGGTACTTATGTTACTTATGTTAGTGTAAAGGTTACATCTCATAGTTGCGGAATAATGGTAAACTTATCAGTAAGTAGCTATTTTGAGGTAATGGGGCACATTTAAATAACATATCTGGATGTGTTTCGTTTTTTGGCAAAATGTCAAGACTCACCCTTTATTTGAAAGTGAGAGTCTGCCATTTGACCATTCATGTATTTGGTAGGGTGCAAGGTACTACCTCAACAGGGGATCTGCACGAAGAGTATGTTAAAAACATTTTTGAATGTTCCCATAAGACTCAATATTACTAACAGCACGTGGTTTACGTAGTTAATGCTGATTTTCAGGTCCTGTCGTAATACGAGGTACTTATGACATGACCTTGCACCTAGAGGGGATTCATATCTGTCATATTCTAAAACAATGGCTTCGAAGACCGTATTGTTAGTCACTTTCAGCCAAAAAATGAGACGAAAATATTGGTCAAAATGGTCTATCTCGAAGGAATCTGCATGGTCGAAGCAGACACCCATATTGTTTGGGACCAATTTAACACGGAGGGCCCAAAGGGGTCCGCCCTTTGTTCTCGTGGTCGTACAACAATAGGAAGTTGCTAGGTCGAGATTCGTGGCGGGTGACCACTACTCATGTGCAATCTTTTGTTTTGATATCCATGCTTAGGGGCCAACCAAAGACGCCACCTAGTGGTGATGATATTGCTGAACTAAGTTATCACCTTAAGCCATAAAGGTCTCACCCAAGGGTATTTTATGCTGAAGTGTTCAGCCAAGCTTTTCATGTTATACGATTGTTGGAGGGGAGTCAACTGTGACACAAGCTAAAAAGACACTTCGGAAGCTTGTAAACACCAAGCTTCCCTCGCGACACCACGGATGTATAGGGGCCTCTCTATCACAAAATGTACATGTCATTGTATAAGGGTATAAGATAAAGAACGAACATCTCATTCAAAGATGGTTGATATGTAGTTTGATGTAGGTGATCATGTACAAGTGTAAGTTATTTCTGAGAATATTAGCACCCGATATCATATACCCTCTGATGAAATTGTATAGTTCCAATCGATAGGTGCGCATGTATTGGTGTATGTTATGTATGTATGTATGTATGTATGTTTATTGACTGTAATTTCACAATTACAAAATCATACAAAACAAAGTGATATATAAAGTACAAAATCTTCAATAAGAAAGAAGGAAACAAGATAAATTAAACATGAGATAGACACTACAGGAGTTTGTGTCTATGCATAGGGCATTCAAGTATTGTATTACTTGTGTAGCTGCGAACGACAGAGTGACTAGAAAACATGAAAGAGGCCATTATATGGCAGCAGCTTATTACAGTGATTTTCAGATTATTTACAGAATAGCGCTGCTTAGTATGTTTACATGAGATAATATTTCCTATAGAGGTGGCAACCCTGTATGCAGGTAGAGATGTGAGAATATTAGCGCTCTGAAACAAATGCATATCTAAGAAATTCAGTCTGATTTTCAATCGATAGATGCACAAATATAAATGCATATATAGAATACCTGAACAGATCAGCACTTCAATCATACTTACGTATCTATTAAAAAACGGATATCATGGTTTCCAGTCGCAAGGTGAACCTATGTAGGTGTAAGTGATACCTGAAAACAACTCCCTAAGGAACGGGATACAATTTCAATCGACATGTGCATATGAATACAAAGGTGGGTATGGACATATAGAAGTCAAACTGTTCTGGCTGTAGAATGCACAGGTATACGTCCTTACCTAGACTAGGTTCCTAGTCCCTAAAATGTTGACATCCCCTCCTGTGGCTGTGCTGACCAAGCAGTGTGGTGTAGTACCAGGTATGTTGATAGATGGCACCACCTGCTCCTCCTATCTCTAGAGTATTTAAGTGTCATACATAAACGGAATCCTGGTGAGATAAGTGTAAACTAAATTGACTACTATGGCAACCAAGAGTATTTGGTGCCTGGTAACAGAAAAAAACATAGCAGAAAAATACATATGACAACCTAGAAATCTGGGCTATGTCATACATAAACTGAATCCTGGTAAGATAAGTGCAAACTAAATTGACTACTATGGCCACCAACAGTATTTGGTGCCTGGTAACAGAAAAAACATGGCAGAAAAATACATATGACAGCCTAGAAATCTGGGCTATGTCATACATAAACTGAATCCTGGTGAGATAAGTGTAAACTAAATTGACTACTATGGCCACCAACAGTATTTGGTGCCTGGTGACAGAAAATACATATGACAGCCTAGAAATCTGGGCTATGTCATACATAAACTGAATCCTGGTGAGATAAGTGTAAACTAAATTGACCACTATGGCCACAAAGAGTATTTGGTGCCTGGTAACAGAAAAACATAGCAGAAAAATACATATGACAGCCTAGAAATCTAGGCTAGTCCTTACCTTGCGGATCTGTAATCTCGCTAGGTGGCGCTCCGCAGGGCCTCCCCCTCTCCAGCCAGGTCCCATTGGGCAAGATCTCCACCGGCACAACCCTCCTACTGTCCTTAGGGTACTTCATCATGGTCATCTGATTAGCGACGACAAAGTTAAATTTGCAAATTGCGTCCTCCGGTGGGCAGCTCGGTGTCACTTGGTTCCCCGCAGACTGAGTGGTCAGTAGTGTGACCATTATGACCACTGCTAGCGAGAGTAGACCACCCGCCATCATGGTTTTCTTCGGATTCCTCTGAGACTAAGCGATCTCTTCCAAGAGTATACGTATACAGTAAGCTATGTATTGGTGTATGCTATATATTTGGTGGATGGCGAAGCCGTGCTCGGTGCACGTTTACTAAGTAAGCTCTCGCGTAAACAAACTTAAACTAGGCAAACGATCATTAACCCTATCACGCCTAGCGTAGCGTCTGAATACTTTACAATTTTAACACAACTATGTATTGCAAACCTATTCGCAGGCTATTTGAATGAGAAATGTTGATTATGTTCTTATACACCTCTTATTCGAGTATTTCAGACAGATTCTAACACGCGAGGAAGAAACCATTAGAATCGTTCAGACTTCTTGTGCCGATGCAGGAAAAACTGTTCTTAACACGTGTAATTAAACGTGTAAGACATTCAATAGTTTTTTTCTCGTTAAAACACATCCAGAGTATTTGGATAAGCGTTTAACGTCTGTTCACCACTTTTTGAATTTCACTCTTGAATCTAGGACTATGAACGTGTTTACTGCCGGGACCTTCAGCGCGTAAAGGGTTATGCTACTTACACTTTCGAATTTGTACAGCAAACATTTATCTTTGTTCTGACGCAATAAGTCAGGTAGCTAAATATATGTCAAGATCACATCCATCCTACACTCACAGTAGTTTAACCATTCATCCCGTGGATACCCACGGGAATCTGGCAACCCTGGACGTATTGCAGAAAGAAAGTACCATTTCAAAAGTGTAGCTCAGGAAAGGGGTGCTATCGTGGGAACAATCTTAATCTGTATGGAAGGCCAAAGTGGACAAAAAGAGCATTTTCAAATATTAATAACTGATTTATCAATATTAATAAATGATTTATTAATTCAAGAAATGATTTGTTAATATTAAGAAATGATCTATTAATATTAATAAATGTAAATGATTTTCTAATATCAATAACTGATTTATTAATATTAATAAATGATTTATTAATATCAATAAGATTTATTAATATTAATAAGTATTTCTTAATACTAATAAATATTTATTAATATTAATAATTATTTATTAATATTAATAAATCATTTATTTATATTAATAAATCATTTATCAATATTAATAAATCATTTATTGATATTAGAAAATGCTCTTTTTGTCCACTTTGGCCTTCCATAAATCTGACCCTAACACACACTTTTCCATCAGCGTCGTTTTAACATATGTGCGGCATTTGTGCGTCATGAGCACGTCGACTACGTTGAGCCTTTAACATATGTATGTGTAGCCCATTGACCGTGCGAGGAAACATAGGAAGGGACAGCCCATTACAAATACAAGATATAGGAACTAATAAGTATAAACACAAAATCTGACAACTTTGTACATAACTCCAAAGTATCAATCTATATAAATGCTTGAAGAAGGATAGTTAAACGGAACCAGTACAACAACGTTCGGTTAAAATGTTATGAGAATTTTGCTTGGTATTCAAAGTATTCCCATATGGTACAGCCCACGAGTGCCGCTCCGACGTGAAAGGGTTAACCGCTTTAAGGTCAACGGCTGACTTCTAGTGCTGCGTTTGATTTGTGGTGATCAGTACCATTGCGACCTAATTGTTAGCCCCATCCCAAAACACACCTCAACGCAGCATAATCAGGCCATGGCGCTGAAAACCTTACTGAGATTTCTCGTATGTGGAGGCAATTGGGCTGATCACGACAGTTGTTCAAGGAATCCTTAGGATACACCTCAACGATCCCCATCACTAGTGAAAGCTTGGATTATGAAAAAAGTCATCTAAGGTGAAAGGCTTGTGGCCGGCATGCTATAGTTTGAATTAGCGTTAAGCCCGTGGGGTTACCTAGTGCACTTGGTGTGAAGACTTTTCACTTAAGGTAGAACCCTATTCGATACACGGGTCATTTTTAAAACTCTTGGTGCACTAGACTATCACCTTAAGGTGATAGTCTAGTACACCAAGATAATCACCACTAGGTGGTGTCCTTGGCTGGAAAATGTTTTTAAAATACTCATCGTGCAGATTCGCGGTTGAGGTAGGACCCTGCACCTCACCAAAGGCATGAATGATCAAATGGCAGAGTATGATTATCAAGTAAGGGTGAGTCTTGACATTTTTCCAAAAAAACGAAACACAGCCAGATATGTTCGTAAAAGGTGTCTATCATTATTCTGTAACTATGAGATGTAAGCTATACAATAGCATAAGTGCCGTTGTCTAAATTTAACTGTTTTCAGATATTTACCCTCTATATTAAAAACACATTTTCAGGAGAAGTCAGTGGTTCCTGCTGACTCTTCTCCAGTCATTTTAGTTATGCTTGAAATGAGATGAAGAACCAGCTCTTAACATTTCCCAACAAAAGTATTACATTAGAACATTTATCAACAATTTTATAGATAGATAAGACTATTATACCACTAACTAACTTCAAATGTGTTTTTATATCGTGGCATACGCAAAGTAAATAATTTTCGAAAATGTGACCCAATCACGGTCGACGAATGACAAATGCCGAACTGTGGTCTATTAATACCATGAGCGGTGATAAAACAAGATCCAAAGGGTTGAGTTTACATCCCAGTCAGATTTTAGCGTTCCCGGCATGCTTTGCGTTATTAGATCGTCGCGGGAAGGTCAAAGCTCATATAAAGCTACATTTAGTTTCATAATGGCACATAAAAGACACTATTGACAAACAAACCAATTTTGTTTATAAATTTGGCCATAATATTCATTTTGAAATGAAGTCTTTTTAATCCAATTTCTGAAAAACAAGTCACATAGTTTTTGCATCTGCGGCACACCGGCTTGGTCTACTGCGACTGCTACGACGTGCATTGTCAAATGCGTTTGTGGTGAAATATCTCAATAAAAACGAAAGGATTAATTTCCATGTTAATACTTCTGTGAACAATATATGCGTACATATCGCTGCCACGGATACTATTTGAGTTAGTGTACGATAGCCATTCAATTGCGAAATTCATCTGAAAGGACTAGGCAGAACTACATCAAGGACATGACGAGCACCTACTATATTGACAGTGAAGTCACTAGACTGCAAAGCATGCCGGGAACGCTCAAATCTGACTGGGATCTAAAGCGAAGACGCCCGGTCCAAGATAGAACTAGAATTAATCATGAGTGATATTGCAATCAGCATACCTGTCAACATTCAACTATCCAAAATCAGGAGTTTTACGCGGTTCACTATTGGGGCCTCCTTCGCGGCATTTTTGTTTAGTTCCAATCATGGCCACCAGGGGTCAGGTTCTAGTTAAGCTTAGGAGTGGGCTCTTATATTTAACAGGAGTGAGCAGATTGATAACCATACACATATGTTAATGAAATCCTTTTATTATTTAGCAAATCACTTCTTTGGTTTTGAAAGCTTGTTGATTTCATCAGCCATTGCCAATGGCTAATTTTGTTGAGCAATGAAGTTCGAAAACAGAGGTTCTGCTAGGCCTAGCAATACAATCGGCTCCGATGAATTGTAATAGTGTGACTGCAAACTTGTCTATTTTCAAAATCGGAACATCCAGTTCCGATTTTAAAATCAGCAAAATCGGATCCGATTTTAAAATGATGCGATAGTCGAACCCTAGTGTGACTGGGCCATTAGACAACTCTGAAATCACCATACTTCTCAAATTTAGAACAACCTTGATTCAATATTTATCCTACAAAGCTTGGATTTTACGATGATTGAAAACATTCTTGGGCATGTATCATTTTTTTTATCAGGTCTTATCATATCTTAATCGGATTTCAAAAATGAAGAAAAGAGTTATTTTACAAAAAAGTAGTGATCATGACCAATGAGAATCTCTGTCATGACTTACATCTTAGATGAAGAGAACACTTGTGCTCAAGGCAAAGTAGGGTATTCCACAAGGTGACAGTTACATCTAATATCTAAAGTCCATTTTAAATATACCCCACGGTTAAAAATCCATAAAACTTAGCATAACCTATAATTGTCAGATCCCCTTTAGCAATCTAAAATTTTAAAAAAAGGGGGGTCACCACAAAAAGCATGGCTTGATTCAAATAGTTTCTGCATGTCTATTTCATTATCAGTCATTAGTATTGTTTCATCAACGTACATGCGTACAAAGAGTTTTAAGAAGGTACTATAATAAACTCCTCAGTTATGCTATCTTTGTCAAGTTTTTCAATTAATTTCTAAGGTAGTATGAGGCCTACATGCAAAGGCGACCTCTATCGCCAGTATCGGCATAGAGCTTGAACTTCGGGCCTGCTTACGCATGCGCATCGGGGATTTCCGCACACATGAGGGAGGATCAGGAGCTATAATACGCCTCTTAACACCTTGGTGCTATCGAAGGTTCCATGGTGTTTAATTCAGGGTTTCGAGACACGCACCCCCATTATGGGGTGGGGGGGATGTATTTATGTATAACTGTATAACTGAACTCAATCTCTCAGGTGAGTTGTTGGTCGACCGTATCATCGTAGTTACGTATCTAGGGGCACCTTAGCACCCTCACACCCTCAATAATAATCTGTCCACTATAAACAGAGAACTACAACGTGGGCACGAAGTAGGTGTGATATAGGGATTATGCATTTTTCTTTTTCTTACACAAAAAATGTATATATATATATATATATATATATATATATATATATATATATATATATATATATATATATATATATATATATATTTGTTTATAAATTTGGCCATAATATTCATTTTGAAATGAAGTCTTTTTAATCCAATTTCTGAAAAACAAGTCACATAGTTTTTGCATCTGCGGCACACCGGCTTGGTCTACTGCGACTGCTACGACGTGCATTGTCAAATGCGTTTGTGGTGAAATATCTCAATAAAAACGAAAGGATTAATTTCCAAACTTCTGTGAACAATATATGCGTACATATCGCTGCCACGGATACTATTTGAGTTAGTGTACGATAGCCATTCAATCGCGAAATTCATCTGAAAGGACTAGGCAGAACTACATCAAGGACATGACGAGCACCTATATTGACAGTGAAGTCACTAGACTGCAAAGCATGCCGGGAACGCTCAAATCTGACTGGGATCTAAAGCGAAGACGCCCGGTCCAAGATAGAACTAGAATTAATCATGAGTGATGTTGCAATCAGCATACCTGTCAACATTCAACTATCCGAAATCAGGAGTTTTACGCGGTTCACTATTGGGGCCTCCTTCGCGGCATTTTTGTTTAGTTCCAATCATGGCCACCAGGGGTCAGGTTCTAGTTTAGCTTAGGAGTGGGCTCTTATATTTAACAGGAGTGAGCAGATTGATAACCATACACATATGTTAATGAAATCCTTTTATTATTTAGCAAATCACTTCTTTGGTTTTGAAAGCTTGTTGATTTCATCAGCCATTGCCAATGGCTGATTTTGTTGAGCAATGAAGTTCGAAAACAGAGGTTCTGCTAGGCCTAGCAATACAATCGGCTCCGATGAATTGTAATAGTGTGACTGCAAACTTGTCTATTTTCAAAATCGGAACATCCAGTTCCGATTTTAAAATCAGCAAAATCGGATCCGATTTTAAAATGATGCGATAGTCGAACCCTAGTGTGACTGGGCCATTAGACAACTCTGAAATCACCATACTTCTCAAATTTAGAACAACCTTGATTCAATATTTATCCTACAAAGCTTGGATTTTACGATGAATGAAAACATTCTTGTGCATGTATCATTTTTTTATCAGGTCTTATCATATCTTAATCGGATTTCAAAAATGAAGAAAAGAGTTATTTTACAAAAAAGTAGTGATCATGACCAATGAGAATCTCTGTCATGACTTACATCTTAGATGAAGAGAACACTTGTGCTCAAGGCAAAGTAGGATATTCCACAAGGTGACAGTTATATCTAATATCTAAAGTCCATTTTAAATATACCACACGGTTAAAAATCCATAAAACTTAGCATAACCTATCATTGTCAGATCCCCTTTAGCAATCTAAAAAATTTTAAAAAGGGGGGTCACCACAAAAAGCACAGCTTGATTCAAATAGTTTCTGCATGTCTATTTCATTATCAGTCATTAGTATTGTTTCATCAACGTACATGCGTACAAAGAGTTTTAAGAAGGTACTATAATAAACTCCTCAGTTATGCTATCTTTGTCAAGTTTTTCAATTAATTTCTAAGGTAGTATGAGGCCTACATGCAAAGGCGACCTCTATCGCCACTATCGACATAGAGCTTGAACTTCGGGCCTGCTTACGCATGCGCATCGGGGATTTCCGCACACATGAGGGAGGATCAGGAGCTATAATACGCCTCTTAACACCTTGGTGCTATCGAAGGTTCCATGGTGTTTAATTCAGGGTTTCGAGACACGCACCCCCAGCACCTTAGCACCCTCACACCCTCAATAATAATCTGTCCACTATAAACAGAGAACTACAACGTGGGCACGAAGTAGGTGTGATATAGGGATTATGCATTTTTCTTTTTCTTACACAAAAAATGTATATATATATATATATATATATATATATATATATATATATATATATATATATATATATATATATATATATATATATATATATATATATATATTTGTTCATAAATTTGGCCATAATATTCATTTTGAAATGAAGTCTTTTTAATCCAATTTCTGAAAAACAAGTCACATAGTTTTTGCATCTGCGGCACACCGGCTTGGTCTACTGCGACTGCTACGACGTGCATTGTCAAATGCGTTTGTGGTGAAATATCTCAATAAAAACGAAAGGATTAATTTCCAAACTTCTGTGAACAATATATGCGTACATATCGCTGCCACGGATACTATTTGAGTTAGTGTACGATAGCCATTCAATCGCGAAATTCATCTGAAAGGACTAGGCAGAACTACATCAAGGACATGACGAGCACCTATATTGACAGTGAAGTCACTAGACTGCAAAGCATGCCGGGAACGCTCAAATCTGACTGGGATCTAAAGCGAAGACGCCCGGTCCAAGATAGAACTAGAATTAATCATGAGTGATGTTGCAATCAGCATACCTGTCAACATTCAACTATCCAAAATCAGGAGTTTTACGCGGTTCACTATTGGGGCCTCCTTCGCGGCATTTTTGTTTAGTTCCAATCATGGCCACCAGGGGTCAGGTTCTAGTTTAGCTTAGGAGTGGGCTCTTATATTTAACAGGAGTGAGCAGATTGATAACCATACACATATGTTAATGAAATCCTTTTATTATTTAGCAAATCACTTCTTTGGTTTTGAAAGCTTGTTGATTTCATCAGCCATTGCCAATGGCTGATTTTGTTGAGCAATGAAGTTCGAAAACAGAGGTTCTGCTAGGCCTAGCAATACAATCGGCTCCGATGAATTGTAATAGTGTGACTGCAAACTTGTCTATTTTCAAAATCGGAACATCCAGTTCCGATTTTAAAATCAGCAAAATCGGATCCGATTTTAAAATGATGCGATAGTCGGACCCTAGTGTGACTGGGCCATTAGACAACTCTGAAATCACCATACTTCTCAAATTTAGAACAACCTTGATTCAATATTTATCCTACAAAGCTTGGATTTTACGATGATTGAAAACATTCTTGTGCATGTATCATTTTTTTATCAGGTCTTATCATATCTTAATCGGATTTCAAAAATGAAGAAAAGAGTTATTTTACAAAAAAGTAGTGATCATGACCAATGAGAATCTCTGTCATGACTTACAT
The DNA here is from genome assembly GCA_963942565.1 of Maea johnstoni. Classification (NCBI taxonomy): domain Eukaryota; kingdom Metazoa; phylum Annelida; class Polychaeta; order Spionida; family Magelonidae; genus Maea; species Maea johnstoni. The sequence continues at coordinate 41,197,432 of OZ012687.1, forward strand.
CTTAGATGAAGAGAACACTGGTGCTCAAGGCAAAGTACGGTATTCCACAAGGTGACAGTTACATCTAATATCTAAAGTCCATTTTAAATGTACCCCACGGTTAAAAATCCATAAAACTTAGCATAACCTATCATTGTCAGATCCCCTTTAGCAATCTAAAAAAAAATTAAAAGGGGGGTCACCACAAAAAGCACAGCTTGATTCAAATAGTTTCTGCATGTCTATTTCATTATCAGTCATTAGTATTGTTTCATCAACGTACATGCGTACAAAGAGTTTTAAGAAGGTACTATAATAAACTCCTCAGTTATGCTATCTTTGTCAAGTTTTTCAATTAATTTCTAAGGTAGTATGAGGCCTACATGCAAAGGCGACCTCTATCGCCACTATCGGCATAGAGCTTGAACTTCGGGCCTGCTTACGCATGCGCATCGGGGATTTCCGCACACATGAGGGAGGATCAGGAGCTATAATACGCCTCTTAACACCTTGGTGCTATCGAAGGTTCCATGGTGTTTAATTCAGGGTTTCGAGACACGCACCCCCAGCATGGGGTGGGGGGGATGTATTTATATATAACTGTATAACTGAACTCAATCTCTCAGGTGAGTTGTTGGTCGACCGTATCATCGTAGTTACGTATCTAGGGGCACCTTAGCACCCTCACACCCTCAATAATAATCTGTCCACTATAAACAGAGAACTACAACGTGGGCACGAAGTAGGTGTGATATAGGGATTATGCATTTTTCTTTTTCTTACACAAAAAATGTATATATATATATATATATATATATATATATATATATATATATATATATATATGTATATGTATATATATATATATATATATATATATATATATATATATATATACATATACATATATATATATATATATATATATATATATATATATATATATATATATATATATATATATATATATATATATATATATTTATATATATATATATATATATATATATATATATATATATATATATATATATATATATATATACAGAGAGATTCAATAATAGCAGACTCAGAATAACATGATTATGATATTAATTATGCATGTATTTTATTAAGGCCATACCATATTAGTAAATTGTGTTCATTAGAAATGACTTTTTCCCACTTCAAATGCCCCTTGACATACATTTCACTCCAAACGAAACATTCTAAAAAGTATTTTTTCTGAAAACAACTTGGATTGGACCAGAGAGATACATGTCTACTACTCCCAGATTGGACTTAAGAGGATCCATTCAAGCTTTCTTTTACCAAGTTTGGTATTTTTCTGTTAAGGTTAACACTTAGAGAATTTAAAAATTACATGTTATTTACATTACAGAGTCACAGATCATCTAATTTCAAATTAATGAAAGCACCCTTTTTTCAATCAAAGTCTGTGAATGCTTAAAAGATGATTAATAGTCTTATTAAAAACCTATAAATTGCACAGGTAGCCTTTAAATCAAATTAAATGACCAGCAGTATTAGGATTTGGTAAGTAGGGTGAGTGTTAGTTATAAACGCTTTTGTGTGATTACCAAAACAAAATTGAATATAACCTCAACGAAAAAAAGGAAATCCAAGTATAGATCCTGAAACTAGAGATTATAAGCGTTCCAACCCTATCTAGCTTCAGGTATATGTAGCACCTTAGCACTTTGACACCTTAGCACCCTGATATTTGGAGTAACATTTGCCAAGCTAGCTATTTTTTATGAGATATATCTGAGAATAGCAGCATTTGAATCGCTTTTGAAAGCATATCTTTGAAGTATGTCAGCTCTTACATTTCTTTTAAAGTAAATTTGCAAATTTGTGTACCATACGTGGCACCTTGACACCTTAGCACCCTGACACCATATTTAGCTTCAGGTATCATATATATTTGTAGCACCTTGGAACCTTGACACCACAGCACCCTGACACCCTATTTAGCTTCAGGTATCATATATATGTAGCACCCTGGAACCTTGACACCACATCACCCTGACAGAAGAGGGAGAACAACTAAAGGAAATAGTGGGTTTAGTTGGGGAGACATCAGAGGTACTGGCTAGAACAGTGGGAGATGGTGTGAGGAAGATGATGAAGAAGAGAGAAGGGGAGAAACGATAGGGGTGTGCCTGTCTACATATATGTTTGTTATCTTTGTCTAACACATTTGTTGGTTTGGGCTAAATGGCAAAGGGGAAGAAAGTCGGTGGGGTAAGGGAGGGGCACCGAACAGGTAGGCACGGAGGATACAGGAGGGGAGACGAGATAGAGGTTCACTGATGTTTTAATTGTTCCGTTTATTGAGATAATGAATTAACATCGTTTGTTTGTGGGGTTTGAAATATGTTGAGGGGTTCTTTTCTGTGGGGTTTGAATATATGTGTAGGACAGGGATACAGACCAGAGACTCGATAGGGTATATGTATAGGACAGGAGCCCAAACGAAAAGGATGTGTTGAGGAACATGTGTGCACCAGGTGGGCAACACCTGTTCCACACCCAAAACGCACTGGATTGATGAGCGACCAGGTATGAGCAAGTATGAGCGATGGGCAAGTGATGGGGAATGAAATGAGTAACTGATGAGCAGTTGAGGGGAGTATGAGGACAATGATCTTGTGGTTGAGCGAAGTATGAGATTAGGACTTTATCATATTTGGTGGGTGAGCAAAGAATGAGATTGGGACTTTGTCATTTTTGTAGGTTGAGCTGAGTATGAGATTCAATACTTAGTCATATTTGGTGGTTGAGCATAGTATGAGATTGGGACTTCGTCAGTTATGTAGGTTGAGCAAGGTATGAGATTCGGACTCAAACATATTTAGTGGGTGAGCAAAGAATGAGATTGGGACTTTGTAGGTTGAGCTGAGTACAGGGCCTCCCTCTAATACTAAGTGTAGACCCCACATATTCTCCTAACGTGAAAGACGGGATTTTGACATCTGCTCTTCAAAAATGTAAGATTTTTCATTTTCCCTGCTGAGCTTTGTTCCAAATATGTATAGGAAAGTTAGATGAACATATATAGAATAGACAGGAAAGCATTTAATGAAGAATTGATAACTTAAATGTTTTTTTGAGCTCATGAATGTCAATTATTCATTAAACCACATATAGATGGCATCAAAATGTCCTTATGTTATATATATATATATGTTATGTTTTATATATACATATATGTTATATATATATATATATATATATATATATATATATTTATATATATATATATATTGCTCATGCAATCCAAGAGATGAGCAACTGAACACCTGGGGCCCATGTGTCGCTCAACTATTTCACTGATGAAAAATTTCTTTTTAAATAAAAAATGAGCTACACGATAGCTGTTGCACACGTGTTGCTCAACTATTGATAAAATTCCTATGGAAGTGTTAAACATGTGTTGCTCACTCATTAGCATATTTCGGCTTATTAGCATGCGAAAATAAAACAGCTGCTGCTCAACTGACGAACATATGAGGAGCAGCTGTTCCTCCCTGTATGAGATTCCTATCCTTTTTTTTGTTTGGGAGGACAGGGGAGGGTACAGACCGGATGCAGGAGGCATTCAAGACGAAAGTATGGGGGGAGAGGGAACAGACACTGACACAAGGCCCGGGGGTGACGAGTGGCCTGGGTGGTAGAGGGTGGTCTCCGTAGGTCCTCCTTTGGGAGTTGACCCCGCGGGAAAAATGCGGTTGCGGATCCCAAACAAACAAACAAAAAGTGTCACCGCATTTAGTTATTTACAGTGACTTTTTCCGGTTAAAGGATTCCAGGTGGTGAAATAATCACATTGAGGATTTCGCAAAGCATTCATTCTGGCGCACAAGTAAATTGGGGTTGACACGAGTGTCAGCTGAGATGAGTAGACCTTATTTCTCTGGTGTCAGCAGGGCAAATGCTCCTGGTGGCAGGTAGGTACATGTACGGAAACGCGAAGTTGTGCGGAGACAAGGCGCCCACAACCGCATGTTAATGGCTTTTATAGTTCTATATCACCTGAGATGAGTAGACCGGGATCGGGCACTGTGCATGCATCATAAAATGTCGCTGCCTCCCATCTCCTTGGCAACTATCTGACCTAGAAAGGATGCTGCATGCTAATTGCACAGATCAGATCACGTGACCAAGGCTACACCGCGTAACCCGAGGCGCACATACCCTAGGTGCTAGCATGCTGTGCCTATGGCGTTGCGGTTCAAGGGGATGTATTTCTCTGATATCACTATATACTTCATTGAGAACTGGTACAATTCAGCTGTTGTTGTAGCTAAATATGATCCCATGTTTTGAACCCATGTTATGTTGTGTGCAGCATCGGAACTGACACTGACAAAGCCAAGGATACAGTATTTGAATGTCAGACGATCATAAAAGAGTGATTTTAAGTATGAGAAAATCGCATTGTAAGGTTATTTGTGGGGTCACGTGATCAATATATCTCCACAGTTTAATATAAGTATCAAAATAGGAAGAAAAAGAAGCGCAAGAGAAAACATTCGGGTGGCTGCTCTAGGCCGCGATCAATCAAAGAATTGGTGCACGCATGTCAAGTCAACTCGCATACAAACCAACTCGCACCATAGCAGGTTGAGGATTGAACATCATGTCCAATACTGACCAGCTGACAAACGATGTATCATTTGAAAGAACAACATATCAGGATTCCAAAAATATATCATCTTTAAGGCTGTGATGCTTGTGACACACTCAAAATAAGACAACTCCTAGTTAGGCACTCCTGTCCCCTTTCTAACAATAGTTATCTAATCCCTTAGAATTACTTTCGTAAGTAAAATTTCCACCAAAATTGTGTGCTGTAAGGTATTCTCTTGCAGGAACTCCAAAATTCCTTCCAGTTGCCCTAGCCTAGTATATTTAACAGACATGTATGGTATTTATAAATCAAATGAACCTTAATTGATCAAGAAAACCTCATTTGGGGTAAAACACTGTAAAATTGAAATTGTGTTCATATTGAGGTCAGCTTAAGCAGGTAAGTTTAAGAAAACTTATATTTGAAACACCAAGACATCAGGGATTAGATAACTATTGTTAGAAAGGGGACAGGAGTGCCCTACTAGGAGTTGTCTTATTTTGAGTGTGTCACCAGCATCACAGCCTTAACTGTATATACAGTTTGAACATGTCAGAGTTAGGCACCCGGAATTTGCATTTCTGTGAAAAATCAAAATACAATAAAATGTCCTGCTATCTTAGATCACCAAACAAAAGTGGATTTGAAACCAGCCGGTCGACCTGCTCAGGCTAGCCTCAACCAGTCCCGACTAAGAGCATGCCCAGCTGATGGTGGTGATCAGGTACTGGTTTCTCTGTAATGTAATCGATACAAGAGCCCTGATTGGTTCTTGTTCCTTCGTGACCTTGCGCTGATGCCAGATCAGTGACTCCTGGCACGAGTCCAGCTCTTCAATATAGCGCATATAGTTATTGGTTTTTCGCTACATATCAATTCTTTTCTTCATCCAAACTGCTATTAAATCAATGCACCAAGAACAAAACACCTGATTTTGTATAAGGTAGGCCGTAATATCTGACTCTACATTTGCCTTGATATTGATTTTCTATGTTAAATTAGCTATTTGGATTCTTAAAGACATTCAGGTTCTTGTTGGCATATGTGGAGACAGAATGCTGGCAGTGATAAGAAATGACCAATTGAACCAGCAAAATTACTGCACAAGTTTTTGGGACATCTGAGAGTGTCTACCAACAAAAAACTATCTATGTCTGTTCTGACCAGTCTTATCTTCAAGTTCCATGCAATTCTACCGATATTCATACTCTTTTTTTAGTCAACTACGACTGAAAGAGTTGTTGAAGCGATGAAAAAGCACCATGTTTAATAGCTGTACCAGAAGTCAATCACCAGAAGTTGATCGACTTCTGGTACAGCGCGGCTGTCAAATAGGAAAACATAACTAGAATGGTTTAAGAGGCACATGTATTTACAGTTGCAAAGTTAAATGCTTCACTAATTATGACCTGGTCAGCTCGACGCTGCAATTGATGAAAGAAAAGACCCATTCTAGCTTTCCTATCATGAAACGCAATCATGAACTGAACAGCATTTATGCTGGCCTTGTCAATCATTTTTAGTCTGCTTACATCAAGATAGTGCCCCGTTGAAAGAGGTACTGGGAGGACAGTACAATTACAGAGAAGGGGGAAGGCAAGTGTTGTGGCAGGGCGCTAAAGGCCGCAGGAGGAGTAGAATTTGACGATGTAGTAAGGATCCGTGCGCCCAAAAAGTGAGTGGCGGGCACATGGATCCAAGCCCAAAGTACAGGTGGTAGGTATATGGATAGGGCACTGATCAGCATGTAGGGACGTGTGAAAGGGCAGATAGAAGGTAAATGGGTGGGAGTTGCATAAAGTAAAAGTCATGTGCAGCAAGTGTGCATGCAAGTGACAATACCAACGTCATAGGGAATTTAATGGAACATTTCCGTCATCAACAGATAAAAATTAATACTTACACCCATTAAACTTCACAGAGCTCAATTTTTATATGAAGGCTAGGCATTACTTACATCCACTAAACTATAGATTTTCTCGAGGAAATTCCCAACATCACAACTGTGGAAATGTTTATTATAACTCAAAGATAAAAGATCCTTTTTTAGTTAAGGCCCAACATAAAGTCATCGGCCCTTATAGCGAACGACAATTCAGGCAGACTTTCCCTGTGGAATCAGCAGATTTGACCAACAATTCATTTTAGTGAGGTAAAATAAAAAACAATGTCGCCGTTATTTAGAGTAGGTGATATTTCTATGTACCACACAAAGCACTGGGCAGATGGAAAAGATGGATTTAGTTGCGGGCAGATGGAATCGATCCCGCAAACCCAATGTCACGTAGGGAAGCGCTCTAGCTACTAGTGCTCGGACAATAAATCTAAATATCGCATTATTGATCGTTGCGCCACAATAGTAGGGCTATCGATAACTCAAGGAATTGTCGATAACGAACGATAATTCTTGTCCAAAATAAAAGCACTTGTAATGAAATGAAATGTTAAAAAATGCAAGCTAACTACTCACCACAACGCCACTTCTATTACTTTGATATACTGTAAAACCCATTATTATCGCGCTCCTTTTAATTTCACGCATTTCGCGCTAGGTGATGATAATGCCTATATTACTGGCACTGATATACGTACAAAATAGCATAACAATGCCCCATCTAGCGGTGATACAGTTGATGCGCGTAATTAAATGGCCGCGATCAGATTCAGATGGCAGTTGTGTGAAAAAGAATGTGCGTGGTGATAAAGGGTTTTACAGTAATGGCGGTGCCTTCCGGTAAATAAACCGCTATTTTTGGACATCAAAATCACGCTGATGATCCCGCCACAAATTTGATATTGGTCAATTTCAAAATGGTGGATGTTGTTTACCGGAAAGCATCGCCGGTATAACAAGCCATCAGGAGCGGAATGTGGGTAGGTTCCGTGCCGCCTCAAGTTACCAAAATATTGTTTTTTATCGATAATCTATCGTCATATGGGACGATATATCGATAGAAAAAAATCGGCCAAGTCCGAGCACTACTAGCTACAAGCCCCTGGGCCTGTGTACGATGTTTAAAAAGAGAACTATATTGATGAAATCCCGTAACTCTATTTGGGATCGTTCCTAGCATTCCGAGTTTAGTCTTGTCATTTACGTGACTGACAACCAGAGTAAATCTTTGAAAAGGACCATTAGGCCACTTTTATCAATGACCCCACATATTTACATACGGCCCGAAACTGATTATGACCTACCTTCATCATGCGAGCCGGTAAATATCCAAATCAAATATGGCACCTGTTGTCTAACTACTCCCAAACGGCTCGGCATCACCTGAATGACGTTAGAACCCAATAAGGAGCACCAAATTAGCTTAAAATTTGTTTTTGATCTATTAATCTAATGCCTTTTCAAATAAATGAACAATAATAATTCTATCAAAACGCCTTTACATGTCGTTAACTTTGTGGCATCGCAAATTTCACAATCCAATTTTGCCTTTACTATGAACTTGCTATTCTGAGGTTCAATTAGTTACATCTGCTGCCGTTTCACTTTTGCGGCCCTGCATGCCGCCGGGTATGAACAAAATTTACCTAAATATCTGTATAAGTAAAATTTGTATTCCGTTTTCCTTGTTTTGACTTTTTTATTTGAATTTTCAGATTCATAATGGTAAACGGAACAATTGTGTGACTAAACATCACCCAATAAAGACAAACATAATTTGCATTTTGTTTTCCTTCTTTTAATATTTTTTATCTGTATTTTCAGATTCATAAGCGTGTAAACTGAACATCACCCCATGAAGACAAAATAAATCGAAGTCAAAGTTAAAGTTCTTCATTTCTTCATCTTGGGAAGAGAAATCAGGTGATGGACTCAACTCTGTGAAAATACGGTGGAAGTTTTGGGACAACTGTTTTCTAGTATTACAAGGACAATTCTCAAGTGAGTTATCCATTCATACCTGCATCAGCCAGAAAGGTCCACATGAAGTTGGTGTCTTCACTATGAATACAAGTCTTCACTATGAATTCAAGTCTTCACTATGAATACAAGTCTTCACTATGAATACAACTCTTGGATGTATCTGCAGGAAAAGTTCTGAGGAAAGTTTTATATAGTATTTTTCATTTATTCATTCATTTCATTTTATGGTCACGTATTTACCATGTCTGCAGATAGGGTAGATCATGCAAATGGGCATGAAAAGGAAAGCCCTTATCACTGTAATGTATGTAACAAGAACTTCACACGTTCTTCCAATCTGGTACAGCATAATAGGATACACAGTGGGGAAAGACCCTTCCAGTGCAGTGAATGTGACAAACCATTCTCACGGTCTTCTCAACTAATACACCATAAGAGGACACACAGTGGGGAAAGACCCTTCCAGTGCAATGAATGTGACAAGACATTCACACAGTCTTCTACTCTGGGAAGGCATAAGAGGATGCACAGTGGGGAAAGACCCTTTCAGTGCAATGAATGTGACAAGGCATTCACTTCTTCTTTTATACTGGAAAATCATAAGAGGACACACAGTGGGGAAAGACCCTTCCAGTGCAATGAATGTGACAAGACATTCACACAGTCTTCTAATCTGGCACAGCATAAGAGGATACACAGTGGGGAAAGACCCTTCCAGTGCAATGAATGTGACAAGACATTCACACAGTCTTCTAATCTGGCACAGCATAAGAGGATACACAGTGAGGAAAGACCCTTCCAGTGTAAGGAATGTGGCAAGGCTTTCAAAGATTCCTCACACCTGGCACGGCATAATAGGATACACAGTTTGGAAAGACCCTTCCAATGCAATGAATGTACCAAGGTATTTGCACATCCTTCAAGTCTGAGAAATCATAAGAGGATACACAGTGGAGAAAGAACCTTCCAATGCAATGAATGTACCAAGGTATTTGCACATCCTTCAAGTCTGAGAAATCATAAGAGGATACACAGTGGAGAAAGACCCTTCCAATGCAATGAATGTACCAAGGTATTTGCAGATCCTTCAAGTCTGAGAAATCATAAGAGGATACACAGTGGAGAAAGAAACTTCCAATGCAATGAATGTACCAAGGTATTTGCACATCCTTCAAGTCTGAGAAATCATAAGAGGATACACAGTGGAGAAAGAACCTTCCAGTGTAGTCAATGTGACAAGGCATTTATACACTCTTCTGGTCTGGTATCACACATGCAGACTCACACAGGAGAAGGGCCTTTCCAGTTTGATGAGTGTAATAAGACTGGTAGAGCACCATCTCATCCGAAGCAGCACCAGTTAACATATCAAAAGACATCCTCTGACAAAACAGAACCACAGTTATCAGAACCACAGTTATCAGAACCAAGGCAATGGGTTGTTATTAAAGGACAATGTCTCCCAATAAAAGAAGAGTTGGAGGAAAATGCTAATAAAATGATAGTCAAGCAGGAAAAGGGACAGTGTCTCCCAATAAAACATGAGTTGGAGGAAAATGCTATCAAAGTGATATTTAAGCAGGAAAAGGGACAGTGTCTACCAATAAAACATGAGTTGGAGGAAAATCCTATCAAAGTGATATTTAAGCAGGAAAAGGGACAGTGTCTACCAACAAAACATGAGTTGGAGGAAAATCCTATCGAAGTGGTAGTCAGGCAGGAAAACCTTGATGTCTAACAATTACATAGTTTATGGATGAAGTGAGTTCATAAGTAGTACAGCAAACAACGTTGTGCAACCTAGAGAATTCATGTGGAGGTACAAGAGCTTTTGGCTAGGCAACATAGGATAGACACTGGCATTGGTGAGACGGTCCTAGGCAATGGCTTGTCATTAATGGACAGTGTCTCCCAATTAAACAGGAGTTGGAGGAAAATGCTAATAGAATGATAGTCAAGCAGGAAAAGGGACAGTGTCTGCCAATAAAACATGAGTTGGAGGAAAATCCTATTAAAGTGATAGTCAAGCAGGAAAACCTTGATGTCTAACAATTACATAACTTATGGTAGTACAGCAAACAACGTTGTGCAACCTAGAGAATTCATGTGGAGGTACAAGAGCTATTGGCTAGGCAACATAGGATAGACACTGGCATTGGTGAGACGGTCCTCGAACCGATGTTACATTCTCTGTGGTCTGACTGAGAATGAAGGATTATGTACCACATGTCTTGCTTTATATACTGGTCCAGGAAGATCTTTTCCTGTATTTTACAACTAGATAACTGATCTGGCTTCCAGGAACCAGTGAGAGTTCTGAAATCTTTAAATTTCATGAATTTATATTGGAAGTTCAACTTTCTTTAAGACTATCTTTAGATAAACGAAAGGTCAAAAATAAGAATTACTGCACTGAGGCCCTTATGGAAACCATGAATCACAAAATCTTATGATTTTTTTATGTAACCAGGCCAAGAGAGAAGGAAAAATAGGGGTAGGTAACCTTTTTTAATTGCAAATTCAGTTATATTAATACAATTACAACAAATGAGGTCTCAAAATTTAAAACATTTTACTCGCATATTTTAAGACAGGTCATGTTCTGATTGGTCAATTATGAAAGGTCGTTTGTGGTCTCTTTGAGTAAAAACTGTCACAAAGGTGAAAATCTGCTTTTCTTTATTGAAAAAAATGAAGTCGACGATTTCAACATAAAACATTTTAAGTCAGTGACAGAGGTCATTTGGGATGTAAAATAATGTCAAAATGGTCAAAGAATAAAATATTATCTTTTGCTGTTTTATGGAAATTCTGCCATGGCTGGCTGCTAAGATGGTCACTAAACAGAGGCATAGGACTTGAGATGGCGCGAAGTTCGTAAAATACAACACATAAGGATTCCAAAAATGTGGGTCAAGATATATATATATATATATATATATATATATATATATATATATATATATATATATATATATATATATATATATATATATATATCATGAGGGTTCGCTTAGGCCCTACGTTCCCACTAGACGATATGGTGAGCAAGATAATTCAACCTTGAATCAGCTTGGAGGCCATCAGAGGGGACATTGAAAGGTTTAGGTTTAAAGTAAAGAATTACTGCATGAACATTGGTTTTGGAAACCGATACCAATTATAAGTTTGGTCTCTGTTTGGTGTCCCTAGACTCCCTACCTTCTTCCTTCTTGTAAAAGCTAAAACTTATTGCATATTGATAACTTGGTATTTCTCGACAGATCAGCCCTCCATCAAAGCTACTTGGAAATCTTCTTGTAAAACTCGACGTTAACAGAAATGGAACAGCTGATCATTGCTTAAGTCTGTCTGAGTCGAACTTGGCCGACTGTTTTTTTTCCTCTTTTTTGTCACAAACTATTCATATTTTCTATCCGAATCCCACTAACCTCTTAAAAAGCACGGTGCCCTTCATCTATATACCTATTTTCTTTCGCAACTCCTTAAAATATTGATTTCGCTCATTGCAAACAGAACAAAGTTGAGCGATCTCAAGTGGAATTTTACAATTTGCACCCAATGAATGCTATCGATATTCTACGGATTTAAGAAGAAAAATAGGTATGTATAGAAAAGGCACTGTGCTCCCGAGAGGTTTGCCATGTTTGGATCGAAAATGCAATTTTTTTGTAACAAAAAGAGTAAAAAACAGTCAATGTTGGTTCCGACAGACTACAATATAGGAAAGTCATGCGTTCCTTTGACTGTTTGACCCTCAGAAGGCTCTGTGCAGATATTTAGCATGACAACATAGTTTATCCCCAGAAACCAGTTTTAGCATACATTTTAAAGGACAAAATAATGGTTATTTTCTTATTTTTCACAAGACCTGGGAAATTGAAAATGAATAAAGAAATGGACACTATCTGTATTTATGGTAATTATTTTTTTGAGTCCATCCTCAATTATGTACTGATGTTATTTCATTATTATATTTCCTGGGCACTTGTATATTCAATGTTTGTTTCTGTAAGAGCTTTTTCCCGCTCTTTATTTGTATGTCATAGATAATGGAAATTGTATTCAATAAATGTACATATAATGTTTATTGTGTGGTTTGTGAATTGAGTACCAGTCAATACAGGTTTAGATGGGGTTGGTAAATGGTTAGACATAGTAAAGTTAGGCAATTGTTATTTCATTTATTGGTTTCCGTATCCTTCCCAGACCAAATTTACAGGGTCGGGAGGGAGGTTATTAAAAATAAAGTTTATTTCTTTTCTCTTTCTTTAACACATGGAAATCTAAGTAAGCAAACAGTTTAGAGGGAGGTAGAAAAATAAAGGGATTTTTTGGCTAGTACTAAAATACATACTTAAACCATATTTTTGAATATTGAAAGAATGATTTTCTAATAAGATGATGCATTTTAACAACACTGTATTACATTGCTATTGTAATGTTGTATTTCTCTGGTATTGATATTCTTGTAGCTTTGTAGTTTTGTTACCATCCATGGTAAATTTATTGTAGGCTCGGTGGACCTACTTATGGCTCGGCGGGTCTATTCTACTTTGATCGGCGGATCAGGGAACCAATAAATCAAGTAACTGTCGCCTTATGGACATGAGAAGTTCTCATTTAAGTTAAAAAAGGTTTAAGAATATACAGATTTCGATTTCTGATACAGAATTACATATCTTATGATAAAAGACAGATGACTTTCCAGCTAATCAAATATGTTGAACACTTCTGCATACAAAGTAATGGAATTGATTAATAGTTATTTATGAATATTTAGCTTTAGCTGGTGTCATGGTGATGTCAGAAATTTTGCATTTTTCTTTTCACAAAAAGAAAAAAATCATAAGTGGGGAGATGAGATGAAATGAAGAACAGTCAACATCATATGCTTGATTTGTTGATTTTAGTTAGTATTAGGGTTGGCAATTTCTGCCAAGGGTTGGTTGTTTTTGGGAGTTGTTGTTGTTGTTGATAATAGTTTATTGTCCAATCCATGTAATGACACAATACACTCCTTTTATAAAAGACTCACTATCAGATATATATGATTGACTATATAATATATTGTACATTGCATATAATGAATGTCTATCTGATAATATTTATCAGTATATTTATGATTGTATTTGGTCTATTATAAGCCTTCACTATTTTGGAAATAGTGAATTATGGAAAGGGCCTGCAGCATGGTCTTAGCAGTCAGAACAACGCCATCTTTATGTAGACATATTTTTATGTGATCTTTAATTTGGCGTTGACGGGCATTCGCCAAAAAACGCCAAATTAAAAACCACGCCAAATTAACCAGTTATACAGTACCACCTAACATGGCCATGGGCAATGGTGAGAGACTCTGCTATCAGCGCCGGCCCCTTTTTTCTGCAAGAGAACGATGGACGGGAAAGGTACTTGATGTATTATATTGTGCTTATTGGGTAGGGATGTCATCGATAGCCGACAAATCGATAAATCGACATTTTCACTTTGTCAATTAAATTGAATCGAATGGTTGGGTATCGAATCGAAATAATCGATATTCTGAACCCCAATAATGGCGTATAAATATTAATAAAAAATACACTTTTCCCGGACATTTTCATCTTAAACTAATGCAAAGGGAAACTCTGACTAAATATTGAAGTATTTTCTATGATTTTTGTAAGAGAAATTGGAAGGAATGGCATATGGCCAAGACACAGGGTATCCAACCAAAAAAAGGGATACCAATAACATCCCTATAAATAATTGTGCCCTACGAGCATGTTACGGTGTATCAAATCGAATCGAATCGAAAAATATATCAATTAATCGAATCGATAAAATTTCATATCAATGACATCACTGTTATTGGGTTCAAAAGTTATTGGAGTATTTTCAATACATGGAAATATTTTCAATAGCATGACAGGTGGCATATTCTGGAAGCGCAGGAGATGACTAATAACAAAAAATGGCTTCATCATTTTTTCAACCTTTATTACATATCCCGGATAACACCTTGTTATGTATATTCATTGATATTTCTGAGCACCTTACAGTTGTATTTCACTAGGCAACAGCTAATATCACTGCTACTCAAAATATATATCTCATTTTCATTTTATGCAATGCTATATAACACATACACATATGATAAATCTACCAAACTCCTTTCTGAAAAAACAGGGTCGCATATATTCTTATTAGACAATATAACTTAGAAAAAATAGATGCTCTTGAAGGAACCTAGTTCTGTGGGTGGTGAAGCAGATTTCATTCAACTTTCTTTAAATACTGTATAAGGCCACTCCAATTTATTTACTTGTCTTTTGTGACTTTTTTATTTATTTTTTTTATTTTAAGAGTCTGACGACTAGGACTGGTAGCGATATGTTTCTACCAGCCTACTCTCAACTAACTAAAATCAATCAATCTATTAATCCCTGCAACCTGAAGGGTGGGAGGTATACCTCCTAAAGTCTGAGGCTGTACTACAGCAATGATAGCTTCCTGTAGTTGATTGAATCACACTTACAAAGAATATTCTTAAAACTTGCACTTTTTTTTTTCTTTTTTTGAGTCTGACAGAAAATTTCATAACCACTTTCGTCCGTAAGACACCAAAGATGACTTTTTTTTTCTTTTTTTTTGGAGTCTGACAGGATTTTTTTTCCCCAAAAAGCTCGTAAGACAAGTAATTAAATTGGAGTGGCCTAACTGGTTAATTTAGCGTGGTTTTTAATTTGGCGTTTTTTGCCGAATGCCCATCAACGCCAAATTAAAGATCGCATAAAAATATTTCTACATGAAGATGGCGTTGTTCTGACTGCTCCAGACGCCAAAATAAATACAGGGAACTTTTTTGAAAAAAAAACGCCAACTTAAGTACACGCCAAATTAACCAGTTATACAGTACTCAATATCTCAGATGCACCTGTACAGGCAATGTCAATAACCAACAATATAGACATCAGGTATCTTTCTTATCTTCTTATCCAATATTTGAGTAAGAAATAATACTCATGTATGTATTGTTGTTGTAACAATGAAGTCCCAAGACAATTGCAGAATGTTTTTGTTCGTATAAAAAGAGATTCAATCAAACATTTCTAACTCCTTCATGCATGTAATGACCACAAATATCCTTTATATTTCGTTGATAACTTCCTACCAAAGTATCTAATAAAAAATAATGGGGAATTCTTTGTCTGAACTCAACCTACAAATCCCCTTCAAGCAATTTCAGATTTTATGCCACATTTCATGGTGGTAGGGATTGTTTGGTATAATAAAACAAATATGACATCCCAGCATGGTCAGCACGGTAAACCTGCTGCTCCGATGTTGCACTGCTCAAGCGAGTTTTGTAAGTTTCAACTTGTCATAGATTTTGGGTGCCCAGGGGTGAGGGGGCTGGATTGTATGGTATAATAAAACAAATATGACATCCCTGTGGGGTTGTCAAAATGATTGTCTACCCCTCGTGAGCATTGTCAATGCTCACTCGGGGTAGACCATCATGTTGGCAACCCCACAGGGATGTCATATTTGTACAATATCATGTAAATAACTGACAATTGTATTGAGAGCATTTGCTTTTTGACACAAATTCATCAAATGTCATGTAAATATTTGACTACTCAACTTTTACATATATCAAGGTTGTTAACATATAGTTATCCAAACATTAATAGGTAGTAGATAATTCTATCTGTCAGAACGCTTCGATTAAATAGTCCTACCCCTAGAGCTGCACTCACCACTCACAAACTCGAGTGGCTCGAGCCCTAAGGCAAACTCGCCGAGTTTGAGCTGAAATGTTCAAATCGTGAGCTTGTCTATGTTGGGAACACAAACGTAACACAGAGCACCTAACACACATTATTAACATACACGTATATAACTGCTTATCGCTGTCATGCCCTCTTTACAATCTCCAATGTATACATTCAAGCGGTGTTGAGTGTTATACTGACCTTTCAACCTCGTCAGCATATTTTTGAAATTAAATAATCATAGCAATGTTAATTATTCCCGCCATTAAATATTCATTTCTTTATAGCTGGGCTAGAAAATAGGTATTTTGTTGGAAAATCGGAACGTCCATGAGCTCATGAGTCAAACGGGTGGTGAGCTCATGAGTTGATCTCCCTCTGTGAGTGCAGCTCTACCTGCCCCTTCCATTCAGTGGTGAATTTGGGTCTTTACATGAATTCAATGAATTTACTCATAGCTTTATATCATGTTAATATAGGACAGTTACTGAGTAAATTGTGATCGATATGTTTGTATCATGTAAATAGTTATTGGCAATTCTCCTGTTAAGTACATTCGGATTATCTACATAAATACATCAAAAAGTTCATATCATCAAAAAAATGATTTGACAAATTTGGTATAAGTTCATTCTTATCATTTACATGAATATATCTATAAGTAAATATCATGTAAGTTATTGGTGATAGTTATAATACCATTCAGTACATTTTATATTCAGTGCATCATGTGTCATGAATAACCCATTAATACTCACAGCGGCCAAAACCAGCCTGACAATTTTGATGAAATCTTTCAGGCTAAAGCACAATTGGCAAAATATTTGAAGGAGAAATGTTGATCAAAACATAACCAACAACTCTTCTTCAAATATTTTGTAAAATCATTCTCAATTCAAAAGTTATCGTCAAAAGTACCATTGATCCAGACGACAATTTCTGGATGAACTTTTAAGTATTAATGGATTAAGCCCACTGTCCCACATTTAATCCTTTTGAGTATTACATATGAAGTCGCACCTCCACACAAGTACATCTCAAGTAAAAATTGAGGATGAAAAAGGTAGCACCAAAAAGAGCTCTGATAAAAGAGTCTCTTCAAACATCTATTTTTCTACCACTATGGGGCTGAAATACCCATTGAAGAAATTTGATTCCCAATGGCCATTCCCAATGGGCATTTGGAATGATTTTATTACCATATTTGGTAAAGATTGCCATATATGGAACAATGCACCACGTTTGTTGCTTAGCAACATGACCTACAATTGCCAGGCACGTGCTCAGGCACGCTCATTATATGTGAAGTTTCCCTGATTATTTACTGTTTATTTATCTATGGGACGTGGCAGAAATAGGTTCTTGAACTTGTGTGCTAGAGTATGATATTTCTTACACTCGGGGACAGAATTTTCATCATGAGACTCGCCAGAGGCTCGTTCCAAGATGAAAATTCTGTCCCCTCGTGTAAGAAATATCATTCTCCAGCACACGCGTCCAAGAACCTCTATAACATCATGCACATCATATTACCAAACCTTTTTTTGAGTTACCACAACTTCCCTGTAAAAATGACCACAACCAAAAAGAGAAACAATTAAGAGAGTATAGCCTAACGCCACCATTTATAATTTTGGTCAAAAATGGAAGCCCCCTCTTTAAACTAAACTTACCTACCAAGCACTGTATTCCACACAGCAGAAATGCAGTGATAAATCTACATGTGAAATAACCGGGTAGGCAAACACCTCATATTGTGGTAGTGAACACACAATATTTTGTACCATTTGTACCTTATTCATAGTATAAAACCATGAAGATGTGAAACCATTTGTCAGACCCTAAGGTGTTCATATAGATGTTTATGGGAGTAATTTTCTAATAGTATGAAAAAAAGGTTTACATGACATTTCATTTCATATAACCGAGCCCAAAACATCCTGCCTATGTAGAAAATATCTTTGTGATTAGCGCCTTTTTCAGGGGTGTCCAACTGTCGCATTGTCGCACCAGCGTGCGACAGGGGCTTCAAAACGTGCGACAAACCAAAAACTTGAAGCATCGTTTGACTGGGAATTTCTTTGCAAAACATGACCAATTGAGGCTATCAGATATTTTTGATACAAAATGTATTTAAAAACCAGTGAACTCAATTTAATAATAATGTGACATTAATGTCTATTGATTGGTATTGGTCTTAACCGGTGCGATAAGGGCTAATACTATAGTTACACCAGGTGACAATGTTCATAGCTATTATCGAATCACGGTCACAAAAAAATGCTGTGCTCCAAGACTTTTTGACAGTGCTCCAGGACTAAAATATTTGGACACCCCTGTTTTTTCTTGTAAAATATTGCAAAAAAGGATGGTCAGTACCAAACGTACATCACTCCTACATACATTTCATGAATATATGATTAATTCCAATGTTTACAATGGTATCACAGATAACACTTGTTACATGTAAGGAGATACCCAGGCAGGCTCTTAGCCAGGATTTAAAAAATGCCTGTCTAAAACAGCAGTCACACAATTTCTGCCCACCCTGATTAAGCTGCTCTGCTACTTCAAATCCTTATACCAATTACATGTTATAACCATGGTCTTAGCCATCAGGGCGTCTGGGTGGACACCCAAACCCTTAAAAAGAACCGCTCAGGACACCCAAATCTTTTAGTGTGGAATTTCTAAAAATCTCAATCTCAAGCTTACAATTGAATTTTTTCATCTCCTTATAATTCCCATGACATTGTTTAACCCATTCACACTCAGAGTTCCCCAGGAAAGTATCGTCTGCTATTTTCATACTTTTGAAAATAACTTGAAAATAAAGCAAATTGTTACAAAATATTTGAAGGAGAGTTGTTGGTAATATTCTGATAAACATTTCTCCTTCAAATCTTTTTGATGAAAACACTTTTGTGAGGAAAATATCAACAAAATAGTCAGGCCTGATTTGGCCGCTCTGAGTGCTAATGGGTTAATGATATCATGCCTTATTTTGATGAATTTATACATGTTTATGATTGAAATATGAGTATATTGTGATCCCCCTAAACATTTGGACGCCCAAAGATTTTACAACAGCCAAATTTAGGCACCCAGCTTCTAAATCCTGGCTAAGACACTGGTCATTACCCATGCAGTGTGATGCTTTGTTTATACCTCCATCCTTCATGCAGATCAGTGCAGCCTCTTGCTTCATCCTGGAGAAGCTTGCCAGGTTCCAGAGTACAAAAACCGTATTCGCCCGATTAAGCGCACCGTGCGGGTGCAAGTAAGTTGGGAAATTTTTCTGTAGCAGGGGTTTTATCAAACATTTGTATAACCGCACCCCCAATGAGTGCCGATCGCGGTGTTATGTACCGCAACAAGAAATGGCCAATAGATGGCAGTTACGGTCGCCATCTATATACCTTCTCGTTCTACTAAAACAGTAGAAATTTAACATGAGAAGACGATCTTTGGTGCTTGCTGTTCCCCCAAAATCGGCAAAAAATTGGGGGGGGGGGGGGGGGGGGGTGCGCTTATTTAAGACAGTGCGCTTAATCGGGCGAATACGGTATAGTAATTCCTCATGTCCCTCACCTACTACCTGCAGCCAGGCCGACATCAGTGCATTGGTTCTGTCGCAATAACAGAAGGCCAAAAGGCCAATGGCAGAGTTGAGTGGATTTGGTGTGAGACTTAACCTACAACTCATGCCTGTTACAGCCAAAAATGCGTACTAGTTCAAGAATACCTTTGTGACTATTTAAGCATGTTTGGTAAAAATATGAAGTAATGTTAGTCAGAACCCAACCTACAACTCTCCTACAAATATTTTGTGAATCTATGATTGATTCCTGAGCAGTGTCTTAGCCAGGATTTAGAAACTGGGTGCCTAAAATTGGCAGTTGTAAAATGTTGGGCGTCCAAATTTTTAAGAGGGATCATAACATACTCATATTTCAACCATAAACCTGTATAAATTCATCAAAATAAGGCATGATATTATTAAACAATGTCATGGGAATTATAAGGATATGAAAAAATTCAATTATAAGCTTGAGAAAGAGATTTTTAGAGATTCCACACAAAAATATTTGGGTGTCCTGAGGGGTTCTTTTTAAGGGTTTGGGTGTCCAAAAAAGCACCCATACACCCTGCTGGCTAAGACCATGTTCCTGAGTTATATTCAAAAGTATCAAAGGTCCAAATGCCATTTGTCCCGGAGATCTCCAGGCATGGAATGGTGAATGGGTTGAGTTAGAGCTTGTGATGCCCCTGATCAACCAACAAAACTAGGAATAACCCATTAATGCTTAACCCTTCCAATGCTGAGGTTACTTTCGTCCAAAGTACAATGACGCCAATATTTCTGAAAACAAACCAAACCCTGTCATGTTGGTACTCATTTGAACGCTCTCACTGAGTACTTTCACATGAGTACCCATATGCCAGGGTTTCGGTGTTTTTTCATGATTTTTGCATTATTTTGTATTGGCCAACTTAGCCACCAGCAGCATAAGGGTTAAAGGTTTCTCCTTAAATTGTCGTCAGGATCTCTGATACTTTTGACAATAACCTTGGAATTGAAAACAATTTTACAAAATATTTGAAGGAGAGTTGTTAGTATTGTCCTGGTAAACATTTCTCCATCAAATACTTTTCTGAATATGCCTTTGCCTGCAATACTTCAACAAAATTATCAGGCTGTTTTGGCCATTGTGAGCATTAATGGGATAAACCAGTCAGTCCAGCAGCACTTATCCTACATCCTCATCTGTTCAACATGGCACCAGTGTAACTTGAGGCCTGAGGATCGCATCAACTCATTCAGCAGTCTAGATGACAGCGTATATAATGTAGGTCGCCAGCGCCACCCAGTGGCTGGCGAATCCCAGTTCACTCCACTTGCCCAGCGTGTGCGCCATCGTGTAACCCTAGGAGAGAACAAAGATAAATCACAATGTGAAAATAACATATATGCTAATTCCTACATACAACTGAAAATCTGCAAATACATCTATGAAAACTGTTACAACTTGTAAAAGTGACTTCTCGTAAAGTTTTTGAGGATTTGAATTCAACGCAATTTGTTCATAGGACTCTTGTGTAGAAAAACAAGATTGACACTTTCAGCACCATATGCAATTATTTGTCTACAGTAGCTGAAAACACTTTTCTGAATGATAAAAGGTAGTGTTGGGACGATCATCGATTATAATCGATAATCGATCGTTTGCCTCTCTTATACTGATTAATTGATTATGAAACTGGCAATCGATAATAATCGGAAAAGGTGACACCTAGTGGCAAAATATAAAACTAAATGACAGGCAAGTTCTTACTATGAAACTAAGCTCCAAAAACACTTCAAAATGAAGTTAAGGTAGGTGCTAATAGCAAGTAATTGTCAAAGACTATCACTTATTATTAGGCTCTGGACCTCTAGTACCCAATTACTGCAAAAGTGCGAAGAACTGATTATGATCGATAATCGATCGGTTGGCTGCAACTGATTATCAACCATGAAATTGCAACCGATTCCCAACCCTAATAAAAGGGCTGCTGGTTCAAGCATTCCTGAGACCATTTGAATTCAGAGTGTCAATTTGACAAAAAGACGAGTTCATTTGAAGATTTTAATCTAGATGACATTAAACTTAAATACAAATAGAACGACAAATGCATTTGCATAATATTTGAAGGATAGTTTTTTTTAAACACATGTATGCTTAGAGGTCCTGTATCTATAATACTTAAGAAAATAACTTCAGAATAAACATCAATTCATAAAATATTGAAGGAGATATTCAGTGAGCTGACGGTCAAAAAAGGGGAATTTCGGAGACCTATATTTCTGAAAACCTTATACCCTCAGCAGTTCAGATCAGCTTGTCTGCACTTATATCGCAGGTGCGTTTGCCCTGGGGCCAATTGAAGGTTGGTACCTCTCACATTTTAGGGGAGGGGGTGACACTTCCGAAGTGGGGGTAGTATGGACACTTGCAATACTCTGAGATACTCTAAATTTGCTATGCTGGCATTTCTTCGAGACGCTTTTGGAAGAAATTTCCAGGGATAGAAATTCAGTGCTTCAGAAAGGTATTTGGTAATTGTACCTGTTGATCAGTTGACCAGCATAGCAAATTTGGAGTATCTCAGAGTATTGCAAGTTTCCATACCGTCCCCACTTAGAAAATGTCACCCCCATCACTAAAGTGTGGGAGGTACTGACCTTCAACTGTCCCCCTAGGGCAAACACATCTGCGATATAAGTGCAGACAAGCTGATCTGAACAGCTGAGGGTATAAGGTTTTCAGAAGTATTGATCTCCGAAATTACCCGGGGGGAATCGTTTTAATCATATTCGAATGGGAAATAATGTGTATGATAACAAAAACTTTGCTTCAAATAACTTGCAAATCTATGCTTAATAATTCTTAAATTATCATAAAAAGATTCATATCTTTTCAAGTGGGAATGAGTCATCAAGGTTCTTGGACGCGTGTGCTAGAGAATGATATTTCTAACACGAGGGGACAGAATTTTCATCTTGGAATGAGCCTCTGGCGAGTTCCATGATGAAAATTCAGTCCCCGAGTGTAAGAAATATCATACTCTAGCACACATGTTCAAGAACCTATTTCTGCCACGCCCCATAGATAAATAAACAGTAAATAATCCGGGAAGCTTCACATATAATGAGCGTGCCTGAGCACGTGCCTGGCATTTCTAGGTCATGTTGTCAAGCAACGAACGTGGTGCATTGTTCCATATATGGCAATCTTAACCAAATATGATAATAAAATCATTCCAAATGCCCATTGGGAATGGCCATTGGGAATCAAATTTCTTCAATGGGTATTTCAGCCCCATAGTGGTAGAAAAATGAAATCTCACCTCCTCCTCCTGCGAGCTGCTATCAAACATCAGGCCAAGGTAGGCCAGATGAAACACACTGAGAACGCCAAAAGCCAGGTTACACACAACAGCAGCAGGATGGCCCTGAAGACAGGTGAAATAGAACGCAGGTAAGTTAACCAACACACGCAAACACATTCCATAGGCACATGCCATTTGGGAGGTTCTAGGACAATATCCCCCCGGACAATATCCCCCACCCCCCCCCCCCCCCCCCCCCCCCCCCCCCGGACTATATCCCCCGGACAATATCCCCCCAGGACAAAATCCCCCCGGACAATACCCCCCCCGGACTATATCCCTCGGACAATATCCCCCCGGACAGTATCCCCCCAGGACAAAATCCCCCCATTCCAATATCCCCCGGACAATATACCCCCGGACAATATACCCTAGGACAAAATCCCCCCATTCCAATATCCCCCAGGACAATATCCCCCCAGGACAAAATCCCCCCATTCCGATTTCCCCCTGTGTAAAATATTTTAAATTCGGCACACCCCCCCCCCCCCCCATCCTTTTAAATAGAACAGTCCTTATTGGCAATGTCTTGAAGTCACTTTAATGTCTAAATAGCATTTAAGCACAACTTAAGTAATATAGTATTCAACTCAGCGCTTGGTCACCAAGTGCTAAATGACTTCCTCATTAAACTTGACAAATATGGTCAGATCTAGATTTATTTACAGTAGTAAGTTGATTACTGTTTCTATATCTTAAATCAAAAGTAAATGAATAGTAACACTTATAACTTTATTCATATTATTAGTACAAAATATTTTTTTACACGGGGGATTTTGTCCGGGGGGATATTGAAACAGGGGGATTTTGTCCTAGGGGAATATTGTACGGAAGATATTGTCCGGAAGATATTGTCCGGGGGGATATTGTCCTGATACCCATTTGGGATGCCTGTACATCAGCAAGGATTTTTATTTGTTTCCCCACATACGTTTTACCAGTTGTGTGGGCAAAAAACAAAATATCATCATGCATAATCAATTGATTTGTTGTCTGACACCCCCCCCCCCCAAAAAAAAAGAAATAGTCAAATTTGAAACTGCAAATCAGCTTATGGCTAACTCTTTTGCCATATTAAGTCAAAAAGATGTGATAACTGAAAAATCAACTGTAGTATAGAGGAGAAAAATCACAGCTCGTCTAAAGTCAAGGAGCTCAAGATGGTGTCAAAGCTCAGATCGTCAGCAGCTAGCAGTCAATGCATGACAAGCGTCAGAGCTAGTGGTCGGACGATTAATTGAAAACTCGAGCATTTGACATAATCTATTATGCTCAAATGTCTGTAACTCGCCCAATATGTAATACAACAAAACATTTACATTATTTGCCTTGAACCGGGCCAAGGTCCGGGAGAAAAACATGAACATTTTCTCTTTTTTCTTAAGTTTCCTTGTCAGCTGCAAGTCACGCCATATTTTGGTGCACCGTTTCTCAATTGCCGCGGTACACCGGATGTGTGCCTGGCATGTGCCGGCGCATGCCGCGGCACAATGTTTTAAATCATTCGCCTTCAAAATCACATGAATGTGTCCGGAAAACTTGAACAGGATCGATCAATCGTTCAAAATCTTTTTGGATTAATCGATGCAGAAAATCTCTTCGCGTCCAAACCCTAGTCAGAGCACTGCAGGGCAATAGAGTTCCACACCCACTCTCCAGCTCAAATGACTTAATTTGGAAGGGCAGATAATTCTGAAATCAGACAGACAGGGTAGCTCAATTGGTTAGGTGTTGGACCAGCGGTCAGAGGGTCGCCGGTTCGATTCCCAGCCGGGTCACTTTGGTCTGTTCTTGGGCAAGACAGTTAACTTCACATTGCCTCAGTTCACCCAGCTGTGAATAGGGTACCTGGCATTAAGGGCAGAATGGCTATGTGATTGCTTCAAATTAAGAGCGCCGAAATGGCTGCCAAGGTTGCATGCTCCCCAGGGAGATGAAATGGTTCAAAGATTGAACAGGCCTGCTGGGGAATAAATTTAAGAGTCGTGTGAACATTGATAAAATGGAACAAGACTATAAACCTAACATTTATTTTTATTTAAGGCCACTCCAATTTAATTACTTGTCTTACAAGCTTTTTTTGGAAAAAAAATCCTGTCATACTCCAAAAAAAAAAGAAAAAAAAGTCACCTTTGGTGTCCTACAGACGAAAGTGGTTTTGAAATTTTCTGTCAGACTCCAAAAAACAACTACAGGAAGCTATCATTGCTGAAGTAGAAGCCTCAGACTTGAGGATGTATATCTCCCACCCTTCAGGTTACAGGGATTAATTGATTGATTGATTTTATTTAGTTGAGAATAGGCTGGTAGAAACATATCGCTACCAGTCCTAGTCGGCAAAATAAACTTTTTTTTTATTCCAAAATGGCTCATTTCCTGCCTCCAAAATGGCTCATTTCCTGCCTCCTGAGCACGTAAGACAAGTAAATAAATTGGAGTGGCCTAAATCAACTTTGAGCACCAACTTACAGCCTCGTAACTATGTTTGCAGTCTCCTCGGCAATGCTTTGCTTGAATGCAGGCATCAAAAATCCTGGATAACTTTTTCCTTAGTTCTGAAAAAAGTAAGATTCTTATTTCATAAAATAAAAGTGTACAAAAACAGCAATACAGAAATGAAAACCTGAAATCCTGTGAGGATTTCATAATAATCACAAGTTATGAATGTTTTTGAATTATTTAAATATATTTCATACTTTGATATTTCATTTTTATTTCTAATACTTTTTCGATAATATTACACATAAAATCTCTCTCCTTACTAAGTAATGAAACTTTAATCTATATGTTGTATCTTGAATGGTTCAGTGGAATCAGGTTAAAGTTTTTATACATTAATATTATCAAATGAATGAATAAAATTCATTTTTAAATGCAAGAATAGATGATGGTTCTCTGCTCCTATACTTACGATATTCTACAAATGAGTAAAAACCTAAGGACAATAATACAGCTGCCAGTTGGAAGTTGAGGCCCTTAAATAGAAAACAAAATAGATTCTAAATGAAAGTAACAAACATGTGAACAAGGTTGACCACTGGTCAGATGAACCCTTTATTAGATGAACTCCTGCATAAAGTGAACATATTTTCTTGTCCGCAAGGTATTTAAATAAAGCAGTGTCCATCTTATGTATAATATGCTATGGACTGAATAAAAGATAAGTTATGACAATTTGACAAAGGGTCACATTTATCCGCAACTAGAAAAGTAATAAGTAATTGTAATATATTACATTTCAAAAGTAATTGTAATTGTAATAGTGATAGTGATTTTCAAAAGTAATTGTAATTGTAATTGTAATAGGGCCACAGGCCACTAGAAAGTAATTGTAATTGTAATATATTACTTTCAAAAGTAATTGACCCCGTGTCTGATATACATATATATATAAATATATATATATATATATATATATATATATATATATATATATATATATATATATATATATATATATATATATATATATATATATTATATATATATATATATATATATATATATATATATATATATATATATATATATATATATATATATATATATATTATATATATATATATATATATATATATATATACACACATGATTCCTTCGAAAATAATTTTGGAATATAAAATGAACTCTAAAATTATTTGAATATGATTTGTTGATTGGATTGTGATTAACATCTCTCTTTCAAATATTTTCCAAATGATTTCGCCTTAAAGATATTGCTGAAACAGTCCGTCTGATAGGACCGCTGCGGCAATAAATGGTTTAACCCAATCGCACTTAGAGTTTCTCTAGAAAGTGTCGTCTGCTACTCTCCTACTTTTGAAAATATCTTTTGAATAAAGCAAAAATTCACAAAATCTTTGAAGGAGAATTCTTGTTTGACTTGTGATCAGCATTTCTCCTTCAAATGCTTTCAAGAAAATGTGTTTGTAAGTTAAATACTTCCAAAATCGTCAGGCCTCTTTTGGCTGCTCTGAGTGTTAATGGGTTAACATAATAGATATGGAAATATTTTGAATAGTTTTTCAATCCTGTTTGCTTTAACAATTAATCTTCAAGAATCTTTCAAACATCACCCCTATTTGAGGAGATAGGATCAAAGTTGAGCACTACAATTTCAAAAGCGTTAACTAGTAGGACTGTCATTGATATGACAAGTATCGATCGATCGAACCAATTTTACCAATTAATCGAAAAAAATATTATGTCAATTGTTATGCCAATTAATCGAAACACATTTTTTCAGCCTTTTACGCCATTTTTTACCATTTTTAGCTAACGCTAATAAGAACTTTGAAGAGAAACTCAAGTATTCAATCAAAAAATGTTGAGAAAACCTCCGTTGTCTTTGCATTGTGAGAATCTTAGGATCCTAGCCACAAAAAATAGTGTGGAACATGTGAAAATATTCTATTAGTGCAGTTCTTCAAAATCGAATCAAAATAATCGGAATCGAAAAAATAAAATGTCAATGATCGAATCGAAAAAAAATGGATGTCAATGACAGTCCTATTAACTAGTCGACTACTCACATGTAAGAGGGCGCTGGCAGCATAAGTCAACAATATGGCAGCAAAGGAGCCCAGAGGTCGAGCCGTCTTGAACACATCTAGCAGAGAGAAAGAAAATGAGATGCATTTATAAATAAATGGTAATTTGGAGCAAAAAGGCATTATAGTACTAAATGTCAGTATTTGCCCGCAAATACAAATATCTCCCCTGCTGCTGGGATAATGAGAAGTTAGCAGTAGGGATGGGGATCGTTGAGAATTCTACGGTTCAGTTCTGTTCTCGGTTTTGCTTCTACGGTTCGGTTTTATCACGGTTTCCTAAACGGTTTATTAATGACATTTCTTGGATACGAAACTACGCAATGGAATGTGTGGCTGAACTTGCCTGAACTGGAAAAATAATAAAAATACTGTATACTTACAGGTCTTCAGCCAATAATGCATAGGCATGTTCCAATTGGTGACCACCTCTACCAGTGAGCGTGGAATCTCAATATGGAGTACACGGGCAACAGAAAAATCCCTAAAATAAAACAAAATGACAAAGTGTAAAGTTCGAAATATTAGCGACTTTATATATAGCGAAGTGATCCGTTTTTCCATAATAGCGGATCGTAATATTCGCGTGTGAACCCGGGCGTGTGAACCATCTCTAAAAGCGCCATCTGAGTTACAAGTGGTATTCTATTTTATGTACCACTCATGCCCGACGATACTGACTAGGCGCCGCAACCCCCTAATAAGTGGACTTAAGGGTTCAAGATAATCAGATTGGGATATGGACAGTACGAGTGTTCGTCAAAATGGGTCTATTGCAATCGTTATTTCCTAGAACAGAGCTGATTTTACGCGCTAAACTAACATCACCACTCGAACTCACGTCAGTCACGTGTCATTGAAGGCCAGCCCTGATTGGTATATTGCAATTAAGGAATTCGGATCCACCGCGATTACGAGCATCATCAAAATTTGGTCATACACCGTGAGACATGTCTACATCACAGCACGCACTTACGTGTGTCTGTGTATATGTACGTGTGGTTATCAACTGGCCATGTGACTAGATACGCATTTTGAATTCGAGATAGAACAAATATTAACTGATTGCAATATTAGCGAATAGGACCCACTCATTTAAGTCGCCAATAATACTTCCACGTTCATATTTCGAACGTTACCATATCGCATTCCTACGACTAAGCACATGTGCAGGTAACAGATTAGAAAAAAAAATTGCTAGAGAGGGTACAGGCAACTCTGCTTATTCCGGACATGTGTAATCCGGATTTACGTCTTTACCGTACAGATTTGAAGGTCCCGGTCCCTTCCTACATGTTTACATGAAAATTTCAATGTTTAATCCGGACTATTTAATCCGGACTCCGGCTAATCCGGCCGATTTTTGTGGTACACCCTATACCATTTCAGGTTTAAAAGTGTACTGTAATCCGGACTGCTGATCTAACGATCTAATGCGCCCTCTCAATGAATGGAATTCGCCGTTACACCAAGCTCTAGCCGACAATAAAACATGTCCTCCCCTAACTAAAGGAGGAATGAAAGGTAATTAGACAGGGGGATGCGGGGAGGGTCGAGAAAAGTAGGTGGTGGTCAACGGGCCGGGATTATGTCAATATTTATTGAAATTTACATGCTTTACACACTTTGCAGTGCATGCCTGCTGCATTGATATACTTGATGTGGATTACTCTCATCCAAGCAGCGGTCTCTTCAAAACACTAAAATGGTTACCTTTCCTTAACAGAGTTCAATTTAATACTGCTATTCTAATGTATAAATCTGTCAATGGACAGAGTCCAATATACCTGAAAAATATGTTTCAATTCTGCTTAGATCAACATGGTCACCTTACAAGATGAAATACATCTCATAATTTGGTTCCTCCACCGATCAAAATCCAGCTATTTAAACACTCATTCACTTACCAAGGCATAGTAATATGGAAATCCTTATCTTTAAATATGAAAATGGCACCATCTCTCTCATCATTCAAGAAACTACACATTGAAAAACAATTTTCAACTCTGTGGCCTGAAGAATTGAATGTATAATCCTTAAATCTAGGGGCCACAGCGAAAATCAAATCTTGTATTTGACTGTGTTACCCTCGTGAAGTAAAGATTATTATTATTATTATTATTATTATTATTGTACATCGCAATCATCTGCTCATGTCATGTTGCATATGTGCAATATGTTATTCAATGTAACTACATGGAGTCAGAGATCGTCGACGGGCTGCAAATTTTTGAAAACTTACACGCCTTGCCGTGCGTGTTTAAGGTGTACGTGCATATCATTATAATATTCCCTGATCTTGAGGGAATTTGATAATAAATC
Source organism: Maea johnstoni (assembly GCA_963942565.1). Classification (NCBI taxonomy): domain Eukaryota; kingdom Metazoa; phylum Annelida; class Polychaeta; order Spionida; family Magelonidae; genus Maea; species Maea johnstoni. The sequence goes on from OZ012687.1 coordinate 41,227,489, forward strand.
TTATCAATCAGAAGAAATAAATTTATAATGAATCTTTTCAATAAAAAAAAAACTTTTAAAGGGTAAAGAATGAAAGGACAGTTCATCTAAGGTGTATGTTATAGCAAAGGGCATTGACAAATGGTTCAGCACAGTGAAGTACATGTATATTGTATGTCTTAGTATGTCTTATGCCTAATCCGGACAGTAACTTAGGATTCGCATCAGTCCGGATTAGGCCGAGTTACCTGTATATGCAATTTCCGATTAGCCTCATGCAACAGACCCTACGAGCTTGAACACTTGCATGCTATATGCTTTTGCTACGCCATTCGATAATCGATAAAATTATTAACGATATGGTACTTCGATCCAATTCAGTATTGAATTTACAGGTGAACTTGGATATGACGGACCACAGATTTTTGCATATGACGGACGATAATGCTTGGTCCCAGTCTGATGCATATCAAGTATTCGTCATATGTATATGACGGATTTTGCATATGACGGACCAATTTTCCTTGTCCCATTGAGTCTATCATATCCAAGTTCACCTGTACCTGTTGACCTTTACATCATCATTAGTAATGTGCTCATTTGGCATGTTGGTGGTTCGTGCGTGGGGTTATTTTTTGACCTTTGACACTCAATCACATGCGTATATTGCATCTGTGTGGCTTCCGCCTAAAATCTTGTGTTGAGCGGCATGAAAATATCAAAAGCGCTGCGTGAGTTACCATGATTTTGTGTTTATTTATAGTAAGCATCAATGCGTTGTCACTACCCAACCCAATTTAATATTCATGAATGAATATCTAGGGACGTCCAAGATATAGATAATATCGGCAAGCATGGTCTTAGCCAGCAGGGAGTCTGGGTGCCTTTTTGGACACCCAACCCCTTGAAAAGAACCCCTCAGGACACCCAAATCTTTTAGTGTAGGATTTCTAAAAATCTCAATCTCAAGCTTATAATTGAATTTTTTCATCTCCTTGTAATTCCTATGACATTGTTTAATGATATCATGCCTTATTGTGATGAATGTATACATGTTTATGGTTGGAATAAGAGTATATTGTGATCCCCCTTAGAAATTTGGACGCCCAAAATTTTACAACCACCAAATTTAGGCACCCATTTTCTAAATCCTGGCTAAGACACTGTCGGCAAGGATTTCTTGCGGATCATCGATATGTGCGGTATCAATGACAGTCCTATCTGATGTCCAATTGTAATGGGGAGTATTGGCAAAAAATCCAGTACCAGGTTGTTCATGTTTGATGACCTTATAGACTTTTGGTCCAACATAGTCATGTGACATATCAAAATGAACCTTGAATCAAGCACAACATTCTGAAGGGCAATTTGCCTCCTAGCTGTTTTTTCTTGATTGGGGAGCCAGTTTCATCTTTAAAAGAATTGATTGTCTCACACGCATATATGTGTGCATGGTTTTCTACGTTATGTTACCATAAATACATATATGCGTGTGTGGCTTTGGAAGGGTTAATATTCCATGGTCAGAAAATGAAACCTACTTTTTTTAGCAATGTAGCTCCTAATTCCATAACTCCTTACTATCCATACCCTATTTTTCCTGTATGCCCAAAATGAAGTGGAATCCACTGCCTGGACTTGTAACTCATAGTGTTCTTCCGATTGTTCGAACATGCCGAACAGCGTTCGTTTTTACATGTTCGAACAAAAAAACGAACATGGACAAAAATTATATTCAAAGAAATAGCTGGACTTTCGGTATTCCTTACGGTCAGAAAATCTGAGAAACAAAGTTTATTTACCTATGTATTGCCCCACCAAAGAGGAAAAACTGCGCTAGGTGTTGCGGTACCTTATGACTAAGGTAAATAACAATGGCGGCACGGAAAACCATGTACACAACTACGATTATTAATCGGTCATCGGTCGTTCAGATGGACCGATGATCGACTTGGAAAATTTTGACCGATTCCAAACACTAGTAACTCACCATTTGACCTCAGTTCCTTCAGCAGCAGGTGTGGCACCCAGACCGGACACGGTCAACGTCAACTCGGACAGGAAGCTGACAAAGTAGTGGCTGAAACGGAATGACTGCGCATCCCGGTAAGCCACACACCAGCTGTAACGATGAACAGAACACAACATAATTATAATCCAATAAACACTCCAGGCCTCAACGCTAACTCAAACTGTTACTGGCCCCGTATGACCAGTAACACCTAGGATCTACTGTTCCTGCAAAATGTTTACTGGTCCTACTAATTTTTCTTTAACATAAAAAGAAAAAACATTGCATAAAATTCACAGACAACATTTATTTTTAATTATTTTATCTTCATTTATTTCAAAATATTTGGCATATTCTTGAAGGGAAACTTGTTAATAAGAATGACCCCTAATGTTTACTAGTCCTATAGGACCAGTCAAAGTCTTTTTTTACTGGCCCGAAGCCATTTTTTGGAATTTTTACAGGCCTGGGGCCATAGGACCACTGTTAGCGTCGAGCCGTGCACTCCTCTACGAAACATGAGGTCCAGATCAGAAAGACCCCAAGATACATAGTAAGGTGCTTTAATCAAATGACGCAAAATACCATACACAAAAAAACACATAGAAAGAGCAAGTTTGTACTCCTTTCACTTACCGTATTACCCCGCATACACCCCACACTTTTATACACTGCAGCACCTAAACACTGTACGATTTAAGCCTCTAATTCTCTGAGTCAACGCGGGTTACGGTACTGGGGTCAATATTCCTAGTCCCCAACTCCGCCTGCGTGTTATAAACAGGGCATTGTATTTTACATGTGGGAAAGGGACTTGGAGAGGGGGTGCGTATTATCTATGGGGTGTGGGGTGTATGCGGGGTAATACGGTATTCTATTGGTTCTCATCATCTATACTCAGAAAAATTATTCAAAACACTGCACTTAAGTGCATCATATCTTGGTAAAAGTTACAAATTAATTGTCCAAACCACAAGTGGTTACATTCTATTAACGTGCATAACCTATTTATAGTAGCGGCACTGGCGAATTGGCCGATGGTCAGTAATTTGGCTAATATTATTATCAATACAAGGAGGAACTAGTTTTGTTTGAGTAGTACAATAAAAGTCCGGATTAAGGTCAGCAATGGTGAGTGTAGGTTTAGTTGTTAAAATGGCAACCTAGGGCAGTGTCTTAGCCAGGATTTAGAAACTGGGTGCCTAAAATTGGCAGTTGTAGAATTTTTGGGTGTCCAAATTTTTAAGGGGGATCACAATATACTCATATTTTAACCATAAACGTGATAAATTCATCAAAATAAGGCATGATATCAATAAACAATGTCATGGAAATTATAAGAAGATGAAAAGATTCAATTATAAGCTTGAAATTGAGATTTTTAGAAATTCCACACTAAAATATTTGGGTGTCCTGAGGGGTTCTTTTTAAGGGTTTGGGTGTCCAAAAAGGCACCCAGACACCCTGCTGGTTAAGACCATGACCTAGGGTATAACAGAGTACTTACATCCAGTAGGAATCCATGATATACCATGGCACAATGCATGAAGATAGTTCCACACATAACATGGACAGGCCAAAGCTTAGCACCACTTTCCACAGCCAGCGAAAATTCTGAAAAATGACACATATTGACCAGTATTATATTGTTTCAAAGAAGCACTGTTCACTTGAACAGTTCTGTTAACTGAACACCTTAACCCATTCACACTCAGACCGGCCAAAACAGGCCTGACAATTTTGATAATATTTCTCTAACAAAAGCATTTTTTAGGAAAATATTTGAAGGAGAAATGTTAACCAGAAGTCAAACATCAACTCTCCTTCAAATATTTTGTGAGAATTTGCTTTATTTCCAAGTTATTTTCAAAAGTATGAAAATAGCAGACGATACTTTCCTGGTGAACTCTGAGTGTGAAGCGGTTAACAAGGTGTAAAATTACATTTCCTTTTCACCTGTACAGGTTCAAATGAGAACCACATAGGTTGAAAACCCGGAAGTTGAACTAATATTTCTTTTCTGGCTTGACACTTTCTATGATACAAGCATTTGGTGATATTCTAAAGAAAATTTCTGGGTCCTAAATTATCCTCCAGTTTTGCACTTAACTCAGCAAGTTACACTTACAGCAGATAATGTACAAGAGCATGTAATAATTTGATATTACTTGGTTATTTCATCACTTCACTTGAAGAAAACTTACAAAATAATTGTAGTTGTTCAATGTCTGTTTTTATTTCATTCAAATAACATGAAACTGATTCACAATATAATCATGTAAAACCATTATTATTTTTGTGATTATTTTCTAATGTTGCATGAATTGGAAAATGCTAGATTGTGAAATATTAATCAGAGGCAATCCCTCAGATATCCCTACTTATTTACAAAATGATACCTAACAGGCCTCAACGCTAACTCAAAATGATACTGGCCCTGTAGGACCAGTAACATCTAGCATCTACTGGTCCTGCAAAAGGTTTACTGGTCCTACATTTTTTCTTTAACATAACAAGAAAGAACATTGCATAAGATTCACCACAACATTTATCTTTATAAAACTCCTCTTCATTTATTTCAAAAACAATTGGGGACATTCTCAGTGGGGAAACTTTTTAACAAGAATGTCTCCAAATGTTTACTAGCTTTGAAGTACCAGTTGAGGTCTTTTTTTTACTGGCCCGAAGCTGTTTTTGGGAATTTTTACTGGCCTGGGGCCAATTAGGTTCACCCTTAGCGTCGAGCCCTGCCTAATGAGTCATGACTCGTAAGATGAGGTAGTCCTATAGCCCACTGATACTACATGTTTAAAAATTAGGTGATAGGGCTACTAAAACCTGGGGAGTAGAGACCCAATTGGACGTCTATATTCCTAGGGAACTCTAGTGGACTATCAATTTTAATGGAATCAGGTGGTGGGACTGCTAAATCTTTGTGAATAGCAGTGCTCCATTAGCTATTATTATACCTCACGTGAAGATTCTTGATTCTGATTGGTCAAGGGCTATAGATTAATCGTCATGATTTCCTCACTCCTTGGTGACAGGCTGTTGTCCTCAACAGCTCATGAATTATTCCGTTAATTTACGGCATCAGCCGTGAATTAACAGAATGCATGTGAATGCAGTTTCAGACAGGCATTTTAAAAAATCCTCGTTAACACAATGTCTGTATTTCTCCTTAAATGTAACAAGTATCACCTTAATATAAGATACCTTATTTTTTTTGAACTATCGTAACTGATTGTGTGCCTTACTACTCACCATCTTTCTGTCATTTTGTTTCAAGACATTCTGGTACTCTGCGTAACTGACCCACGGACCAAATATAATAGAACCTGCATGGAGCAGGTAACCCATGTACTGCAGCAGATTGGGCGGGGCAGCCAGCGCCCCCTGGGACACATCAAACGCAACTGATATCACCTTCATACTCAGCACCATCTGCGACCCTGCAAGAAAATAACCAGAGCTCCATAAGAAAGCATCGTCTGCTACTCTCATAATTTTGAAAATAACTTGGGAATAAAGCAAAAGTTCACAAAATATTTGAAGTAGAGTTGTTGCTTGGCTTCTGATTAACATTTCTCCTCCAAATATTTTCCAAAAAGTGCTTTTCTTAGAAAAGTATTATCAAAATTGTCAGGCCTGTTTTGGCCGCTCTAAGTGTGAATGGGTTAACTCATGCTGTTTCTGGTTTCTTTTTATAAATAACTTTTTTGTCTATTTCATTAAATGTTATTTAACTGATCTTTAAAGGTGGCTCAGACATTAAACTAAGTAAATATACCTTATATATGCTAACGACACAGATAGTATGAATGACAATATGAAATGATTATGGAACTCTTCAAAGAATTCGCTTTCCAATATTGTTGGATAGCAAGCAAGAATGTCACCATGAAATGAATAATAAATTCCTCACAGAAATCTCTACATAATAAAGTAGGATCAGATATATACAAATAGCATAAATGTCAGTCCTACATGAATATAAAATTCCTCAAAGAAATCTCTGCATAATAAAGTAGGATCAGATATATACAAATAGCATAAATGTCAGTCCTACATGAATATCAAATTCTTCGAAGAAATCTCTGAGTAGTAGGATCAGATAGACACAGATAGCAAGAATGTCAATACGAAATGAATAACAAATTCTTCAAGAAATCTATGCCTAATATAGTAAGATCAGATAGGCAATTATAGTATGGAACTATCATAACTGATAATGCTCTTAATCACTGAGAAATCAAATCTCTATTCGTCTTGGAATGGAACCGAACCTGGATCCAAGTTTCAGGGCTTATGCTGGCACTGTCGATTAACCCTTATGCTGCTGGTGGCTAATTTGGCCAATGCAAAATTTTGTTAAAAACTGAGAATCACCAAAACCCTGGCAAATGGGTACTCATCTGAGAGGACTCAGTGAGAGCTTTCCAATGAATACCAACAAGATAGGGTTTAGAAGGTTTTCAAAGATTTTTGCATTTTTGTACTTAGGGCGAATGTAGCCTCAGCATTGGAAGGGTTAAGTTTGTGGATATTCAAGCTTGGAGTTCCTCTAGAAAGGTTTTCTCTGGATCCAAGCATGAATTTATGAAATACTTGATGGGGTGTTGTTGGTTGAGATCTGACTAGCATTCATACATTTGAAATAAGTTAAGAACTATCATTTGAATAAAATATAAGGAAATGGGACATATTCTATCATAAATCATCTATTTTCTTTATGATAAACTGGAGAAATACATAAAAAAATTCATACAAACCTCTTATTTTATGCCAACTTTTTTCATTCACAATAAACAATTCACTGAAAAAAGGAAAAAATCTGGTTAAAATAGAAATATGCAAGGTGCAACATTTTACATACATTCATATGTTGACACTCATCTGGAGCACACACATGGTCTAAAACATCTACAATTTCTTTGATAATAAATAAAAAGTCTTAAAATTATTTGAGTGGATATTTCTTATTGTTGGCTTTCAAAGAAATGTCATTAGGGTCATGTCACTCCAAGTCTTAACCCTCATGCTGCTGCTGGCTAATTTGGCCAATACAAAATTATTCAAAAGCCTGAAAAATAACTGAAACCCTGGCACATGGGTACTCATCTGAGAGTACACAGTAAAAGCTATCCAACGAATACCAACATGACAGGTCTTAGATGTTTTTTAAAAATCTTTGCATCCTTGTGCTTTGGACGAAAGTAACCTCAGCATTGGAAGGGTTAATATGGCAGAAAAAACTATGAAAATTAAATTTCTCTCCGAATCTAACACTGAACTAGAATGTCAGTATTTGCACCCAAATACAAATGTATCCCCCCTCTGGAATAATGAAAATCTTGGAACATAAGGAATGGCATTCAGTAAACAAACTCCAAGATTTTTTTGTATCCTGGCATGGAATGTATGGTTTGGAATCATGATAAATAGAGTCCTTACAGGGAACATGGATAATGGAGACTATCAATATACCCAATTAAACATAGAATGCAAAAATGTTGATCCATCTGAAATGATACAATTAATGCATTAAGGTTGGTTCATCTAAAAGTGTACATTTTATTGCAATCTAAGGTCCTCCTTCCTTCAGCCAGGGAGATTCTATTATGTGATGGTGGTCTCTGCTTCAGCCTAGGAGTTTTGAACCAAAACACCCTAAAATGACCTTTATAAAAATATATTAAATGTTACCAGAATCAAACTGTTTTGGAAGAATTCAATGGTTTTTGAGTTATCTTGCAGACAAGCTTATTTGGACACAGATGCCGGCAGAAACCTTGCAAAAGCAGTGGTGAAAATAGAGAGTAGCCCACCGGGTCCGTTTCTACCAAAAATTTGAAAGGGCTTGTAAAAGTCTATGTTTACTTGCCCAGAAAGTCTGCCAAATATTCTGACCACATCAATTTAGTAAGCATCACATCCAGTTTCACATTTAGATTTTAACTGTCACAATTCATAAATTTAGCACAATTAGCCATAAATGTTCAGTTATGAAAGGGCTGTTGCCTACCATTTTGGTTATCAAAGTGATATGGACCGCAAATTTTTCTGGCGGACCACCATTCTATTCATTTTGATGGACCATTTGACCACCAAGGCTTCGCAAACTGTTTTCAGCACTGCAAAAGGGTACACTTGTAAAGGGTAGCCAGAATAACTCACCATGTAAGCAAATAGATGACAGTAACGACAGCAACGGACACTCCGCAGAGATGTGGGCCTCGATGGTATGAGAGATAGAGGGCGCTATAGGTGAGCAGCGAGAGTATGATGATGAAGACGAGCGTCTCTTGGAAGAAAAGGTGCAGCGCCAAAAAGCCACAGATGATGGAGAACACATGGCACATGCTCTTGGGAATTCCTACCTCTTCAGAGTCTAAAAATAACACAACAAAACAACAATTTCAACAAAGTTCAGATTAAGTAAGGTATCTATAGGTAAAACACAAAGTAGTAAAGAAAAAATGCACATAACTTATAAACATAATACAAAACTTCAAGCAAATTTTAATCAAATTAAACTATCTAGAATTGAATGAAAATGAAATGAAATCAAAATCAACTATAAATTAATTAAATGGATAAAATTACATTGAATTAAATTAAAGTCATGTTCTTAGGAATTCCTCCCAGTTAAGTCTAAAAAAAGACAGTTATGTAGCAGCTTGAAACACACAAAAATATATCTTCAACTTGAAATGATATAACAATGAAATTAAATGAAAAACTAAGTTATAAATTTGAAATAACCATTTATAAATCCATAACAAAACTAGAATACTATCAAAATGAAATTGAATTAAATAAAAACAAGTTGACTGAAATCTAAATAAAACAGCAGTAATTTAAAAATACAAATGACATATATGTCAAGATAAAACTTAAAAAAATAAATAAAAATGCAGTGGAATTTACAAAAAATATCCTACAAGTCTAAGTGTAAGTTGGCAGATTTGTGTGGCATACTATAATTGATTTGATGCTGAAAGATGGCGAAAGTTTGCCATACAGATATACTGTACAACTAACCATTGCTAGAGAATGAGCATGTGAACTTGGTGATATACTGTAAGTACTACTAACCATTGCTAGAGAATGAGCATGTGAACTTGGTGATATACTGTAAGTACTACTAACCATTGCTAGAGAATGAGCATGTGAACTTGGTGATATACTGTAAGTACTACTAACCATTGCTAGAGAATGAGCATGTGAACTTGGTGATATACTGTACTTGTATTAAACTAACCATCACTAGAGAATGAGCATGTGAACTTGGTGATATACTGTAAGTACTACTAACCATTGCTAGAGAATGAGCATGTGAACTTGGTGATATACTGTAAGTACTACTAACCATTGCTAGAGAATGAGCATGTGAACTTGGTGATATACTGTAAGTACTACTAACCATTGCTAGAGAATGAGCATGTGAACTTGGTGATATACTGTACTTGTATTAAACTAACCATCACTAGAGAATGAGCATGTGAACTTGGTGATATACTGTGCTACTAACCATTGCTAGAGAATGAGCATGTGAACTTGGTGATATACTGTACTACTAACCATTGCTAGAGAATGAGCATGAGAAATTGGTGATATACTGTACTACTCACCATCACTAGAGAATGAGCATGTGAACTTGGTGATATACTGTACTTGTAACTAGAGCTGCACTCACGGAGGGAGATCAACTCATGAGCTCACCACCCATTTGACTCGCGAGCTCATGAGCTCACGTACGTTCCGATTTTCCAAAGAAATACTTTTTTTCCACCCCAACTATTAAGAAATAAATATTTTTTGGCGGAGATTTATTAACATTGCCATGTTTATTTACTTTTAAAGCGTGCTGACGAGGTACAAAGGTCAGAATAACACTCAACACCGCTTGAATGTATACATTGGAGATTGTAAAGAAGACATGACAGCGATAAGCATAAGATTTTAACTTTTCAGCTCGAGCTCGGCGAGTTTGCCCCAGGGCTCGAGCCACTCGAGTTCGTGAGTGGTGAGTGCAGCTCTACTTGTAACTAACCATCACTAGAGAATGAGCATGTGAACTTGGTGGTTTACTGTACATACTAGTTACTAACCATTGCTAGAGAATGAGCATGTGAACTTGGTGATATACTGTACTTGTAACTAACCATCACTAGAGAATGAGCATGTGAACTTGGTGATTTACTGTACTAGTTACTAACCATTGCTAGAGAATGAGCATGTGAACTTGGTGCTATACTGTACAACTAACCACCATAAGAGAAGGAGCATGTGAACTGGGTGCTATACTGTTACTCACCACCATAAGAGAAGGAGCATGTGAACGGTTGCAGGAGATTTCGTAACCAAACATCTTTGTAACCAAACTCGTTCGTACCCAACAGATTTCGTCACCACATTTTCGTACCCAAAGGAAATTGATTGAATTAGATAATGGCCAATAAATCACGTATTTTATAATTGAAGCCAGGTATAGATAGGTGGAAAATAAGGAATTTGTTGGGGAAAATTGTGTTCTTTACTTCTTGACAATCTTGTGTACGAAGTTAGCGGTCGATTTTCCATCTAGCTTTCGTTTCAATTGACAAGTAATATTGTAAGCATTGAAAGAAATGTTTAAATATGCGAAGTATCCGATTTGATTTTAGGTTATAAACGAACATTTCTAGTGCCCCTATATCTGCCTTAGATGAGCAACCACTATCTATATACTGGTCCAAATGTCTGCCAAAACACGCGAAACCGGAAGCAGCGCCATTTTGAAGGTATAGACTTTTTGAAAGTATAATTCAATGCGTAATTGGCGTGCGGCATCAAGAATAAACAACATATAAGGTAGGCAAGTTTCTTTATTAGTATCTATAGCAGACTTTGTGGGGGAGAAATTGTGTTCTTGTGTGCGAAGTTAGCGATCAATCTTCCAGTCTTTCCATCTAGCTTTCGTTTCAATTGATAATATCGGCGAATTTCAGCCACGGTGTGTGAGCTTTGATCGCTATTTTCGGAAGATTTCGGCAACCATCAGCCAACAAAAATCGTAATTAATAAAAAGTGTCCGATATTTGCGAGACTAGATGGTTTTATTATGCAATGGTAACGAAATCTCTTGGGTGCGAAGCTACTTGGGTACGAACCAGTTTGGGTACGAACCAGTTATAGGGATTAAGATCGAGCCAGGCAGCTGTGTTGGAAAACCCAAGGCCGAGGGGGTCTGATGCATCTCACAGCCGAGGGCCGCAAGGCCAGAGGCTGTGAGATGCATCAGACCTCCCGAGGCCTTGGGTTTTCCATCACAGCTGCCTGGCGAGGTCTTAATGGCTATTATATCATGAAAAAATATATTTTGCTGTTTAATATTTGGGAAAAGTGCCTTTAACTTGTGGAAACCAGGGCTCTTTCAAAAGTTGTTTACATATGGTTGCCATGACACCGAACCACGGCAACGAACGAGGGTAGAGAACCGAGTTCACTTTGGTATGCACTGTGTTGGAAAACAATTCCTAGGTATTGCTATGGCAACATGATATAATTGGTTACGAACGTGTTTGGTTACAAAGTCTCCTGATTTCATGTGAACTGGGTGCTATACTGTTACTCACCACCATAAGAGAAGGAGCATGTGAACTTGGTGATGAAGCAGAGCATGAGAAGGGGTGCCAGCATGCTGACTGTCTGTGGGGGTATAGCAAGGAGACACTGATCCAGCAGTTGGTGGAAGGGTATCCTACCATATTCCCACATCCCTTCATCACCCATATACCCTTGTTCATCCTCCTCCATTTCCATTCCACCATAGTACATGTTGGAATCCCAGTCAGCCATCTTGGACGGAGAGCGATATGTAGTCGATTTTCGCTAAATATACATTTGCCACTCTATCAATTAGAGCAGATATGTAATGCAAAATATATATATTAGTGGTGGGACGAGTATAGATATACTCAGCAGAAGCTCGATCATTCGCATTCGGTCGCTGGGGCATCCGATCCGATCGCTCCAGTCAAAAAATTGAGCGCTCGGAAATTATGACCTGATGACATTTTAATAGCAACCCATGCTCCCGATGCATGTGTGGCCTAGCGATGGCCCAAACTCCCCAAATTTGCACCAGATTTCCTGAAATAAAATGTGTTTTCTTAAGTCTCGGTGTCGATTGCATTACGCCATTTTCTGGTGCACCGATTCTCAATTGCCTTGGTACACCGTATGTTTGCCTGGCATGTGCCGGTGTATGCTGAGGCGCAATGTTGTTTTGAATCATTCCCCTTATATTATTAAGGATGCCCGCACCAGTTTTATTTTTGTCCTCAGAATTTTGAAATTTTTGGATATGTCATACCTTGTGGGATAAAACTAAAGAAAATGTGAAAAGAAATTGGCTGTTTGGCCGATATCTTTTGCTAGAGCCAAATTTGTGATTTTTGAAAAGTGGCCATTTTAGAGAAAAGAGGCCGCCACTTCGCACATTTTTTAATTTTTAGCTCATTCCGGGTTGTTCGCCAGAAGAAAAAGAAATTGTGGATCTTCATGAGTCTAAATTTGCATGCAGGTAATGGAGTAGGTCCTCTTTCATTTTGCACAAACTGCATTTTAATACCAACTATATCTTTTGCAAAGCCTAAGATTGAATTGGAGGGGTTGAGTCAAAAATTATCACTTTTTCAAAAATGGACGCAAATATAGCTTTTAGGGCAATTTATCGCACGTAATGAATTGCAAAAAAAATTCAGTCCAAGGATTTTTTTGATTTTTTGATATTTTTGCCTTGTAAATTTGCATTCTTTATGTGAAAAAAATTACGTGTGTTTCGAGTTACTTTTTTTTGCTAACCAGCTATGAGTGAAAGGGTACGTTTTTTGCTTTTTATGAAAATTAAAACACAATGACGCGGCCTTTGTTTCCCTATTGTTGTGGCAACAATAGAGAGAAAATCCCTTTGTTGGAGTTGCGTTGCGCTTGCTAAGATGCAAATATAGGGCAGTTTATTGCACATAATGAATCGTAAAAAAATATCTAGTCCAAAGGATTTTTTAATTTTTTGATATGTTCTTGTTCTGTAAATTTGCATTCAACATATCAAAAGAAAATGGGGGTGTTCCGAGTTACTTTTCTTGCTACAGAGCTACGAGTGAAAGGGCACGTTTTATGCTTTTTGGCAAATAAAGTTGGTAATGCCCCATGCCAACAATAGGGGAATTCCTTTTGTTGGAGTCGCCAGAGGGGTTAATTATGACAAGTCTCAACCCATGTCAGCTAATTGTCTACATTTATGTGTCAACTAAAAGTGTTTATATTATCAGGGGTGTCCAACTGTATCATTGTCGCACCATTGTGCGACAGGAGCTTCAGACCACGCGAAAAGCCAAAAAAATCTGTTTAACCCAGGATTTTTTTTTAGACCTTCCCACACCTGTTTTCGACCTTTCGACTTCTCACAGGTCGAATGCGACATTTAGCGGTTCAACATCGCATTCGACAGGCATTTTTTTGCCTAACCAAACAACATTTTTGCGTGTCACATTCGAGTTTTAGCGATTCTGAGATATTTTTTGCAAACTCGTTGAATTCTCATGGATTTAATGGTTTGAAAACCATTTCCTTTTCACTTTTGTTGCACTATTTGCTTATTTCAGGGTGTCTGGGCCATTTACTATGAACAAATGTGTTTAGTGTTCAGTGATAACTAAAATGTACTTGCCCTAAAGGCCTTTTTTCAAAAATTCACTTGCCGGGGCAAGCACTTACCATAGTTTCGTGTGCATAAGACACACTCTTTTACACAAATTTCTCCACTCACTTGGAGACTTTATTCGGGGCTCTTTGGTCTTGTTCTTGGAGACTTCATTCGAGGCTGTCTTGGAGACTTCATTCAAGGTTGTTGGACTTAGTCATTTTGGTCTTGTTCTTGGAGACTTCATTCGAGGCTGTCTTGGAGACTTCATTCGAGGCCGTCTTGGAGACTTCATTCGAGGCTGTCTTGGAGACTTCATTCGAGGCTGTCTTGGAGACTTCATTCGAGGCTGTTGGACTTAGTCATTTTTGGTCTCGTTCTTGGAGACTTTATTGAAAAAAATCAAAACCCCTTTCCCAGGGGAGTTTCGGGCCATGACTACTTGACACATGTAGTCACGGCACAAAAACGCCGGGGTTGATACTTTTGATTTTTTTCTAACCCCCCCAATGTTAGATTTCCTTGGAATTCGAAGCAGAACCTTGCTCTACCTATAGAAAGGGACTTGCATGAATAATTTCAGACTTTTTCAGAGACTTTTTCTTTCAAAGAATAGTTCCCGCTTTGGACACCAGGGGGTGACTGCATCCAATAACGTCATGGAGACTATTTGGGGCTACCGCTAGAAATTTTGGAAACTAAGGTGGCATGAAGTTAACTACTTAACACAAGTAGTTTCGGCATGAAAGCCCCAGGGTTAAGGGTTTGGATTTTTTTAGCCCCCCAATTGTTATGTTTTGCGTGATTTTGAGGTGGATCATCGCTCTACCCATAGAGAGGGCACATGAATATTTTCAGATATTTTGCGAGATTTTTTTTTCAAAGAGTCCCTTTCTATAGATAGAGCACGGATCCTCTTCAAAATCTCAAGAAATGCAACATTTGTGGGGTTGAAAAAAATCAAAACCCCTTTTTTGTGCCTTGGCTACTCAACACAAGTAGTCACAGCACGAAAACGTCAGGGTTAAGAGTTTTGATTTTTTTTAACCTCCCAAATGTTAGATTTCCTGGGAATTGGAAGGGGAACCTTGCTCTTGCTCTGGAAAGGGACTCCAATAAATATTTTCAGATTTTTCAGAGACTTTTCTCTTTCAAAGATTAGTTCCTGTTTTGGACACCAGGGGGAGACTCCATCCAGTAACGTCATGGAGACTTCATTCGGGGCAACCGCTAGAAATTGTGGAAGCTAAGGTGGCATGAAGTAAACTTTTTAACACACGCAGTTAGGGATGTCATCGATAGTCGACAAATAGATAAATCAACATTTTCACTTTGTCAATTAAATGGAATCGAATGGTTGGGTATCGAATCGAAATAATCGATATTCTGTACCCCAATAAAGGCATATGATTATTATAGGCTAGCGGCCAAAACCCTGAAATTTGGATTCTGTTGCATCCCCCTGTAAGTAAAAGTTTGACACTGTAGGCTGATTGGTACATATATGTACTTCATGAAAATACTTTGTCGCGGGCCTGGGTCATGGTCAGTAAGGAGATACTGGACGTCAAACTGACCACTCTCTGTTTTTAGAAGATCCCCTAGTAAATACCTGTGTCCCGTAGCTGTAGCTAATGGTATTTCAGGAGGAAGAGTACCGCAGTTTTTCCAATTTAGACTTCTTTTGAAGGTTCCCGACACCCATAATTGTGGGTGTACGTAGGAGCTGCGTTTCTCAAAAAATCCTATACTATCCTGCTGTGAGGCCACAATGTATTCATCATCAGAAGACCTTTCCCGCAATGGTTACTTTGTATCGGATAAATTGTCAACATGTTATAACTTGTTTCACCTATCTCGGTTCCCAGTGTCATTTCGCTATTAATATTGATATAACGATAACTCCCCATACCAATAGGAAAATGAGCCAGGCAACCAGCCGTTGCTTGAAATATATTTTCCCTTTTTCTATAGTGGTCGGGAAAAAATAAATTTAAATATATTTTCTCCCCCAAAAATACGGTGGTGAAAATAAATTTAAATATATTTTCTCCCCCAAAAAACGGTGGTGAAAATGAATTAAAATATATTTTCTCCCCCAAAAATATGGTGGTGAAAATATATTTAAATATATTCTCTCCCCCAAAAATACGGTGGTGAAAATACATTTAAATATATTTTCTCCCCCAGAAATAAGGTGGTGAAAATATATTTAAATATATTTTCTCCCCCCAAAATATGGTGGTGAAAATATATTTGAATATATTTTATCCCCCCAAAAATACAGTGGTGATTTTTTTTAAAAAGTATTTTCTCTTTCACACTTGGTCCATCGTAGATTTGAATGTCCTTTTCAAAATATATTTGCATTAAGAGGACAATTTTGCAAGTAACTCTAGCCATGTAGGGGTTAACATTTGTTTGGTGACAATTATTATAATTCACATCCATAATAATCTTATATGAAACATGAAATGCACTGCAAAGTAGGTGTTGCCTTAAGGTTGCAAAAACGAAACAAATCATTAACAAAGCTACATTTTCATATACATGAAGAGACCAGGCTCCCAAACACGACAGTAGCATTACAAACCAGTTTTTCCAAAATAAAAACTTACCATAACTCTTTGTTTCCACTACAAAAAGCATATATTAACCATGTAAGAACAAAAGATCTGATTTAAAAATACCTTTCAAGTGCATGGATATAGCAATTCGAAAGAATGTGTAAGACACATTTACAGTACAGACATGTAATTCCTGCCCAAAAAGCTGGGTGGCAACTATTTGAAGAGGGTTCGTTAAAAACTACATTACAGTCGTATTGGAAACTTTTTGAAGAGGGTTAGTTAAAAAAAACTACATTAGAGTCCTACTGGAAACTATTTGAAGAGGGCTAGTTGAAAACAACATTTGAGTCGTATTGAAGCGGGAGTATTAAACACAACAGGTCGAATCTTGTTCAAAATCCCACATCAAATATCACTTTTCCATCAATACATTTCCATAAATATTAAGCAAAATATATGATCCTGGTGCGAATGAGTTAAGTCCTTGATTGGTGTCGATATCTAATAACCTGTATACACAGATATCTGTAAACACAAACCGTTTTGTTGTTTAACCCTTATGTTGCTGGTGGCTAATTTGGCCAAAGCAAAATGACGCAAAAGGCTGTAAAATGACTGAAACCCTGGCATATGAGTACTCATCTGGGAGTAATCAACGAGCGATATCTAATGAATGCCATCCTGACAGGGTTTAGAAGGTTCTCAAAAGTATTTGCATTCTTGTGCTTTGGACGAAAGCAGCCATCAGCATTGCAAAGGTTAAGTTCGAGGTCTTCACAGGCTTTTCCTATATAACAGTTAAGTAAGTTACTAGAATAAACAAAGCAAAGCAGATTACTGTTGTTTTCTTGAAACCAGCGTCGTTATTCCAGAGTCTATATGTACTCGTCAACATGCATACAATAGGACAATTCATCCGATTAACGAATCTAATAAAATATATACTGATAAAACATTTTTCTCTGGTAAATCTGTTATCTACCTGATACCCCAAAGACCATGGCAGCATGCATTGGAATTTCGATTGCCACCTTTTTATTCTGTTGAATGTATTTGTAGAGGACTCTTTTCTATAGCAAAATCTGGAGCCTATCTGATATTCTAAAGACCGTATAGCATGCAAAAGAATAATTCATAATTCACGTGTTGAGCAAATAATATTCTCTGTTGGATCAAACAACCGCGTTAATCACAAACTTATAACAAAGCCCACTGACATAAGCCTGTTTTATACAAACCGATTCCGAAACCATTAGTCTAAATGGAGACTGCAGATGATGATGAAAGGAATTTTAACTTTTTCTAAGATTCAAAGTCTGCTCTTCAGGATATTTTTAGACCAAGACTGGACGCATCCGCTTGTCCTTAAGGCAATAGAACGCCTTTAATCATTATTGTCTATTACAGTAACAAGAGAAAAGAATATTATTTTCTTGGGTTCCCAATAATGTTGGCATCAGGGATAATGAGAAGACAGATGCTGCTACTAAAGCTGGTCTTTTAAGAAGAGTTACAAATGTTTCCATTCCTTTTGGCGATTTTAAGAATCACACCAATGACCTTATGAAACGGAAATTGCAGTAGCAGTGGGATGAAGCAGTCAACTGCAAATTACATGAAATTCATCCTCATCTAGGTATGTGGCCTGAAGGTTCTAGAGTCATTAGGCGTGAGGAGAGTGTTTTCGAACTGGTCACATTCAATTGACTCACTGCTTCCTTTTGAAAGATAGAGATCCTCAACAATGTGTAGCCTGTGATTGTCGATTGACTGTCAAATATATTTCGTTTGATTGTGTTGATTTTTTTGAAACCAGAAATAGACATTTTAAAACATACATTTCCTAGTACTCCACTCATCCAAGATAAGACTCACATCCCTTGGGGCCAACAAACGGAAGTTGGCAAGTGTCATGAAGGGCATAATGTGGAAACCTACGATACAAGAGTTGGCTGTAGTCCAGCACAGAAAGCTGAATTTGGGGCTCAACCTATTTTTTTCATAAAGAGTTTTTTTCAACTTATTCTGGAGGCCAAGGGTACCCACTTTAAGAATCTTGGACAATTTGAGATTTGGACAAATTGGGCTTTCGCCAGTTTTGGTTCATTCATATATTAGAGTCTAAGAGACCTTCAGAATCTCAAAGTTACATTGGGTCTATTTCGATAGCACATATATATATATATATATATATATATATATATATATATATATATACATATATATATATATATATATATATATATATATATATATATATATATATATATATAAATATATATATATATACAATGTATATATATATATATATATATATATATATATATATATATATATATATATATATATTTATATATATATATATATATGTTTATATATATATATACATATATATATATATATATATATATATATATATATATATATATATATATATATATATATATATATATATATATATATATATATATGTCGGTATGTGAACATCCATTAAGCCTTTACTTTACTGCTGAGAACAGGGGTCAAACAGAAGGCCATTCAGCTAAAATATAAAAACCTGGGATGAAGAAAAGAATGAATATGTAGTGAGAGATCAATTACTATATGCGCTATAGTATAGAGCTGGACTCATGCTAGAAGACAGATCTGGCATCAGCACAAGGTCACGTGGGAGCAAGGACCAATCAAGGCTCTCTCGAATCCACTTGTGTTTGGTCATCTAAGATAAAACTTTCGACTGTATTTTGCCAATTTTTTTAACGATAGCATTACACAACCATAAAAGAGACCATCATTATTCTAGTTCTCAATATGACTTATTTAAGAGGCAAATAAATCAATTGCTGTACTTCTACTGGTTGTACTAACTACTACTAGTACTACTATTAGTAGTACTACTACTACTACCAGGTGCGGATCCACGCCGGTTTGCATCGATGCATGTGTATCGATCAATCTCCCAGGTGCATCGTTTGATATAAAAGTGCATCGGTCAATGTCTAATATTGTAATAAAGGTGCATAGGTCAGATTTGGAGGCTGGATCCGCACTTTCAGGTGCGGATTCACTCGGGTTTGCATCGATGCATGTGCATCGCTCAATCACGGAGATGCATTGATTCATATCAAAGTGCATCGGTCAACTTTTCAAGTCAAAACTCATCATTTTGTTGTACTGTAAAGTTCGAAATATTAGCGTGGGTACATTTACCGAATCGATCCATTTTTCCATAATAGCGTATCGTAATATTCGCGTGTGAACCATCTAGAAAACGCCATCTGCCAACAGATATTCAAACTAACTTTTGGAATATTCAGATTGGCAAATTTACCCCTTAAATGGACAAACCAGACATATGTCCCATTCTCAAAGCTAGGGGCTACAACACAATCCACACACTGGATAGAAGAGACTTGCGGCTTCCTCTCACATTATCAATTGCACTTCTGACTGAGTGATGCATTGGTGGTCCATCGGAGACTGTGCCAATCTATATCTAAGCTAATTGGCAATTTTGATCACTGAATAAACGTCATTCAATAATCCTTGTTATGCCAACTTCGAATAATTAAAAGTGGTTGGATGATTGTATTTTCTACGAAATCTTTGCACTTATTCCGAAACCTATTGTTTAGACCCAAAACCTTTTCGCCATAGTCAAGCCCCTGCAAGACAACGAGCATAAGTTCCTGGCAACTACCCTACTAGTATACCGCAATGCCATCTATCAACAAGGGATGACATTTAAATGTGGTCTGGGATGCGGGCTAATAATGGTTGTGTCCATTTGCAAACTTGGCTCTTGGCCATCTTATCGTAGAATCACATATTCCAGGGCAAAATGCCCCTAAACGACCATCAAGGTCAATCATATTGAAGAACTGGGGGGGGGGGGGGGATTGGAACAAGACATTTTCCTGGTGTTGTGTCGATGAATTCCTTACCGCTAATGACGTGAGTCCGTCACATAACAAACAGGCGTTCCTCAGCACAACAATGGTGGTGTCACGAAGTTTACCCGGTACGCGATCGCGTTTCCATGGTAAACTGTAACAAGGGGATGGGCCATGAGTTGGCGCCATCTGGAGTTTGTTGATTCAACTACTCCATAGCGGTTTCTTGCATAGTAGCAATCATCAGAGGAGGGGGGACAGGATAAAGATAGGTGATATTGGGTTTAGTTCGAAAAGTGTAATGACCTTTTCCTATCCATGTACGGATTAATTATGCATAGTGCCTTATAATTCAATAATATCGAGCCTTACTATATGCAACAATATTTTATTGCGGATGTTCGGTGTTGCACTTGTAGCCCCAGTAGGCAATATCAGAAATCAATAAAAAGTGTGCTAGGGTTTTGGTACTGAACTAAGTGTCTTACAGGCAAAGAGAACAAATAAACAGATTAAATTGAGAGAGAGAGAGAGAGAGAGAGAGAGAGAGAGAGAGAGAGAGACGATGTACAACTCCCCATTTTGTCTTTCCACTCATGCGCAGAAGAGGTGGCCCTGTCACTTTTTGCTGATGGCATTCCGAATCATCTCCATGACACAACTGTCTACCTATCATTTTACAAAGTTCCATCATATTTTATTTACTCCTTGATGATGTGATGTAGTAGATCCAGACTATATCTGTTAAGTATCAATGGGTTAATTATGGCATCAACAGTATATATCAGTTTATAACTGTATCACATATTCCAAACACAGTGTTTACGCTATAATTCAAGCATGCAAAAATCATTAAAGTTAGTGGGAAACGAGATTATATTTTATTGATGGCTGCATCCCTGCTCACTTCACACATGCATGCACGTCTACAATAGGTGGTATTTATCAAACAGAATATTCAACAATGTGTGACATCAAAATGTTGCCTCATTACCCTTGTACAAAAGGTAATGAGGCAACGTTTTGATGTCAAACATTGTTGAATGTGTGTGTGTGTGTATGTATATAAAATTTTCAGGGACTTTGTCAAATCCCTGTTTCATTCGCATTTGACAAAATCCCTAAAGTGGCGGGAGGGATTGTTGAATGGCAATTACCTTTGTTTTATGCTTAGTTGAGTGCTTCTTATGATTCCTGACTATCAAAGTAATGAGGATTTGGCTAAATACTATATGCTAATACTAATACTAATACTATATACTAAATACTAATACCATGCTTGCCAAAAATGCTTTGCTTGATGTTGATGATAATTAGTACCATAATGATCATTTATCATTTTCATTGTTATCATAATAGGTAGTAGGTGGGATAGAAGTACAACAAGTTGTAGTATTGTGATTAGTAGTAGTAGTGTAATAAGTAATAGTGTCTGAGTAGTGGTATTTCAATTCATGGTAACAGTATTTTACAAATTAGTGGTACTAGTGCATCGTTTCATATCAAAGTGTATCGGTCGATTTCAAAAGTCCTAACTGCACCATGTGCGGTATTTGTTTAGGAAGCAACATCCTCTCAAATCACCACTTCCGACTGAGTGATGTATCCTGATCAAGGGTAAACCAGGTACAGTGCCAATCTAGGCTGAATGGCAATCTTGATGAATGACTAAATATCATCTAATAATATGTGTTATGCCAAATATGAATGGTTAAACGGGGTTGGATGATTGTGTTTCTTTTTTTTCTCATAATCAAACCTCTGCAGGACAACGAACATAGGGACCCCTGTTTTCATTAGCTTTTGATGAACTTTACATACAGAAACTTAGTTTTCTCAGAACCTTTCTATAACATTAATTGTAACGAATAAATGAAAAATATTTTGTTTTTATGAACTATGAAATAATTCAAAATTCGATTAAGGGTGCTTATGGGGTATCTTTGCCAACATAGGGTCCTTCGAGATTTTTTTTAACATCAGTTAGAGCCGACGCACTTTTCCTCATAATCATAGGCACCTACAGGTTTGCACACAATCAGGAAAGGTTTTTGGCCCTTTCTTGTTGTATAATTTCTTTCAAAACGTAATCGCTTCAAATTAACATGCATGCTGAGAATCAAAATTTCACTGATGTGCTTTAAATTTGACATATTAATGGAAAAGGGTTTCACCGTTTTTTTCTAATTGTGACTTCGTTGAAAAGGTAATGAATTGGATAGGTGAATATTAAATTTTTCTCATTTTCAACAGCAATTCCAAAATAAATTTGAACGCAGTAAAAGTGGGATAGGGGAACAACTGAGTTAAAGAAATTAACCCCATCTGCTATCTTAATACCCTCATGACCAGTTTTGAATTAATTCACCTAAAAGAAATAAACAGTTAGCAAATTCGTACATCTTAAGTATCTAAAGATCAAGATTAGCATGCCAGTGGCTAGTTTAAATAATGTGTAAACCTTAATTTACCAAAACACCATGAAGATGAGCAAAAAGGTATTTTGATGCCTATTTTAGAGCCGTATAGCTCTGTGTGTATGTGTGTGTATGTGTGTGTGTGTGTCAGAGTGTGTCAGGGTGTGTGTGCGCTCATATAGATAAACCCTTTTCACGACAGTGAGTATTATCAAATATGGGTTTCTAACGGAGCCTATGTAAACAATTATCCATCCCATTTCATTACTACTACTACTACTACTACTACTACAATCGTGGGCAGGAAGGAGCCACATCTTACACCCTGAATTGAGGGTACTTTTGTTAATCTCAGATGAATAAAAACATGTGGGAGTGAAACCAGCCGGTCAACATGAACAGGCGAATAGGAAAAAAGTTTCGTTCTGTGCATGTTACCGCGTAAGTTTATCTTTAAGGTGATGGGTACCATTGCAAGCCAGTTAAAAGCCCTGTATCAAAACACACCTCAAAGCAGCATAATCCTGTAACTAGGTGCATTTCCAGGTTCCTGAGTGTTATCAGGTAGAGAATATCATCGCCACCTGTCATTATTCAATCCATATTCTGTTTTATTTCAAAATTTACAACTTTTTTTTCAAATGACATATTCTCATTAATTACGCAGGTGATAGTTACTGCAGGTTCAGAGTTACTTTAGGGATATCATTGACTATGCCCAATAAAAAAGTATTTTTTTGGTTTTTTAGTGCTGAAGATTTTTACAGGCCATAACGTTGAAAATTTTAGTTAGAAATCTCCACACCAACTTCACTTGGTAACCTCACTGCTCATAGCTAGCACCTATTTATAGCATCCTGACCACAAGCCATTGTCTTGAGATCGTCGAGGTGTATCTTTGTGCAACTTTCTTTTGTTCCAGTGCTCAGAAGTGATCAGCGAGGTATGTCCACTACTATCAAAGGGGTTCCCATGCCTCCACACACGAGAGATCTCACTAAAATTTTCAATGTTATGGCCTGTAAAAATCTTTTGCAGTAAAATATTTAAAAAATACTTCTTATTGGGCATAGTCAATGATATCCCTAAGGGAACTGTGAACCTGTAGTGACCATCACCTGCGTAATTAATGAGAATATGTCATTTGAAAAAAAAGTTGAATTTTTTTAAATAAAACAGAATATGGATTGAATAATGACAGGTGGCGATGATATTCTCTACCTGATAACACTCAGGAACCTGTAGATACACTTTGTTATATGATTATGCTGCTGTGAGGTGTGTTTTGGGATGGGGCTTTTAACTCGCTTGCAATGGTACTCATCAACTTATTAATGTAAATGATGCAAGAGCCCTCATTGGTCTTTGTCCCCTAGTGACAAAGATCCTATAGGTCCGATTCGAGACCCCTTGCATAGCGAGGCCTTCATTATAGCGCACATAGTAATTGATCTCTTGCTACATATCCATTCTTTTACTCATCTAATATTCCTTTATTCATCTAAGTAATTCATACATTCACCAGGAAAAAATATCATTTCGATACATATATAATGTCACCATCCTGTCGGCTTTGCGACAATACTGCCATCCGTGGTCGTACCTCATCTTGACTTAATTGAAACACATAATTCATGTCATAACAGTTCATCCTGAGCGGGTTTCCCTTACAAAGGGGATAATTAATCTGCAATATATCATGAACCATGCAAACAAAGGCGAGAATACGAATACGAGCTTATGTCAAGTGTCCGACATTATTATTATTATTATTATTATTATTATTATTATTATTATTATTATTATTGCATTAAAATAGCTGCGTGTTGCAGTTGTCTTCATTTAACCAAGTCTTCAGATATTCAACTTTCAAAATGGCCGGGCGTCTGGCGTGAAGTAAGTTTTACCTTAAGGTAGCTTAATATGTGATTGTTTTTTGACTCGATCATTCCCCTAAACAGGATTTATTTGTTTATTACTGCTACTGCTACTATTATTGCTACTACATATGCAGCTGCTGCTTCTACCACTACTGCGAGTCTGTACTGATGGTTGTGCTGTGTATAGCTTGTCCACTGACTACCCGTCTCTCTCCACTGCCCATGTTTCCAACAGAGCCATGTGAGAAAATTTGCAAGTGACTTGAGGTTAGGCGGGGCTTTTTTGCCAGGTAGTCCAGCTTCCTCCACGTCTTACAAATGGCTGCAGTGCTGGATGAAATATGGCAGAAACTACTACTACTATTACTACTACTACTACTACTACTACTACTACTACTTACTACTACTACTACTACTACTATGGGTTCACATTGCGGAATGGGAAACTAGCGGCGTGGTTGCCATTCATCCCCGACCCCTTTCCTGGAAGCATGACAGGAAATGGTCACATAGAACTTTTAAAAGTCAATAGATACAACTGTTAACCCTCAAGAGCACGCTAGAACTCCTATATTAAGCTGTTGGCCGGTATATTTTATACTTCCTTAGTTAAATATCCCACTTTTTAAAGTCATTTCCAATAAAACCGCCTTTATACCCAATTTTCTTCTCCGAGTGGAAATTTGTGAGACTTTAACATTTTCTGGAAGACTCCCTCTGGGACAGCTTACCACAGTTGACCATAAGTAAGAACGGGCATATCCGGCAGGTGGGAGCTATTATCTGAATATTGACAGCCACCTAGCGCCTAGTGCTGACCGACGACTGGAGTCGGGCGGCAGGAAGTCACTAATAATGAGGCACTCTCAAAGAACATTACAGGAAATGCGCACACAGATTACCTTCCTAGAAACTCCACTTGTGGAGTCCTCCGGACTGTAACAGGCTCTGCATCATGTCATTGGCTCTCCCCAGAGAACGCTACCCACCTGGCAGGTACTGGCGTGCAGGTCCTTATCTATATGGGTCAAATGCGGCCAGCTAG
The DNA here is from genome assembly GCA_963942565.1 of Maea johnstoni. NCBI lineage: Eukaryota > Metazoa > Annelida > Polychaeta > Spionida > Magelonidae > Maea > Maea johnstoni. The sequence goes on from OZ012687.1 coordinate 41,252,976, forward strand.
TAGCAGTGTAGGAGGGAGTGTTGACGCAAGATGGGACAGTCATACAGATTTCCACTTGCAGCAGAAAATTGAGTATAAAAGCGGGTTTAATGGAAATGACTATAAAAAGTGGTAATATTTAGGTTAGGAAGTATATGATAATCCGGCGTGCAGCTTAAAATAGGAGTTTAGCGTGCTCTTGAGGGTTGAAAGTTGTAAGTAGTGACTTTCAAAAGTTCTATGTGACCATTTCCTGTCATGATCAGTGCAGGATTAAAGGTTTCTGTTTGGGGTTTGTTCTGTAGCGTTTTTTTTCTAAAAGAGGTAGATCTAACTTTATTATTGAACTGTTGATAAATATTAAAGGTTTCTGTGTGGGGTTTGTTCTGTAGCGGGGTTCTTTTTCTAAAAGATGTAGATCTAACTTTATTATTGAACTGTTGATAAAATTAAAGGTTTCTGTGTGGGGTTTGTTCTGTAGCGTTCTTTTCTAAAAGATGTAGATCTAACTTTACTATTGAACTATTGATACAAATTTAATATCTCTTCATGCTCCTGAATAAATTTCACTGCAGAATAAGGCTTTTGTGTCATATTTCTAGGCTGTCATATGTATTTCTGTTATTTTATTTCTGCTACCTTGTAC
>OZ012687.1:41258308-41280808 GCA_963942565.1 Maea johnstoni
AAGGGTACTTTTCTATATTATATAAAACAGTACGCCCTTGTCTAAGGTCATATCTTTTGCAACAGGTTATCTCCTTTTCCTCACATGTTTCCCTAATTCTGAGTGGGTCGTTTGGTAGACGCACATATATACATACATAGAATAGTAGTAGTAGTAGTAGTAGTAGTAGTAGTAGTAGTAGTAGTAGTAGTAGTAGTAGTAGTACAAAGTAGAGAATACTGTAGACACAATTAGACATACATACAGTAGTAGTAGTAGTAGTAGTAGTAGTAGTAGTAGTAGTAGTAGTAGTAGTAAAAGCAGCAGTAGCAGCAGCAGCAGCAGTAGTAGTAGTAGTAGTAGTAGTAGTAGTAGTAGTAGTAGTAGTAGTAGTAGTAGTAGTATCAGATAAGAGAATAATATCAGTTTATACACACACACACATACATACATACATGCATTCATACAAGTCATATATAAATGCATGCATACACATACATACATGTACATACATACATTATATATATATATATATATATATATATATATATATATATATATATATATATTATATATATATATATATATTTACACACACACAAACATACATACATGCATACATACATACATCCATACTAGCAGTACAATGTAGTGGTAGTAGTAGTTGCTGTAGTGCAGGACGCTGTCCTTTGCAGTGCGCAAGCAAGTTGCCCCACGAGAGGGGTCAGACTCTGCCGTAGTAGGAAGTGATCGTAGATTTGATAAGACTCGAGACAGTGGACCCAGTCCCAAGAGAGTAGGTCTGAGTGTGTAGTTCAGTTCAAGGTTCTACTGTGTGATGTTTGTTCAGTAGCGTTTTTTTTTCTAAAAGAGGTAGGTCCAACTTTACTATTGAACTGTTGATAAAAGTTAACGGTTTTTGTGTGGGGTTTGTTCTGTAGCGGTTTTTTTTTCTAAAAGAGGTAGATCTAACTTTACTATTGAACTGTTGATAAAAGCCCTGCCTAACCTCAAGTCACTTCCAAATTTTCTCACATGGCTCTGTTGGGAACATGGGCAGTGAAGAGAGACGGGTAGTCAGTGGGCAAGCTATACACAACACAACCATCAGGACAGACTCGCATTAGTGGTAGAAGCAGCAGCTGCATAGGTAGTAGCAATACTAGTAGCAGTAGCAGTAATAAACAAATGAATCCTGTTTAGGGGAATGGCCGAGGCCAAAAAAATCACATATGAAGCTACCTTAAGGTTAAGCTTACTTCGCACCAGACGCCATTTTGAAATGTTGAATATCTGAAAACTTGGTTAAAAGAAGACAACTGCAACACGCAGCTATTTTAATGCAATAATGATAGTAAGAATAATAAGAATAAGAATAATGATAATAAGAATAATAAGAATAATGTCGCACACTTGACATAAGCTCGTATTCGTATTCTCGCCTTTGTTTGCATCGTTAATGATATATTGCAGATTAATTATCCCCTTTGTAACCCCCCATCTCACTTGGACCTACGCTCTCCACGATCTCCACGATCTGACAAAATGTTTACAAATCGCCGAAGAGCGTAGTAGAGTCACGGGTGAGCGTAGTGGTGTCCGTGAGAGCGCCGTGTGGTCGTTAAGAGCGCAGTGAGCGCGGGATAATTTGATGCATGTATCAAATGAGCGTAGGGCGATCGTGGCTGTTTTAAAGCGCAGTAGCAGCGCAGTGCGATCACCAACAGCGTGGCGCAAGCTGTGTACGAGCGCAAAGGACGTACTAACAGCGCAGGGAGAGCGTCGCACGATCTTGCACCATCGTGGAGAGGATACACTACGCTCGTACGGCGATGGTACTACGCTGGTACCACGATTGAGCCGCCTACGCTTGTGTTGAGCTTGTACCGCGCTCTCAACACGCTCTGACTGCATTCCTTACGATTTGACTACGATCGTAGCACGCCTTTATCACGTTGGCATTACGTTTATCACGTTTGCGCTACGCTCTTAGTACGTTTATCAGGTTTGCGCTGCGCTCTTAGTACGTTTATCCGAGCATGAACAAGTAAAAAGCAGCTCTGCGCAGGCGCAGGCAACAAACCAAAACTTCAAAAGCGTGGACAACGGCGATTTGGCATGACTACACGGCGTTCTCACGCCGACCTTCAAATCGGCGCATGGTCGTGGAGAGCGCCATGAGCGTGGCGGGCGCGGGTCTCAGTGAGATGGGGGGGGTAAGGGAGACCCACGCAGAATGAATTGTTATGACATGAATGTTTCAATTAAGATAAGACGAGCTATGGCCGCGGATGGCAGTATTGCCGCAGCAACAGGATGGTGACATTCTATTTATACCTAGATCGAAATGATATTTTTTCCTGGTGAATGTATGAATTACTTAGATGAATAAAAGAATATATAGATGAATGAATTAATGGATATGTAGCAAGAGATCAATTACTATGTGCGCTATGCAGGGGGTGCCGAATCTGACCTACAGGTCTTTGTCACTAGGAGACAATGACCAATGCGGGCTCTCGCATCATTTACATTACAGATAAACTTACGCGGTAACAAGCATAGAACGAAACTTTTGGCCTGGTTTCATATCCACTTCTTTTTATTCATCTGAGATAATTATAACAAAAGTACCCTCTTGCAGGGTGTGAGATGTGAGACAAGGCTTCTGATCATAAATTGTAGTAGTAGTAGTAGTAGTAGTAGTAGTAGTAGTAGTAGTAGTAGTAGTAGTAGTAGTAGTGAAATGGGATGGATAATTGTTTACATACGCTCCGTTAGAAACCCATATTTGATAATACTTCTCGTGAAAAAGGTTTATCTATATAGTCAGGCAGCTTATGTCGGAAAATAAGGGGGCCGTGGGAAACTCATGTTAATTGTTGGAGACGTGGTGTTTCTAGATCAATTTTGGATGAGGACTTCAAAAAAATATGTCTCCCATTTTTTCGACAATTTTTCCAAGGTCAAAGGTCAATATCAAAGGTCAAAATCCTTCAAATGTCTTGGACCTGAAACAAGCTGCATTCGATAAGAATCTCAATTTTTAGGGTGAAATGCACTCAATAAGTGAATTTCATACAAAAAGATTTAGTATTTTCCACAGTAAAGTTTAAATCTGAGGTCAATAAGTACATTTTAAGGTAAAGGTAAAAGGTCAAATCAGTGCAAAATGATTTGTATGGACAAATTGAGCTGCATTTGATAACAGTTGGTTAGAAACCAGATTTTATGATCAGATACACTTTTTCAGTAAATTTCATTAAAGCACACTTCATATTTTCCACCTCAAAGATTATATCTAAAGTCAATGAGTCCATTCAAAGGTCAAGATCAACTGTCAAAATGCGGGAAAATGTCTTGCATGGACCAGATACAAGCTGCATTTGTTTCAATTTGGTTAGACACCAGGGCCCGATATTATAAACGTGGTTTAGCAGTGGTTCAAGCTAACCCACAGAATAAACTCCATTTAACCCACTGTTGAGGTGCATAACGGAGGTGCAAGCAAAACAGTGGGTTATCGTTACCCTAGGTATAGAGGACTGATTGCAAGGAGGTGGGTTAGCCTAAACGGTGGGGTAAATGCGGCCAAATCAGCCGCTTTCACTAAACCTCCTAAGGGGTAGGTTTAGTGGGTAGTTAAGCGACTCACTCACCATGGAACAGCCATTGCAACCATTATGGTAGAGGTATAACAAACAATTATTGACATTTAAATCCTGGAAATGATTTATTTATCTATCAATGCATTTTTCAGTGCACATCAAACAAAACTTCAGTATCTATGGTAACAAGAGGCATATATGTCATCAATAAATGTTAACTCTTTGAATACATAAGTAAAATGAATATGATGAAATAAGGGTACCCTCTTATTGCAATCTTTTGCTTGAAAACCCTCATTAATGAATAAACGATATTCTTATCAAATGCATCTCCATCCACAATCACAACAACATATAGATCTGAACTGAAAACTTCAAAATATACCTCATGTTAGTTGAATGAACATTTTCAAGGTTACACGTTTCAATTATGAACATTAAATAGATCAATGGATTAGTTAACATAACTTGTTCATTAATGAAAAAGAAATTGAGCTTAATTTGTTCCACCTAAAATACTCAGACTGATACTAGACTAGAAAATTCTTCCCAGAAATAGGATAAACTGTTTTATCACCTGCCCAGCTGATGCTGATTGGTCAATGTATGTATGAAGTTTATTGACTGTATCAGCATGATACAAAACCACAAATACAACATAAATAATAAGAGATCTAAAGAAATGATAATACAATAGGTGTCAGACTTGGGGCATATCATATTATATAAATTCAAGACCACACCTCTGAAATTTGATACCCTAATGAAAGAATACATTTGGAACATGTTGTACAATGTTTCAAACTCTAGCACGTGCATTATGCATCCTGCACATAACATGCTATTGTTGGATTCATTGTAAGATAGTCAGAGTGGGGGTATTTTTCTACTGAGTGAAGGTATCAAATTTCAGGGATGTGGAGCTAAATCTATATTGTGGGATCCGCTACATGTTTGTATTTGTACATTTAAAAAAAAATGGAAGATATCAGTTTTTTTGGTGTTTATACAAGAAATTGCTTCCCAATGAATTATAGAGACATCAAGGAGGCTGTCTGATTCTCATTCATAAACAAAATGGGTGCCAGACATTCAGCAGCTGTTGAAACTGAAATTGTCTCTTAAAAAGGTATAAGACCAAAATTTCATGCCACGAAAGTGATAGAGCCTGTACCAGACTGACTCTGTTGGGAATTATAGTGCTGCAGTTGTTGAATGGGCCAGTCGCACTGGTATCAGGACAATATCCCCCCCACACAAAGTCCCCCCCATTCCAATATCCCCCCGTGTAAAATATTTTTTGTACTAATAATTTGAATAAAGTTATGTGTTACTATTGTCCAGGGGGATATTTACCTGATAACTTTGGTTCTAGGACAATATCCCCCCCCCCCCCGAGCAAAACATTTACATTGCTCATTAAACTCTTGACAAATATGGTCAGATCTAGATTTATTTTCAATAGTAAGTTGATTACCGTTTCTATATCTTAAATCAAAAGTAGATGAATAGTAATACTTATAACTTTATCCACATTTTAAGTACAAAAAATATTTTACATTTGGGGGGTGAGAGGAAGATTTTCCGGGGGTGATTTTGTCCGGGGGGATTTTGATCTGGGGGGATATTGTCCTAGAACCAGTCGCACTGGAGTCTGACAGTTCCAATTTTGAAATTGTCTACGATTGAGCTCAAATTTCAAAATCTGAACTGGACAGTTCCGATTGTGATATTGGACATATTTGCAGTGAAATCGCAAGACTCATCGTACTATATTCGGAGCAGATTATCTTACAACTATTACATTATAATTAAAAGATTTGTCGTTTATCTCATGGTCTTAGCCAGCAGGGTGTCTGGGTGTCTTTTTGGACACCCAAATCCTTTAAAAGCACCCCTCAGGACCCCCAAATTTTTCTGTAAGGAATTTCTTAAAATGTCTCAAGCATATATTTGAACTTTTCCATCTCCATATAATTCCAATGACATTGCATAAGGATATCATGCCTTATTTTGATAAGTTTATTCATGTGTATAGTTGAAATCTGAGTATATTGTGGTCCCCCTTACAAATTTGGATGCCCCAAAATTTCAAAATTGCCAATTTTGGGCATCCAGTTCCTAAGTCCTGGCTAAGACCCTGGCTTATCTCATGATGATTGTAATATTCTCCCGATTCTCATACTCTGTTCCTATGACAATTGCAAGTCTATAAAAGTGGATGCAAGTCCAATATTTAGACTCGCTATTGTTGTACAAATATTTCGCAATATATGTTGTATGATATATTTGTCAGACAATGGCAAGTCTTACTATTGGACTTCTGTCCGATATTTAGGTCTCACATTTGTACAATGTTATAGACATACAATTCTGTTTTTGGATGCAAGACATACTGGAATAGAATTGTCTTATAGCACGATAAATAGAATTATAGGGCCCAATGTGCCAAATATGTAATTGTATAGTGGTCTGACTCCAGTGTGACTGCCCATAATCAATTGCTCATTTATTGTAGAACAAATTGTTCTAGTGGCCTGTTAAAAATGTTCAGCGATCAGCCGTGCACGAGCACGGAAACCTTGACCATTCTGTGCATTCACAGGGTCAACTGGAGGTTCCTCATCATTATCTCCCTGAAACTCAGCATCTCCCCTGGCTACAGCAATGTTATGGAGAATTGCAGTAGCAATGATCACTGCAAAACTTGTCTCGAGTCTGAGTCGCAAGGTGTAATGGAGACAAGCAAACCTCCTTTTCCACACACCAAAGAGCCTCTCAACAAGCGATCTTGTACGCCGTTGGGCTCTATTGTAATTTCGCTCGGCTTGTGTTGTTGGATTTTGCAGAGGTGTCATCAAATATGGGAGGCAAGGATAGCCTGGATCACCTAGCAAATAGCCTCCGATGACGCCTTCCTCAAATCTCTCCTTTATTTGACACTCATCAAAAATTCGTGCATCATGCACACTTCCAGGCCACCGTGCAACAATATTGGTTATCGAAGGTTTTGCATCACAGATAACCTGGGTGTTGATGGAATGATACCCCTTACGATTTAAAAACCTTGCTGCACCCTCTCCACCAGGATTGCTTATCCGAATATGTGTGCAGTCAATAAGTCCTATAATGTTTGGAAATTGATGCATATCGTGAAATGCTTCGTATGTTTCACGTACCGCATTGCGAGTTGTGGGCATTTTTATGAAATCTGCCCTTCTTTGTGCTAAGGCAATACTCACTCGTTTAACAGTTCTGCACACAGTGGACCGGTGAATATTTATTCGATCACCAACAGACACATGAAAGCCACCACTACCATAAAAGCTCAGTGCAGTTAAGACCTGTAGGTACGGTGGTAATGCTTTATTGCGATTTGTGTTGAATCGAATATCATCAGCTATGATGTCAATGATAAAAATGGTATTTTCCTTCGTAAACCGAAAGCGATGATGAAATTCCTCATTGGTGTAGTATTCGAATGGGTTTTATCTATCCCGAAATACTCTTTCTCGTCTCAGCTGTCTTCTACCTTGAAGATGCTGCAAACGCTGAAGATGATGTAAGTACTCTAACTGATTTGCCATACTTACTAAATAAATGATGAATAAAATGAATAGTCTCTTTAATAAAGTATTTCCGGTCTACCTCAACACAAAAAGAATTTCAACTTTCAAAGAGTCAGAGTCTCTGGAGTGAGTAGTTATGCGGCTCACACTTTGATAGATCAGCTTTTTTTTTCTCAGCTATTTCAAGTTTTAGAAGAGCTGCATTTCGCTTGATGCGCATGATCTCCATTTTAGCATCATGTTCTTTCTGAAGTTGTGTCATTTTCAACTCATGTTCCTCTTTCGCAAAATTTAATAGCCTTTCTTCAGCGGACCCAGAGGGACCTCTAACTCTTGGTTTCGCTCCAGCTTTTGGAGAGTTTGGCCGGGAATCACTTGAACCTGGTTGTATCATTGATTCGCCACTCTTTTTTCCAGTTCCCACTTCCCTTTGGACTTTTGTACCATTTTTTTGGAATGTTGATTTGGAATCTGTACTAGTTGATGCCCGAGATTCATCTTGGATGGAAAGATTCAGTGCTCCGACAGATTTCACATCAGATTTCCGATCTACTTCATGCTCGTTATCAGATTCAGCATCACTGCAAATCAGAAAGATAACATATGATTGATATTAAAGCTGACCTGCCAATTGAAATACCGTATTCTTTCTAATAAGCACACAGAAACCATATAACCACATCCGAGTGTCCGAGCACTCGAATAATACAAATATACGGTCCATAAGGCCTTACCCTTGAAAATACTCTCATAATAGGGTCTGTACCAGAAATACTTGTAAAGGTATGGTAACATTTAAGTTGTTTGCAGGGGAGGACGGGAAGGCCCGAAACTAATGTCTGTTGGCTTGCCCCTTCGAATATTTTTCAGAAAAAGGGGGGGGGGGGGGGGTTGGAGGTATTTGGGGTCAGTGCACTTATTCCGACGAATACAGTATTTCATTCAAGTAGTTAAAGTCCTGTGGGCTGTTGAACCAATGTTTATATACCATCAAGTGCATCTCATTCATAATGGCTCAAAGGGGAGTCCAGATATTATTCAAAAAGAGCATATGTATCATTAAAGGACCTGCTAGTGTGCATATCACGTTTAGATAAATAAGGACTATTTTCAACCCCTATAGATTGATCTGTGGTCAGTGCATCTGATAATTGACTTGTGACCTAGGGTCTAACACAGGCCTAATGTTGTGCTTGAATCAAATTTCATTTTGATATGTAACATGAAAAATTATAAAAAATCGTCAAAAATGAAAAAAAAACTTCCCTAAGGATTTTGGCCAATAATTCCCATTACAATTTGGCATCAGATCTTTGTGGGGAAAGTTACAATTTGGACTACTAAGGGTTAAAGTGTGTTGCTCAACTACAACAGGATGGACTGATATATAAATATTATGGGGGATTAATCAGATATTACCAGATAATGGGTTCCACTTCTGGTATATCTGCTTGTGGAGTCGGACCGCCATCTTGGCTATCATCGTCATATGGGTTGTTAAGTTGCTTGAACTCAGCTGGAATAAGTTGGTGGATTTCGTTGTCCAGTGCAGAAGGTGACTTTGGTGGTGGACCCCCGCCAGTCTTGACTCTCTCCTTTTGATAGTGTGAAAATTTCTTCTTCGCTGTAATTTTCATAGACTTCCACTGTTCTTTCAGCTGCTTATTGGTTCTGGTTTCCCCATATTTTGTTGAGAAGGACCTGAATACATTTTCCCATGCTGTTGCTTTCTTTCTGTTGATTGCAGCATCTGTTTTCTTGTCCTCAATTACATTGATATTATCTCTGAGAGCATCCAGTAGATACTCCTTTTCTGTGTCGTCCCAATTTTTAGTTCTTTTTCTAGGAGGAGCTTGTCCACCCTGTGTAGTACTGGCAGAGCTGCTCATTGCGTCAGTTGTTTGTCCAGAGAGACTACCTGCTCTATTGTTTGAGAACCTGCATGTGGCTAAAAATAAGCGACCCATTTCCCTGCACCTTGCCTAACCAGTTGGACTGAGGGTTAGAGTTAGCTAACCTGAGTATTGTTCACCTACCTTCCATGCAACCCGTTTTCTTTTAACCTTCACCAGTGGGTGAACAAACCTGCTCGCCGGGTTTACCATGCTAAATTTAACCTTCCTTTATAATATCGGGCCCAGCTGTTTAGGATTAAATACACGTAATATGTGAAATTCATACACAAAGCATCAGTTTTTCCAGTAAAACTATATCCACACACACTTAATATTGTCCAGAGTATTAAATCAAGGGTCATAGTCCAGGTCAAATGTGAAACAACCCTTGAAAAATAGCATTATCAATCTTATATAGATTTCATTCACTGAGGAAAAGACTTTAATTATTATTTATGAAAGGTTTTTGTTTAGGATACAAGTTCAACTTTACAATCATTCTGTATACAGTGGTGCTTTTATAGCACTAGTATAACCAATACCAAATGCTGGTAAGAAAAGCCACATCAAATGTTTGATATGTAGGTCAGAATCCAGCAAAAATATCCTGTATGGGCACTTTCTTGAAGTTATTCAATTCCTCCATTCAACAGTTGTGAATGAATCCAAGACAAAGTCATGGTCAAACGTGACTAACCTAATGCACTAGTCACTGTGGTTCTGGAAACCCATTGGTATTCTAACAGCACTATAGGGACCTTACCTAGAGTATTTCTACTACAATATCGTGGCCCATTTACAATATTTTCAAAGCTGCAACTTGAAGAATATGAATTTTGACCAAGACCAGCCCATTTTCTTTCTGGAGTTTTGTCAGTAACAGGGCTCGCCATGAAGGGCCTGGGACAAGTAAAAATTTTCAAAATGGAAGGGCAGGTGAAAATCAGGTTGTACTTGCCTGACATGACAAGTATGATATCATCAAGTAACTTCAGAGATATTATTGCTCAAATGAAATCCATTTTTTTTTCTACCGTAACACTGTTAAGGTAAATGCATTCGGCTTATAGTCTTTTATCCACCGAAATGTTTACACAACCTTCCTTCCCTATCAGGCCTGTGCACACGGAAACCATTTCAATCCTCTAAGGGATATTCCAGCACAGCTGACAGCATGTAGCGTGCAAGCTCTAAGCACTGCCTTGTTAATGATAGGTATCCATTTTGCTGCTGGGTAGACTGAGGCAATATGGAATAAACTTTTGCTCAAGGACAGACCATAGTTCCCAGGTCAGAAATTGAACCAAGGACCTACTGATTACTAGTCTGACACCTAACAAACTGAGCTACTTCGTCCACGCTGTGAAGCTTTTCAAGCTTTCACTAGGTTGATACCACTATCTGGAAGTAATATAAATTTGCATACACTTTTTCCAATAGTAAGTATTGAATCCAATACTATCTTGGAGGTTATCTAGTTCTTATTTACATTGCTGCCTTCACTGATTGGAGTAGGGAGCTGAGGGTATGCCATTATAGTGTTTCCACCCATTTACTGGGGCAAATCCGACAGGCAAATTTACTGGAAAAGGGAAATTAATGTGATGGAAAACTTTCGTATAATGCTCCAGTGCTTTTAGATACCCGTGGGTTCCCAGAACCACAGTGACTGGTGCAGTTCTGTTGAATGGTGAATTTGAATAACTTCAAGAAAGTGCCCATACAGGACATTTTTGCTGGATTCTGACCTACATATCAAACATTAAATGTGGCTTTTCTTTCCACCATTTGGTAGTGGTTATACTGGTGCTATGAGAGCACCACTGTGCTATGAAAGCACCACTGTGTACAGAATGATTTTAAAGTTAAACTTGTTTCTTAAATCAAAAAAACATTTCATAAATAACGATTAAAGTCTTCTCCTCAGTGGATGAAATCTATAAAAGATTAATAACGGTCTTTTTCCATGGTTGTTTCACATTTGACCTGTACTTTGACCCTTGATTCAATACTCTGGACAGTACTAAGTGTGTGTGTATAAAGCCACTGTTTTTGTCTGACTTTACCAACAGGAATTATATGAAAATAACCGTCTTTTTGTACAGCCAATTGCTGCTTATGATTTTACCATTTACTATGATACTCATTTGATACTCATACAAGTTTGTATGCAACTTTCGAAGAGAGTTGGTGTGTAAAGCACTGCAGTCTATGATACATTGCTCAGAAAGTAGGGGACAGCAAGTGGGCTGCCGCTCAATGAGTCACAGCTGATAGACACGGGAGAACATGGCAGCTAGCAGGGGCTGCCAGAGCTTGGGCAGGCTGGTGGCAATACGCGAAATTCTCCACTCATGGAATCACTGAGAGAAAAAGTAGGACAGCATCCTATTCCTGAAGTGTATTACTTTCATAGAAGCTAATATGTATGTGAGCCTTTAGTTCCCCTTTAACGTTGGTACCCTTGGCTTCCAGAATTAATTGAAAAATTCAGCTTTCTCTGCCTGACTACAGCCAACTCTTGTATCGTAGGTTTCCACATTAAGCCCTTCATGACACTCGCCGACTTCCGTTTGTTGGCCCCAAGGGATGTGAGTCTTATCTTGGATGAGTGGAGTATACTAGGGAATGAATTTTTCTAAATGTCCATTTCTGGTTTAGAAAAAATCAACACAATCAAATGAAATATGTTTGACGGTCAATCGACAATTACAGGCTACACATTGTGGAGGATCTTTCTTTTTCAAAAGGAAGCAGTGAGTCAAGTGAGTGTGACCAATTCGAAAACACACTCCTCACACCTAATGAACCTCAAGGCCACAGACCTAGCTGCGGATGAATTTCATGAAATCTGTAGTTGACTGCTTCATCCAACTGCTACTGTCATTTCCGTTTCATAGGGACATTGATGTGATTCTTAAAATCGCGAAAAGGAATGGGAACATTTGTAACTCTTCTTAAAAGACCAGCTTTGGCAGCAGCCTCTGTCTTCTCATTACCCCTGAGGCCAAAATGACTGGGAACCCAATAAAATAATATTCTTTCTTCTTGGTACTGTAATAGCCAATGAAGTCGTTCTAGAACCTGAAGGACAAGAGGATGCGTCCAGTTTTGGTCTGAAATGGCCTGAAGAGCAGACTTTGAATCTAAGAAAATGATAAAATTTCTTTCATCATCATCTGCCGTCTCCATTGAGATTACTGGTTTAGGACTCTTCTTGCATAAAACAGGCTTATGTCATTGAGTTTAACTGACATGCTTCGTTATTAGCTTGTGATTAATGCGGTCGTTTGACCCAACAACGAATAAGTTTTCATTAATATAGTTTAATGAAAAAACATCTGTCAAACATACATGTCGCAATACTAAGAGTCAGTTACAGAGCTCAGGTGTAGACAGCAACCCATGAAATTTTTGCCCATGAAAATTTTGCCCCTAAAAATATTGTGTCTGTATCGCTGACTGTTTTCTTATCTGATTGCTATCACTGATAACGGTCCATGGGGACTTGCTTATGAAAATAACACCCATGAAATTTTCAGGGTTGGTCAGAAATCATCTGGACAAACCGCACCGCCATCTATTGGCAGATTTTTGCGTAACAGGGGCAAAAATTCCAGGGATGATTTTTTCGCCCATGAAATTTTCATGGGTACGCGGACCGTACGCAACTTCATTGATGAAATTTTCATGCATGAAAATATTTGGGGCAAAAATTTCATTTTATCCCTGAAAATTTCATTTTCACCCCTGAAATTTCATTTCATCCCTGTAAATTTCATTTTCATCACTGAAAATTTCATGCCCATGATTTTTTCATGCATGAAACTTTTCGTACGGGTGACTGCTTGCTGACTCTCACCACTGCTGGGCTTCGAATCCCGGGCCTGGGCATGTGAGAAAGTTGCCTGGGACTTGCGGTTAGGCTGTGGTATTGGTCGGGTTTTCCGGTATCCTCAAATACTTACAACTGGCTAATCACAAACAAGCCACATATCGCATGAATGTGATAAAAAACAAATTACAAATTACAATATATTCGAAGGAGAGTAGATGGTTATATTCCGATAAATATGATATTCAAAATATTTTCCCTGCAATGCTTTTGACTGAAATATTTCACCTAAACTGTCAGCCTGCTTTTAGCCGCTGTGACCACGAATGACTAAATAGCTAATCTGCCTGCTTTGGGGAATATATAAGTGTGCAATGAGTTTAAGTTACTTCTACTACTACTACTACTACTACTACTACTACTACTACTACTACTACTACTACTACTACTACTACTTTTGATGGACCAAGTGTGAACGAGCAAAAAAAACAAATTTATATGTTCAAACCCATATTTTTAGGGGAGAATATAAAAAACTATTGAATTTCAATCCCGTTTTTTGTGAGAGAAAGAAAATCACCACTGTTTTGTAATCATTGCGTGAGAGGTCCTCTGATAATGAATACATTGTGGCCTCGAAAGAGTGTACAGGATTTTTTGAGTAATTTTTTTATAGACATGCATCACGAAAGCGTGAAACGGAGCTCCTACGTATGTACCCACAATTCAATACAAGCGATTACGCCTCTTGTCCAATACGCACCACTTTTACTAACATTAGTGTATCTATTCTTCTTTCTCCGTTCTTCTCTCTTTTGTTCTTAGTTATTTATGTTCATAATATAGACAAATGTCATGGGAGTAAAGAATAAGCCCTGGTCGGAAAGCGCCGTGGTTTTATTTTACTCGTGTGACACGCTATAATGATCATATGTCGGCACACGAAGAATTATAATAATACTATTAATATGACTTCAAAGCAAAGCTTGATTTAATTCTGCATCCCCCTTCAAATACAGTCACAAAGTTACCAATTGTTCTATCCGTTACGTCTTTCTTTGCTTGTAATTGCACTTCGCAGAAACATTTTGGAAATCGACACAGTATGAGTAGGTATTGACCGCAAAATATGGCATAAAAATCAACAGGAATTCAACCCGTTGCAAAACCGTAATTTCGCAACAGATTTGGACTAGAATTAAGTATGAGGCGCCGTTGTGGACAAAAGTAAAAAGCACAGCATAAATGCATGTAAAAACTTTGAAATTAACTAAATTTTCAATGAAAAATAAAGAAAAACTTTGAAATGAAATAATTTGCTCTATAAAAATAAACAAAACATTGGAAACTTTTCAAAAATGTTGAAAATAAAAAATATTTACTGGAATTTTCCAAAATATTTCTATTTTTTGTAAAAAACTTTGAAAAAACTTTGAAATAAAAATTGAATTCTCTATAAAAGTTCAGCAAAATAGTGATTTTTGTTTCACATTTTCTTTTATAATATAACATTTTTCAATGCCTTTCTTTAAAAATCCCAACGCTTTTTAGTGTTTTTTTTCAGATAATCTTTTTTTTTTTGGAAGTTTTTCAATTTCTTTTTGGAAGTTTTCTTTCTAAATCTCACTGTAATTTTTATCAATTCTCACTGCGTTTTTTAGCCTCATCCGGGTCCTAGTGAATCACAAAAGCATGTGACGTCACTATATTTAAACATTTCCGCGCTTGCACGTGCAAGCTGGCTGCATCAAGGGAGGCATTCAATAACCTGCTCACCGACGAGCAGTTGAGATGGCTTCGTCGTATGGGATGGCTTCGTCGTATGGGACGCCGTCGGCGCCCCATATCCTCGAGTCCCAGGCTGACATTCGATGCCGATGGTCGATCGCTGCAGCTTCCCCCGCCGATAGACCATCGGCATCGAATGTCAGCCTGGGAGGAATCCCAATTCATCACGCCGCAGACCAGCCGTGAGGTCTACTGAAGAGGAGGTCCGAGCAATATTTAGACCTGCTCGGACCTTCACTTCAAACTTCACGAGAACGAGGTACTTTGCGTGTGCCAGTTATTTGACCAGCCGCCATTCGGCCAATTCGTTATCAATCGTGATGAAAGTTGACACACTCATAAGCGGGGGAAGCTGCAGCTGGGGCTGTAGGAGGGGCGCTTAAGGCGTCCCGTATGCGACTCAACTGCTCGTCGGTGAGCAGGTTATTGAATGCCTCCCTTGATGCAGCCAGCTTGCACGTGCAAGCGCGGAAAATTTTAAATATAGTGACGTCACATGCTTTTGTGATTCACTAGGACCCGGATGAGGCTAAAAAACGCAGTGAGAATTGATAAAAATTACAGTGAGATTTAGAAAGAAAACTTCCAAAAAGAAATTGAAAAACTTCCAAAAAAAAAAGTGATTATCTGAAAAAAAAAGTAAAAAGCGTTGGGATTTTTAAAGAAAGGCATTGAAAAATGTTATATTATCAAAGAAAATGTGAAACAAAAATCACTATTTTGCTGAACTTTTATAGAGAATTCAATTTTTATTTCAAAGTTTTTTCAAAGTTTTTTACAAAAAATAGAAATATTTTGGAAAATTCCAGTAAATATTTTTTATTTTCAAAATTTTTGAAAAGTTTCCAATGTTTTGTTTATTTTTATAGAGCAAATTATTTCATTTCAAAGTTTTTCTTTATTTTTCATTGAAAATTTAGTTAATTTCAAAGTTTTTACATGCATTTATGCTGTGCTTTTTACTTTTGTCCACAACGGCGCCTCATAATTAAGCGACAAAACAAAAATGTATTGTGGCGGTTCCAACTATCTATACGAACTTGAAATTGATCCACGTAAGGGCGAGTAATTAATTGCTCCCCAAAAAACATATGTGAAAAAACATCTTTTTATTTTCTCCCCCCCCCCCCCCCACCCAAAATGGTGAAAACATATATATATATTCTCCCCCAAAAATACGGTGGTGAAAATTAAAAGTTTTTATTTGCTCTTTCACACTTGGTCCATCGTAACCACTGCTACTCCTACTACCACTACTGCTGCTGCTGCTGCTGCTGCTGCTGCTACTACTACTACTACTACTACTACTACTACTACTACTACTACTAACCTTCATCCTCCGCCATCTTGATGATTCA
This sequence comes from Maea johnstoni, assembly GCA_963942565.1. Classification (NCBI taxonomy): domain Eukaryota; kingdom Metazoa; phylum Annelida; class Polychaeta; order Spionida; family Magelonidae; genus Maea; species Maea johnstoni. Next base: position 41,274,341 of record OZ012687.1, read on the forward strand.
AGACACTCCTGTCTGTGTAGGTCTCTACATCAAAAGGTGCAGCTTTACTCTCGCTCTGTCTCTCTGTGTCTCTCTCAGTCAACTTGGAATATAGTTATACGCCACTTGATTCCAAACTATTAGGTGCACTATTGATCATAACCATATGCGATATGGTAATATCAATATTCATGAGGCTTCTATTAAATCAGGGAATACATTCATGACGACATAACGCGGGAGGACTTTGCGCAATATTCTCACCGGCTCGTTCTAACAATACACGCCCATGACGCAAACCAGTAGCGCCGGCGCATATCAGTGACCTTTGGTAGTCGAGTGGGTCGAAGTGGCATTCTTGCCTGAATAGTAGAATAAAATACTTTTTTAACTACGTAATTTTCCCTGTGTGTTACGTTTCATTATGCTTTATAGAAGAGACGTGCGCGCGCCCACTCACACACACACACACACACACACACACACACACACACACTATCTATCTATCTATCTATCTATCTATCGAGAGAGAGAGAGAGAGAGAGAGAGAGAGAGAGAGAGAGAGAGAGCAGTGGAGTTGAAAATTACATGTGATGCCATTGGACTCTGGGCAGACTGGGACCACTATGGAAATAGGTTTCTAACTTTTAGTGTATATATCCTGTGTCTGGTTAGAATTCTATTGCATAGCAGTTAATGACTCCCCATCTAGTCACAGTAATGCATGATTTTTTGTGTGCCAAATGCTATGTAATGCACATCTTACTAGACCGAATAAAATCAAATCAAATCAAATCATATATATATATATATATATATATATATATATATATATATATATATATATATATATATATATATATATATATATATATATATATATATATATATATATATATATATATATATATATATATATATATATATATATATATATATATATATATATATATATATATATATATATATATATATATATATATATATATATATATATACATATATAAACTGGGCTCACCTGTGTAGTTAATGCTTAAATCATCATAAAGTATGTGTTTGAGTTACATAAAGCTACTTTCTGTGAATAAGCAGCAATATTTAGTGAGGTAAGGACATCAGGAACTTATGATGAAAATTTGATATCAATTCAATAGCCCTCAAATGATATACAAGTTGTTGAAAAGATGACGCAGGGGGGTTTATCTACATTGTTTATATACTAGTGTATTACTGTACTGAGTTGTCAGTTAACATATTGAATGCAACATATCCAATTATGAATTTAGTGGAATCATTCAATAATCCGCTTAACACCTACTGAATGCAAGAGAATCTGTGAAATTTGCCGTTTCCTCTCACTTGCGCATGAGCACTTGGCAAAAGACAGAAAACAAGGGCATATTCATAAAAGCGGAATGAGAGATTTTTGTTTATGGGCTAAACCGGAAGTACCACAGCATGGATGGGTATCTTGCACGTCCATTGGACTGCCTCGGCTACGGGTTCTGCGTCATCACTCACGTGAGTACCGCAGTGACGGCATTGGTCGACCTCATAGCAATACATACCGTAATTGCATATTAAAACCCACCAGAGGACAGGTGTTTGTTCGAGGGCAAAATGATAACAGTTCTTATGTTAACAAATTGTTTAAGGTGAGGGTTTAGGATTGCCTAAGCGATTTATTTGTGACTTGTATTTGTAAGCAATAGCAAGAAGAAGGAGATAAGATGATGTAAAGTTCATTACCTAGAAATTTAATAGTAAGGAACCTAGGAGCTGACATCAATACAGAGGTTTTTTGTTACATAATCAGTTTATAGACTTTTATTATCCTAAAAAGAGCATATACTTTTGGTCAACAGATAGTAAATGCTCACTTGTTTATATTTTGATGACGTTTCTAGGTACAGTATTTACAGAACTTCAAACTTTCAGATTTAACCAAGGTAATGAAGTAGAAAGCCAGCAACAAAAATGACTTTTGGCAACCTCATACTTCTGAAACAAATATTCATAAATAATGGTAAAGCAATAAAGTTTAGGAAAGAAATTAGTTGCAATTACTTGCATGACATCAGTACATGACTAGACGTTATTGCATAACCGTCATTTATAAATTGAAAAATCATTCCATCTTTATATCTATCTATATACAATTTCTATGAAGGGCCTGCTTATGCCAAAATCTATATATATAGTGTTCATATATTAACATAAGCCTGAAGCAAAGTCAAGAAAGCTAGTGGGAAATTGTTAATGTATCTGTTCCACTTTAAACTATACGAAAATAGAGAGTGTTGATGAATCATTATAAACCTGAGGCAACACCAATTAAGCAAGTGGTAAAATCTAGATGACTCGACAAAATCAACCTCAAGCTTCACCAAAATAGAGAATGTTGATGTATCAATATAAGCCTGAAGCAATATAGTAAGAGAGCCAGAGGAAAAATGTTGATGTTCCATCAAAATCAACTTCAAGCTATACCAGATTAGAAAGTATTGATGTACCAATATGAACCTGAAACAACCTCAAGTGAGCCATAGGGAAATACCAACTACAATGTACATCAAAGAAGAGAGTGTTTATGTATCAACACGAACCTAAAACAGCATGATGATAGACTCTTGTCATTCCATTAGTATATTAATTTTGTCCGCATCTTCTTATCATTACATTACGTTCATAGAGAAGCACTTACATTAACGATGTATTAATATTTTGTCATAACATTTATTCAGTTTCAACTTGATTGTGTTCATAGTGACACATCCAAAACGTGTCATTACATTTTATGCTAAAGTGTCCTGTTCATTAGATTTATATATTAACTTTTTGGGCAGGATCAGGTTGATTATTTACATCTGAAGCTATAAGTTCATCTCTTTCGGTCCTTCATTGTTGTTACATCAACACTCTATGTTGGTGTAGCTTTAAAAGGTACCTTCTTTAATAAACTATTCACACCAGGTATGTTAGCATCACATTGGAGTTGGGTTAGGGTTAGGGTTAGGGTTAGGGTTAGGGTTTGGGTTAGGGTTAGGGTTAGGGTTAGGGTTAGGGTTAGGGTTAGGGTTAGGGTTAGGGTTAGGGTTAGGGTTAGGGTTAGGGTTAGGTTAGGGTTAGGGTTAGGGTTAGGGTTAGGGTTAGGTTAGGGTTAGGGTTAGGGTTAGGGTTAGGGTTAGGGTTAGGGTTAGGGTTAGGGTTAGGGTTAGGGTTAGGGTTAGGGTTAGGGTTAGGGTTAGGGTTAGGGTTAGGGTTAGGGTTAGGGTTAGGGTTAGGGTTAGGGTTAGGGTTAGGGTTAGGGTTAGGGTTAGGGTTAGGGTTAGGGTTAGGGTTAGGGTTAGGGTTAGGGTTAGGGTTAGGGTTAGGGTTAGGGTTAGGGTTAGGGTTAGGGTTAGGGTTAGGGTTAGGGTTAGGGTTAGGGTTAGGGTTAGGGTTAGGGTTAGGGTTAGGGTTAGGGTTAGGGTTAGGGTTAGGGTTAGGGTTAGGGTTAGGGTTAGGGTTAGGGTTAGGGTTAGGGTTAGGGTTAGGGTTAGGGTTAGGGTTAGGGTTAGGGTTAGGGTTAGGGTTAGGGTTAGGGTTAGGGTTAGGGTTAGGGTTAGGGTTAGGGTTAGGGTTAGGGTTAGGTTAGGGTTAGGGTTAGGGTTAGGGTTAGGGTTAGGGTTAGGGTTAGGGTTAGGGTTAGGTTAGGGTTAGGGTTAGGGTTAGGGTTAGGGTTAGGGTTAGGGTTAGGGTTAGGTTAGGGTTAGGGTTAGGGTTAGGGTTAGGGTTAGGGTTAGGGTTAGGGTTAGGGTTAGGGTTAGGGTTAGGGTTAGGGTTAGGGTTAGGGTTAGGGTTAGGGTTAGGGTTAGGGTTAGGGTTAGGGTTAGGGTTAGGGTTAGGGTTAGGGTTAGGGTTAGGGTTAGGGTTAGGGTTAGGGTTAGGGTTAGGGTTAGGGTTAGGTTAGGGTTAGGGTTAGGGTTAGGGTTAGGGTTAGGGTTAGGGTTAGGTTAGGGTTAGGGTTAGGGTTAGGGTTAGGTTAGGGTTAGGGTTAGGGTTAGGGTTAGGGTTAGGGTTAGGGTTAGGGTTAGGGTTAGGGTTAGGGTTAGGGTTAGGGTTAGGGTTAGGGTTAGGGTTAGGGTTAGGGTTAGGGTTAGGGTTAGGGTTAGGGTTAGGGTTAGGGTTAGGGTTAGGGTTAGGGTTAGGGTTAGGGTTAGGGTTAGGGTTAGGGTTAGGGTTAGGGTTAGGGTTAGGGTTAGGGTTAGGGTTAGGGTTAGGGTTAGGGTTAGGGTTAGGGTTAGGGTTAGGGTTAGGGTTAGGGTTAGGGTTAGGGTTAGGGTTAGGGTTAGGGTTAGGGTTAGGGTTAGGGTTAGGGTTAGGGTTAGGGTTAGGGTTAGGGTTAGGGTTAGGGTTAGGGTTAGGGTTAGGGTTAGGGTTAGGGTTAGGGTTAGGGTTAGGGTTAGGGTTAGGGTTAGGGTTAGGGTTAGGGTTAGGGTTAGGGTTAGGGTTAGGGTTAGGGTTAGGGTTAGGGTTAGGTTAGGGTTAGGGTTAGGGTTAGGGTTAGGGTTAGGGTTAGGGTTAGGGTTAGGGTTAGGGTTAGGGTTAGGGTTAGGGTTAGGGTTAGGGTTAGGGTTAGGGTTAGGGTTAGGGTTAGGGTTAGGGTTAGGGTTAGGGTTAGGGTTAGGGTTAGGGTTAGGTTAGGGTTAGGGTTAGGGTTAGGGTTAGGGTTAGGGTTAGGGTTAGGGTTAGGGTTAGGGTTAGGGTTAGGGTTAGGGTTAGGGTTAGGGTTAGGGTTAGGGTTAGGGTTAGGGTTAGGGTTAGGGTTAGGGTTAGGGTTAGGGTTAGGGTTAGGGTTAGGGTTAGGTTAGGGTTAGGGTTAGGGTTAGGGTTAGGGTTAGGTTAGGGTTAGGGTTAGGGTTAGGGTTAGGGTTAGGGTTAGGGTTAGGGTTAGGGTTAGGGTTAGGGTTAGGGTTAGGTTAGGGTTAGGGTTAGGGTTAGGGTTAGGGTTAGGGTTAGGGTTAGGGTTAGGGTTAGGGTTAGGGTTAGGGTTAGGGTTAGGGTTAGGGTTAGGGTTAGGGTTAGGGTTAGGGTTAGGGTTAGGGTTAGGGTTAGGGTTAGGGTTAGGGTTAGGGTTAGGGTTAGGGTTAGGTTAGGGTTAGGGTTAGGGTTAGGGTTAGGGTTAGGGTTAGGGTTAGGGTTAGGGTTAGGGTTAGGGTTAGGGTTAGGGTTAGGGTTAGGGTTAGGGTTAGGGTTAGGGTTAGGGTTAGGGTTAGGGTTAGGGTTAGGGTTAGGGTTAGGGTTAGGGTTAGGGTTAGGGTTAGGGTTAGGGTTAGGGTTAGGGTTAGGGTTAGGGTTAGGGTTAGGGTTAGGGTTAGGGTTAGGGTTAGGTTAGGGTTAGGGTTAGGGTTAGGGTTAGGGTTAGGGTTAGGGTTAGGGTTAGGGTTAGGGTTAGGGTTAGGGTTAGGGTTAGGGTTAGGGTTAGGGTTAGGGTTAGGGTTAGGGTTAGGGTTAGGGTTAGGGTTAGGGTTAGGGTTAGGGTTAGGGTTAGGGTTAGGGTTAGGGTTAGGGTTAGGGTTAGGGTTAGGGTTAGGGTTAGGGTTAGGTTAGGGTTAGGGTTAGGGTTAGGGTTAGGGTTAGGGTTAGGGTTAGGGTTAGGGTTAGGGTTAGGGTTAGGGTTAGGGTTAGGGTTAGGGTTAGGGTTAGGGTTAGGGTTAGGGTTAGGGTTAGGGTTAGGGTTAGGGTTAGGGTTAGGGTTAGGGTTAGGGTTAGGGTTAGGGTTAGGGTTAGGGTTAGGGTTAGGGTTAGGGTTAGGGTTAGGGTTAGGGTTAGGGTTAGGGTTAGGGTTAGGGTTAGGGTTAGGGTTAGGGTTAGGGTTAGGGTTAGGGTTAGGGTTAGGGTTAGGGTTAGGGTTAGGTTAGGGTTAGGGTTAGGTTAGGGTTAGGGTTAGGGTTAGGGTTAGGGTTAGGGTTAGGGTTAGGGTTAGGGTTAGGGTTAGGGTTAGGGTTAGGGTTAGGGTTAGGGTTAGGGTTAGGGTTAGGGTTAGGGTTAGGGTTAGGGTTAGGGTTAGGGTTAGGGTTAGGGTTAGGGTTAGGGTTAGGTTAGGGTTAGGGTTAGGGTTAGGGTTAGGGTTAGGGTTAGGGTTAGGGTTAGGGTTAGGGTTAGGGTTAGGGTTAGGGTTAGGGTTAGGGTTAGGGTTAGGGTTAGGGTTAGGGTTAGGGTTAGGGTTAGGGTTAGGGTTAGGGTAGGGTTAGGGTTAGGGTTAGGGTTAGGGTTAGGGTTAGGGTTAGGGTTAGGGTTAGGGTTAGGGTTAGGGTTAGGGTTAGGGTTAGGGTTAGGGTTAGGGTTAGGGTTAGGGTTAGGTTAGGGTTAGGGTTAGGGTTAGGGTTAGGGTTAGGGTTAGGGTTAGGGTTAGGGTTAGGGTTAGGGTTAGGGTTAGGGTTAGGGTTAGGGTTAGGGTTAGGGTTAGGGTTAGGGTTAGGGTTAGGGTTAGGGTTAGGGTTAGGG
>OZ012687.1:41283948-41291448 GCA_963942565.1 Maea johnstoni
CTGTAGGGAATTTATTTTATTTCATCATTTTTTCTCTCTTCCATGCTGCATTAGATGTGAATGTGAAGCAAAATAGTAGTATCTGAAGTACTTAGTGGGGTACCTAGATCTATTTAAATCCACTGAACTAGTATTACATGCTGATATTTGAGGTTATTTCTGCCTTGCTCTTTATAAAAAAATATATGTTAGGCCTTGCCTTAGTGGAAACATCAAACTATAATTTAAGGTAAAAAATTGAATCTAAATAATCGGAATCGAAAAAAATAATGTCAATAATCGAATCGAAAAAAAATGGATGTCAATGACAGTCCTAAATTCCATGCCCGTGAGTCCACCAAAGCTTCAAGTGTATTAAGGTATACCCTTACGATCAGAACAATTTCGGATATAGTCTAAAGGGAACTGTTGGTCGAAAACTAAGTGACAACTACTTCAGGTAAAATTGCGACCCTAAACCCATTAATACCCGCAGCGGCCATGAGCAGCCTGACAATCTTTATGAAATTTGCAGTCAAAAAAATATTTGGGAAAATATTTGAAGGATGAATACAGGTGAACTGGCTTAATGGGGACGTGTTTTATCCGTATTTTCAGATTTACCGTACATATTTCAAGGGCCCTGTCCCTCCCAATACATTTACATGCAAATTTCATTTATTATTGCAGATAATTTATGCCGTGCCTTGCCTAAACCGGACGATTTTCGAGGCACGCTTGTTACCATTTAATATTTAAGAGCCTGCTTTAATCCGGATTGCCGATCATGAATAGAGCGCGCCCTTATCACATGACTCGACGCGCCGAAGTCATTGCCACAGCTAGAAAGCAAAAATATTGTCCTCTCCCACAACAACGAAGAGGACAGACAATTAAATAGACAGAGGGGTGGGGTGGGAGGGTCAGGAAAAGAGGGGAGATATGGGGGTTGTGAATATATAGTCGATTGGTCACGATTCCGTCTTGATTTTTGAAAGGTACAAGCCTTGCCGTGCGTGCGTGCTAAATTCTTTTATTTTATGCCTCTATGCATAATCCGGATTTTGCCTAATCCGGACAGAAATTTAGGGTCCACGTCCATCCGGATTATGCCAGTTCATCTGTATTGATAAGAACACTACTAATAACCCTACTTGAAATATCTTGTAAAAGAATTCTTACTTTTAAAGTTATTGTCGAAAGTATCAAAGATCCAGGCAACTGCTTCAAGTTTACAAGAGTAACTCCTAAGCACTAATGGGTTAATGATATGCCTTACCAACATTCTGTCTTTCGCCCTTATCTTCTTTCTCCCTTTCTAGAAACGTACTCAGACTATTCGCATTCCTCTTGTGAAACAATTAAACCTTGTCTGCCAGAAGCAGTGTTGGCCAGTCACAATTAACACCAACCATTTTAGGGCCGTTCCATTTAAAAGTGTGGTGGGGTGGGGGGTAAGGAAGATTATTAAATTTTCGGCTCCTGCCAGAAATCATATATAATATAATGGGATAAAGTAATTCAGATTTCGGCCCCTCCCCCCTTCAAAAACCTTCCGCTCCTCCCCCCGTACAGCATGCCACATGCGTTTGCTTCGAATCATTCAAGTAAGTTTATGCGAACAAGGGTCATTGGCCATTTATCGAATCTGTAAAGTGAGTTAGGTGTATCCACATAATGACAAAATCGGCTACATTGAGTAGTACATGTTTTTTTGTCCATAGTTTTTCAGTAATGTCATCGTGTATCTTTAAGATGGCGTCAAATAAGGTATTCATTCAAAATGGTATTCATTCACTAGTTACGGTAGCTTGTAGGGTTGATTATTTAGACTCGGAATTTCTTCTGCCCTGCTTTTATGTCACTAGTTAGGCTACACAGGCAACTCTGCTTAATCCGCACATGTGTAATCCGGATTTTCGTCTAAACCGGACAGATTGGAAGGTCCCAGTCCCTTCCTATACACGTAAATCCTACCTGCATAATCCGGATTTTGCCTAATCAAGACAGAAATATGGGATCCACATCAATCCGGAGTTGCCTATACAAAGTATAAATTGCTTGAAAGGTATAGTGTTGAGGAACACATATGAAGAACCACAAATTAGACCATCCAGCAGGTATCAACTTTTTTGATTAAAAACGTGCTTTCAAACAAAGCTCCTGCTCACGATAACGGACAAGGGACCCTCCCATTTCATAAAGAGGGAGGAAAGATCGATAAGGAGGGAAGGATAGCACTCCTTTTCAAAATAATGCTCCATTCAAATTCCTTGTCGAAAATAAGAAAGGAGTGTATTTTTGAACCGTTAGATTGCATAACTTTGGAATAAAGTCAAAATTCAAAAAAGAATATAATACCCTTCCCTCCAAGATACTCTTACCTATTTATATACCACATTTCAAGCAAATCCATTAATATTTGCTACCCAAAATGATTGTTTAAAGCGACCATGTTTTGATGAAATCCAATATGGAGAAAAGAGCCATAAACCTTTCCTATCTGTCTGCGAGGCTATGTGTGGTTTTGAGATGTTTGTGCTTTTACTCTGCTCAGTGATTGCCTACCCAGTCAAAGTTGGTAAAGGTATTTGGTTTATAGTCTTGTATCCACCGAAGTTTTCACACGACCTTCCTTCCCTAGCAGGCCTGTACACCATTCCATTCCCCCGAGGGATTCACAAGCAGCTGGCTGCATATAGCGCACACGCTCTAAGCACTGCCTTATTAATGCTAGGTACCCAATTTTGCAGCTTGGTAGAGGCAATATTGAATAAACTGTCTTGCACAAGGACAGACAAAAGTGCTCCGGCTGGGAATTGAACCAGCGACCTACTGATTACTAGTCCGACACCTAACCAACTGAGCTACTTTGTCCCCTGATTATGAGGATGAGGTTGAGGGTGAAGGCTTAAAGATGTCTAAATACTTATCTTAAAATGACCCCATATTCACGATTTTACCCAACAAGCCACCTTAAGCACGTGTATATATCCTGAAGGAACGAATTTTTATGTCGCTTTCCACAGCTTAGGTCATATCGTGACAGGATGGAAAGCTGGAACCAGGAGGAAATTCCATTATCTTCAAGAAAAGGTCCAAGGAAGCGTTCAGTTGCATAAGGACCATGATTGTATACCGTTAACACGAAATTGTAAGATATCGATACCGGTACTGGCAAAACGGTACCAGTGGTATCGGTATTGTTAATAGTGAAACGGTACCTCTGATCTCTGTGGCTTGAACGGCTTTGTTACCAGTTTCCATTGCTAACATGTGTGGTTCTTTTCCAGCACTGCACAACGCTGCATGTTTTTATAGCGACCAGGCCAAGCCGCTTAGGCAAACCAACGGAAACTCAACCCCGCGAACTTACGCTTGGGAGCCAGTCATAGTAACCACTAGGCCACAAGAGATCTTGAACTGCAACACTTGTTTGATAAAAACTTTCTAAAACCATGTGAATTAAAATTATTCATGTGTCAATGTGTACTTTTTCAGATGGCCTGAAGTTGTTGAAGTGGCTCAAGAGCATAGGTGTGGATCATTACCATTCGGAGATTTTCCAGGAATATGACATGGGTTCTCATACTCTTCAACTGGGACACTATAAGATCTTCAATAAGGACAACGTATATGTTGACGAGGGAACGTATGTAATAAGTCAGGAAAGCGGCAAATGATTTATACCCATTACAAAACCTGATAAACAGTTTCATATATTTGATTAAGCCTGGAACAGGCCTGATCCAGCAGGTATTAGGTGACCTGTTTGGCAGCATTATCAAAGTCATAGCTAAGCATAAGTCAGAGCCTTTTGATAGAATTCAAGGGTAATATCATTGATAATAATGATAATATTAATAACGATGATGATAATGATAACATTAACAATTAAAGAAGAAATAATAAAATGATAATAATAATAATAAAAATAATGACAATAATAATAATAGAAATAATAATAATAATAATAATAATAATAATAATAATAATAATAATGATAATAATGATGAAATAATAATAATAAAATATAATAATAATAATAATAATAATAATAATAATAATAATAATATTAATGATAATAATAATAAAAAGTAATAATAATAATAGTAATAATAATGATGAAATAATAATAAAATAATAGTGATGATAACACTAATGGTGATGATGATAATAGCCTTTTGTTATTTCAGGTTGCTAAAGTTTTATCAGCGAGTGGATGGCAAATTACACCTGAAGATAAAAATGGCTGCCTCTATCCTAACACCCTGGCCTGTCAGAAAACCTTAAATCAGTATGGAATCAGTATTGAATGGAATTATGATATTATGAATAATAATAATAATAATAATAATAATAATAATAATAATAATAATAATAATGATAATAATAATAAAAATTATAATAATAATAATAATAATGATAATAGTAATACTAATAATAATAATAATTATATGTATAATGATAATAATAATAGATGAGTATTAATAATAATAACTGATAATAATACTAATAATATGATAGTAATGATAGTAATAATAATGATAATAACATTGATGAAAATAAATGATAACAACAAATATAGCAACAGTAATTACTGTAGTAAAATATCTTTTCACTATTTCAGGGCCTTGAGAGCAACCTTTGAAAAGTGCCATCACAAGACCAAGCGCATTGTTACAAAGATTATCATTGTCATATTTCACCTATTGATACGTATGGTTTTGTGACCTTTACAAATGAATCAATAAAGATACAACAGAATAACCTTGATAACTTGTTACTTCATTTTCTACATTTTTATCTGATATTCATAATTGTGCATATAAGTCATTAACATCCAATTTCCAAGTTAGCACATTATTCTTTGATTAATCATTAATTGTCTTAAAGATTTCCATTTTCATATATTTTAGTAAGCTTACATTTCACGTAAGTTACATAGAAGTTACAAATGTAAATTACTTACATTTTCTTTTTCCAAGTATTATTTTGTTGTGGTGGTTGCCTCAACTTGCATTATGGTTATTTGGAATATTTCCAATGGAGAAATACAAAAAACGTTGTATAATATGTTAATTTAGTATATGCAGAGCTGTATCTAAATAGATACCATTGGGTGTTTAAATGCAGTGATGTCGAAGCAACATAGCATACTCATTCAGTGAATTCATCATTTTAGATATTTGAGTTGTTATTGTGGCGAAAATTTAATCAGTTTTTAGTACCTACTCAAAAAGGGTAAGATTAAGTAATAGACGAATAAAATGACCAATGATATTGAATAAACAAAGATATGGAAAATAATTTCAAAGAAATCCGAAGACTACTATGTTCTTTCAGATCAACCACCATCCTAAGTATATAACATGTAGTCGTTTTTCCCTCCCATTTTCATGGATTTTAAATGGAGAAAGTTCTTTATGGCAGTTACCAAGATTCTATCATTTAGGAAAGCCATTATCATCTTCTACACGACAGACCACCGAAGTGGATGTTTCACAACGCTGATTGGAACCTTTTCAAAGATCTGTGTTCAGTGGCCTACCTTTAGGATCATCTTGAAGATGGGGGTTTCCAACTGGAGACTATCATTGACAAGCCACAGAAGCCATGGCTTTCTGATGAGTGCAAGAAGGATATTTTGAACCACTAGGGATCTCTTGGAACTTTCAAAAATTAATAATTCCCACAAATGGTAATTTACAAGAATATCTAATTAAAAGAGCCAAGGAAGGACAGGTCGTTCGTATCAACAAAAAGAATAGTTGGCATGAATTTGCATCAAAATTAAATGCCAGAACTTCAATGAAAAACTGTTTGGACATGGTCTGCAAAATCAAATGTAAGGGGAGGATTCATCTATAAATATACTGAAAAGAATGGGCAGAAAATAACAGAACCAAGGGATATTGCTAAAACCATCTGGGAAGCCATATACTGTAACTCATCTTCCACACATTAATAAATTGAATTGAAGCGCATCGAAAATAGGCAAGAAAGACATCCACTTAGATTCCAATCTGACAATACAGAACATCACAATCAACTTTTTGCCATTTATGAACTCACGACTGTGCATCTCAATACACAACTCCTATACTGGACTATATATGAACTAACACATTTTAAAACATCTTCCTGAAGCTTCCCTCCAAGATTTTGAACAATATTTGGCAAACTTGGAAGTTAGCACCTTCCTGGAGAGAAGCCACCATCATAGCTATTTCCAAGCCAGGAAAAGACTCCAATGATCCAAATAATTAATTCCCTACAGCTTTGAATAGCTGTGCCTATAAGACAATGAAAAGAATGATTAACAACCGTCTTGGTTTTGTCTTGTTTGGTTTCTGGAGTCCATCTTGACTCATCACTGGAGCCAAAAGTGGCTTCTGGAAAATAACAAGCACAATAGATCATCTTGTGTGTTTTGAAGTTTTAGTTTCAACATTGAAAAAGTATATGGCACCACTTGGAAATGTGGAATATGAAAGATTTGTGTGATAAGCCCTTTTTTATGCAAAATTTTCAATCTGAAAGAAACTTTAGAGTCTGAGTGAGGACATTTCTCTTTAATGTTTATTACCAAGACAAAGGAGTTCTTCAGGGTTGCATTTCATCTTTCACTCTATTTTTTGTTAAGATCAAGAAATTTGGCATTTAGTTTTTCGTCACATTTATGCCAATTATGGCTAATTCGTGACTAGCCAGTTGTATGTAGTCGAAAAAACCGGAGTACCTGGCGAAAAATCACCGCCTAACCCCAAGTAACTGGCAACTTTCTCACATGCCTAGGCCGGGATTTGAACCCAGGCAGGGGTGAGAGACAGTGTGCAATCAGTGGCGGCACCTTAGACAACACAGACGTTAGAGCAGGGATATTTATTATAGATGATTTCGGTATCTCATAGTGGTTTAAACACATGCCTCGTTGGAAATACAGCTCCAACTCCATCTAAATAGAATTGAAGATTGGGCTGATAAGTATGGGTTCTCCATCTTAATCCTTATTTGGGTCTATATGATAAAATCGTTATTTGGGTCTATATGATAATCCCATTCCTTTAAAGAAGAAACAAAGTTCCTAGGTATTTAACTTAATTCAAGACCAACACCTGTTCCCCATATCAAGGGCCTTGCGAAAAAGTGTGGTTAATTTTTTAATCTGTTGAGAGTTGCTTCCAAAACTGAAAAGGGTATAGGGATCTTGCAGTACCCTTGTTCCATCGCAGTTTGACTACGATTGTTTCATATGTTGAGCAGCATGTACATCTTATATTTCACATGCGAAATGTCAGATACACTGTACATAGCTTATGGACATCCTCTATTTTTGCAGTCTACAAATAAATTTTGTATACTGTATTTTTATTGGCTTGTGTGTATAGGTTTAGTGAACGAAGCTGATAGACTGGGGCACAGGTCGAGGATAGTGAATACCCCCGAAATCCTCCTTGAAACTAACCTGATTACTTGTTTTTGTTAACCCCAAATGGCCGTCAAAGAGGACAAACACAT
>OZ012687.1:41296448-41301448 GCA_963942565.1 Maea johnstoni
CGACCGCAACCTATAGTTACTAGTATATTTTCAGATATTCTATCCTTAGCACTGAACTTTGCTTCTGCACAGGAAAACACCCTTTCATCTATATACATAATTTACTGGCGGAAACGTCTGATTCTAAGTGTAATAGAGCGCCATCTAACGGGTTAATGGTAAATTAAGTTTCTCACACTTTGTAACAGATGTAACTCAAGACCGTAAATTAACGTTGGAGAGAAAATCTAAACAAATACCACTTAAAACACTCTTTAGACTTGTCTGTTTTTATATCAAATTTTAACCGATCGCTTTCCCAGACCGTAAAAACTCTATTACATTCTGCTAATGTTGACTCAGACTATTTCTTAGTACACTCTTCAAACTTGTTTGTTTTTAGATTATTTTTTTATCTGATCGGTTTCTTAAACCGTAACAACTATACATGTAGTACATTCTGCTAATGCGGACGCAGACTATTTCCCAGAAAGCCTTCATGATAGTTTTGCCTACGCAAAGGTAAAGGTATTCGGTTTATAGTCTTGTATCCACCAAAGCGCTCACACGACCTTCCTCCCCTAGCAGGCCTGTACACACGTAAACCATTTCAATCCCCCGAGGGATACTCCAGAGCAACTGGCAGCATATAGCGCACACGTTCTGAGCACTGCCTTATTTATGCTAGGTACCCATTTTGCAGCTGGGTAGACTGAAGCAATATGGAATAAACTGTCTTGCCCAAGGACAAACCAAAGTGCCCCGGCCGGGAATCAAACCAGCGACCCTCTGATTACTAGTCCGACACCTAACCAACTGAGCTACTTTGTCTACGTATGGGCATGGTCTGGCCAGAAGTCGCCAGGATGTCATCAGATTGTTCTAGAATATAATCAGCTATCTTATGCGGTTTTTCACACAAATGCATAAACATGCTTTATCTTATCTCGTATTGTAATATGTAAGATGCGGTTGACGATTGGCAGTATCAAATGCAGAAGGCTTCCACCCTACAAAAAGTTTCATGCATGAAGAAATCATGGCATGAAAATTCCATTTTCATGCATAGAATTTCGTATTTCCATGCAGGTAAATGAATTATTTTTGCCCCAGAAACGTACATGGGGTAATTGGGCTGTGCACAGCTTCATGCATTTTCACCCATGAACATTTTTGGGCAAACTTCTCATCTTCATAAATGGAAAATTTCATTTTCATGTATGAAATTTTCATACCACAAATTTGTTCATGCATGAAACTTTTCGTATGGGAGATCAGGGGCAAAATCAGCTGGTGAGGAAGTTTGTGAGAAGGCCTTTGAATTCCTTTAACCCTTATGTTGCTGGTGGCTAATTTTGCCAAATACAAGATAATGCAAAAAAGCTGACAAAATACTGAAACCCTGGCAAATGGGTACTCATATGAGAGTACTCAGCGAGAGCTATGTAATGAATACAAACACGAAAGGTTTGAGATGGTTTTCAAATATCTTTGCATCCTTGTGCTTTGGGGAAAACTAGCCTCAGCATTGGAAGGATTAAGGACAGGAAAGCTGTGTGTAGTTACCTGCTGCGTCTGAATGTCCCACGTCGTAATACGTAAACCTATCTAGCGCTATCGGCTGCCTGTGAACCGCGAACACTGCTCCGTCCGTCTGAGGCTTAACAATCTTCTCACTCTCTGACGAGTTTTTCTGCAGTAAAAAATGTGAAGCACTTATTATTTGTATCGTTCACATGTGGCAAATTCAGCTAAAGACTATGTAGACTTATGCATTGTCAATACTGTGTATAAAGTCTTTGTATGTATATATTACTTTTTTGTTTTGAGGAGGAATAAAATTACTCAAAGTAAATTCAGCAAATGGTTTGCGTTCCTCCTTGATTCTAGAAAAGAAAATTCAACCAAGATTGTCACCGACGCAACGTTTAATGAAATAAAATTTGAAATTTTGTAAAATCTAATATGAAATAGATTGATGTTTTGAACACATATTTCAATGCGGAATTCAATGTTTGCAACGTCTATTTGAGGATTATACATATTCAACGCTATCTCCATTCAGCTTTACATGTACTTTTCTGGCCATAGATGTATCTGATTAGAATATAGGAACTAGTCACTGATAAAGATTCAATTTCGCTTTACACTTATTTCTCTGGCCTTAGGTGTCTCTGATTATAGTATATATGTAGATACTAGTCACTAATAAAAAAAACTTGACTTCACTTTTCACTTAGAATATGGGTACTAGTCATTGATAAAGAATCAACGTTGCTTTTCACTTACTTTTCGGGCTGTCTTCTTTATTCGTGTTAATAAGAGGATATCATCAAATAAAAATAAGTACATATCGACCGCCTTAGTAGATTCTGAAATATACAAGAAAATCATTGCAAATATAAGATAACAAATCAGAGCTACTTAGATAATCTTTAATGGGTCTGTTGAGACAAATGCATCAGGCATGTTAAAAAGTGCTAGTTATCAGTTATCAGTTAGAATGTGCTTAAACAGCAATATACTTCTTGTATGAAGGTTGGCAGTGGTGGGAACTTGGGTTTAAGTAGAGAAGGTATATTTGGGCCTATGTTTTATTCATGGATAATTTTGCCAATACAAAAAAACTCAGAAAAAACTGTAAAATGACTGAAACCCTGGCATATGGGCACTTCTTAGAATACAAAGTGAGAGCTATCTAATGAATACCATGACAGGGTTTGGATGATTTTCAAAAACCTTTGGGTCCTTGTGCTTTGGATGAAATACGCTTAGTAGAGGAATGGCTAAGCAAGGTTATAGAAAAGTCACAATATATACCAAGAAAATCAACTTTTAGTTATAAAAGGTCCCTCCCTTGAACCATTTAGTGCTCAGTGTGAGCTGCTTTACCTACCCACTAACGCCAGCGGTCCCTCATAGATGAGTTGCCTTTTGGGACTGGCCAGTAGTCTCTCACAGGGCTGTCTGCTTAATCGCGCCTTGAGAAACTGAAATGTAGTGTATATGAAAATATGATGATGATGATAATAATAATAATAATAATGATAATAGAAGGGCAATAATAATAATAATAATAATAATAATAATAATAATAATATTAATGATAATTTTAATAATGATACTAATGATAATAATAATGATAATAATAATAATGATAATAATAATAATAATGATTATAATAATAAATGAATGGTAATAAAAATAATAATAATGATACTATTATTAATAATAATGATAATAATAATGATAATGATAATAATAATGGTAATACAAAAAATAAAAATAATAATAATAATAATAATAAAGATAATAAAAAAAAAATAATAATGATAATAATATTGATAATAATAATAATAATAATAAAAATAATAATAATATTGATAATAATAATAATACGAACACTAATATTTATAATAATAATAACAATTATTATAAAAATAATAATAATATCAATTGGTATTATAATAACATGGACATAGAATAATAAATCAGTTATTAGTTAGTTATATTTTGATCAATCCACAACATGGTTCATCAGTATTTCATTGCTTCTACAGTAGGACACTTAGTGTTTCATTCAACGAATTCCAATTGATTAAATGTAAACTTCATATGACAGCATAACGTTTGAAATCATCTATCAGTTGTCCAATCATCTGCCAGGAAATGGTATATTAATTCTACGCTCAGGGATGTCCGGTGTCAAGGTAGAGATAATTAAGGAGATATATCCAGGATCTCTTAGCTGTAAAATAAAGCGGTTTTGGCTATGATTTCATAGGTTTCTAATCTTATCTATATCCATACACCCGGTTGGCAATCGGGTGTGCGGTCCTGAAAAGGCCTGGTCTGCAGGCACACTCTGTGTAGAAATAAACGGTCTTTACTGTTACCGCGTTCCTTTACTTGCGCGAGTAAGCGCTGGGTAAGCGCGAGATCGTTCCAGTTAGGTGATGACGTCACTCTGGCGCTTACTCGCGCCTGGCCCAACTAACCGACTCCCTGAGTCGGTTAGTTGGGTAAGCATCCCACAATGCAACGCGCGAACATGGACACCTTCGTTTACCGAAAAATGTTTTGCTTGTGAATATAAACTAAAAGTTGATCATTATTTACAGTAAAATGATGAAAATTATTTTGTATTTGATGCTTTCGTAAGCACCTTTAAAAATAAGCAAATCGTTCACTTTTGTTACCAGCATTTAGGAATACTATTTTAATTTTACAGTACATGCCCTGGCTTAATATTTCGGTAATGTTTATTGTTAAAATTTATAGATTTAGTCTTAAATTAATTGAAATTGACATTCGTGATGACGTGCGGCTTAGACATAGACGATTTCACGGTTGCCATATATGGGCAAAGGTGAAGGCCGTTTGGCAGTTGCCATGACACTTTACTCAGGGAAGCACAAAACCGTTCCTTTACTGGCTTTCACTGCGCATGTCTATGGTCATCCGAGTAGGTTACTTATGCCTCACCTAGGTTAGTAAAGGAACGCGAACTGTATGAATGAGCTCTAGGCATCATAGCCTAGATTTCTAGGCTGTCATATGTATTTTCTGCTATGGGTTTTCTGTACCAGGCACCACATAGTCTACGTGGCCATAGCGGTTGATTTAATTTACACTTATCTCACCAGGGGAATAGAGGATCCAGTTTGAGTATGACCTAACACCTCTAGAGATGGGACGATCAGGTGGTGCCATCTATCTACCATACCTGGTACTAAATCACACTGCTTGGTCAGCGCAGAAGGAAATGTCAACTTTTCAGGGACTAGGAACCTAGTTCATAGGCCTCTTAACTCACCTCGGGAATGAAAGCTCGTTGGTCCATCTCTGATATGGGCTGCCACACAATCTGCTGCTGAATCTCCTGCACGCGCTCAAAGTTCTTCAACCATTTCATTTTAACTTCGAGATTTTCTGAGGGAAAGATGGAAAAAGTTGATTAAAAACTTGTACATAGTCGCTTTAGTATCTCGCCTCTGCAAAAGTCTCCAAGTCTGAATCCA
>OZ012687.1:41306448-41313948 GCA_963942565.1 Maea johnstoni
AGTACTCAGCGAGAGCTATCCCATGAATACCAACATGACAGGGTTAAGATGGTTTTCAAATAACTTTGCCGTTTTGTGCTTTGGGCGAAATTAGCCTCAGTATTGGGCTAAACAGGGTTAAACAGTGTTCTGTCAACAGTTATTATTTACCCCCGCGACATAAGTCTTTGATTAGCATCATTGGCGGCGACATGCAAGCGATAGAGAGAGCGAATTATTGATCAACAGTAATAACTTGGCAAACAACACACATCCTCCAGTAGCAGGCCTTAACCCTTCCAATGCTGACACTACTTTTGTCTAATGAACCAGAACTGAACATTTCTTGAAAATCATCAAAATCCTGTCATCATGGTATTCATTGGAAAGCACTCATTGAGTACTCACATATGAGTACCCATGTGCCAGGGTTTCAGTCATTTTCAGCTTTTCCACATTATTTTGTATTGACCAAATTGGCCACCAGCAGCTAAAGGGTTAACTTGGCAAATAACACATATCCTGTAGTCGCTGGCTTTAGTTTGGATAACGGAACCTGTCCAAACGATCACTGATATTAGCTTACGTAACAAAAACTACAGCATTTGGCTTTTGATCTGGTGAAAAGCCTACAGGAATTGATTTTTTTGTTTACCAATACCTTTTCTGCCATTTCTTCTCAATGATATCTACACAGAATAGATAGAAATCAGATTAGCTGAGTTAACCATTCGACAAACTCTCGACAGAATTTAGTTTTTTTTCGTCACTTTTTCTGCCATAGTGTGGCTAAGAACATGACCAGCCAGTTGTAATTGGATGAAACCGGAGTACCCGTCGAAAACCACCGCCTAACCCCAAGTCACTGGCAACCTCCTCGCATGCTCCGGGTGGGAACCAGGTTCCAGACCACTGGCATAGCCAGGCCTTAGATTTCACTATAGCGTATATAGTAATCTGTCTCTCGCTACCTATCCATTCTTTTATTCATCTAAGGTACCATCAGCTGAAACAACACACCGAGAAAGTCTGATGTATTTCTTAACCCATAAATGCTCACAGTGGCCAAAACCAGCCTGACAATTTTGATGAAAATTCACAGGCTTTAGCATAATTGGCAAAATATTTGAAGGAGAAATGTTGGTCAGAACATTACCAACAACTCTCCTTCAAATATTTTGTAAAATAATTCCCAATTCAAAAGTTATTGTCAAAATCATCATCGCTCCAGACGACAATTTCCGAATGAAGCCTTAAGCATTAATGGGTTAAAGACGCCGATACCCCTAAATTGAGCTGTCGAACCTTCAGATCTCTCTTGATAACACTAATCAAGTCAATCTCATCAAATTCGATTATAGCCTATCAGGTTTAATCTTGTATTCAATCAGGACTTCCCCTAAATAGCTTTCTCTGTCGGCTGATGTTTGCTTCCCGTGTGTATCGCGACGAGCTACGGAAGATAAAGCAATTACCCTCGTTTACACATCCGCCCTATTGAGTTTTGATGCTGCCAGGTTGCGAGATTAAGGGATTCTGATTATCTGACGCCGAAGCAACATCTCGCTAATTGGTCACGTGACTACCGGTACTCTCGTTGATGTATGCCCTTACAGTGCCGACATTTAATTCCTGCACTAAATGCGTGGGCAGCCCGGGCGGAATACACGACCGCACGTAAAATTTCCTTGCTGCTTTCTAGTGATTTGGATGGCACGTTGAGCCGTATAGGCTAGCGGCCAAAGCCCGTAGGAGCTCTAAATAAAGAGTTTGTTGCACCCCCCTGTAAGTAAAAGTTTGACACTGTAGGCTGATAGGTACATATATGTACTTCATGAAAATACTTTGTCGCGGGCCTGCGTCATGGTCAGTAAGGAGATACTGGACGTCAAACTGACCACTCTCTGGCTAAAAGCTTAGCTATTATAATGGGCAGGGGGATAAGTAAATCATGCCCAGATCTTGATAGGAGTGGTCAAATGTATAATGTGACCCCTCATTTTGAAGCAGGGACACTGTTCTTTGAGATGGTATGAGATTTGTTGTCCATAGTGACCTTGGTCTAAAGGTCAAGGTCATGAAACGAGAATTTTTTAAAGAAATTGGCACGCTGGGAATAAAATGAATGGAGATCTTTTTTTAGGTACTTATAAAATTTCTTATTATTCATTCTAGCTGTTTGTCTATGTACAAGAATGTCTCACCTATGGAATTTACATGTATTATAATCATTTACTTGTCAAATTAACCTTCGGTGCACTATTGACCCTAGGTGTATTTGTAAATGCTATGCTATTATAATGAACAGGGGGATTAGTAAATCATGCACAGATCTTGATAGAAGTGGTTAAATGTACAACTTGACCCCTCATTTCGAAGCCCGCACATTATCCTCTAAGATGGTATGAAGTATGTCGTCCCTAGTGACCTTGGTCCAAAGGTCAAGGTCATGAAATCATATTTTTTAAAGAAATCGGCACGCCTGGAATGAATTGAATGGATAACTTTTTAGGCACTCCTATAGTTTCTGATTATTCATTCTAGCTGTGTGTTTATGTTCACTAATATCTTACAAATAGAATTAACATTCATAATAATCATGTACTTGTCACATTAATCTTTGGTGCCCTATTGACCCTTGGTGTATGTGAAGAATGGCGAACTCAGTTCAATATTTGAAATGCTTTAGTCTATCCTGATGTATGTGTGTGAGTATTTAACCTGTAGGTATATCAGTTGGTGTAGATGATGTTTACTTATCAACAAAATCAGTGACCTTGAGCTAGATGATGTATATGACCTTCAGTCAAAGGTCAAGGTCAACAGAAAATAGTACTATTGAAATACATTACTCATTCATATATTAAGCGTGTGATGCCAATTTCTCCTCTGACAATCATAAAGAAATTACTTTACCCTGAGGCCTATGTCCTGCCATCTTGGATCCCCTTACAATCGTACTTTATCCTTTAAGCATTATGAAGGCTAGGGGAGAATGGATTGGGATATGAACAGGTACGTATTTCTAAGTAATAGGTAAATTATTGATAATTTACTGATTACTATTGAAATACATTACCTGCTCGGGGGGGGGGGGGGGGCAATCCCAAAACCATTATGGACTGCACTGAAGTGCAATATCCCATGACCGGGTTACACATCTTGCTTTGGTCTGAAAGAAACTTTGCTAATTGGTACACAGGGGCA
The DNA here is from genome assembly GCA_963942565.1 of Maea johnstoni. NCBI lineage: Eukaryota > Metazoa > Annelida > Polychaeta > Spionida > Magelonidae > Maea > Maea johnstoni. The sequence goes on from OZ012687.1 coordinate 41,309,635, forward strand.
GAATAGGGGTCCAGACCTCTAGCCGCGTACCACCGCCAGAAGTGGGCAAGCCTGGCATTGTGAACTCTTTGGGCAGATTCCCTCCTACCTCTGGAGGCGATGTCAGCAACCACCTCAGGGTCTGGGGATGAGTCCCACCCTGCTGGATTATATAGGATACCATGGTTGAATTGTCCGATTAGACTTTGCCCAGCCCTGGATTTGTCCCACAAAGTGCTGGAGGGTCACCTGTGCTGCCTGGAGCTCCACCCAGTTAATGTGCTTTACCATCCATTTTTCGAGCCATCTTATCACCCAGGTGACTACCCCACCCAAAGGTCTGGCTGACCTAGAAGCCTTGTGCTTAGAGCCTTAGGATCCTGATCTGAGTTCTGAACTGAACTTTTGCTTGCGTTTTAGTGAGATCCTGATATTACACAAGGTTAGTAATGACAAAATGACGTCGGCCACAGCTTTGCCTGGAAATCCCTTAAAGGCACTAGTAAGGCACAACCGCCAGCAGCTCCTCCTCCATGTAGAAAGGCCTGTGTGATAAATGCCTGCCTCTTGAGCAGGAGGTTTGGCAAGTGGTTGATAGTGGCAAACTCCTCCCCATCCTTTGCCCTCCACCAGAAATTTCCAGGTGAAGGCATACCCAACCAGTGAGGTACAGGTCCTCCTCCACAGCACAATTTGTGAAGATTGACCACCACAAGTGTGGTCTGTCTGGCTGGGTGAACACACTGAAAGGGTCATGGGGAGGGGGGAATTCCTAGAGCGTTCTCTAACATCCAAGTTTGCCTCCATATGTAGGTATCCCCTTCCAGATCATTGATATCCACCGAGCCCAGCCTTTTCACTCCCTAGACTGCCAAAGTGGGTGCCAACTCCTCTTTTCAAATATCAAAGTTGATGGAGCCATTATCCTGGGCATGAACCTTATTCTGAAGCACTTCCTTGTCCTCCTCATGCACTGGACAAGATGTCTGAATCTGTGAGACAGCAGGATGAAGCACCATGAGCAGATGACCATGAGTAGTCAAGTAACCTCAGGAGTTTAAGCCCACGTGAGCATCACTGGTCTCTCTTCCTCTGCTGATAGCCCCTTGGGCAGGGAGTCCACTGCTGGTGCTGATGCAGTCGCCATGGCAGGGGTGTCCAAAATGATTAGCCTCGGGAGCACAGCAAGCTGAGGGACTGCCAATTTGGCTAAGGTCTGTGCCCTTACCCGTTGCTTGGTCTTCTTAGATATTTATTTGGAGGCGGAACCCTTAGAGGATTTAGCCCACACAGATTTAACATCCAGGACCATTCCCACCAGCTCTGCCGAAGCTTTGAGGGGACACGTGTTGAGCCTAGACATATGAACCGCTCTTAAATGTTCCCTCACAGGACTGGCCTGTGGGTGTGCAGGTGAGATGTATCCCACGCAGGCAATGATGGGTCCATGGTTTGTTGTCATTGGACCACAGAGCCCAGCAGGTACACTCCTCTCAGACACACTGGATCGCCATATATAAATGGAATACTGGCTTCGAGAGACGATCCAACATGCCTTCCACAGAGCAGTGTCAGGCTGAATGGTTCTAGGGACTCATGTTTATAGAGTTGTGATCCATTATGTTGCTTTCTGAGATAATGACATTCAACAAATAAAACAAACAATTATAGATCAAAATCTATGAAATCAGCTAAACTGAAAGGGAGCCTACAGATTCTTGTAATACTGACTTCCTAATTTTAGTTGACTTCGAAGGTGTATGTGTGCTAAAAACGCCAAAATTTGTGAAGAACAACAGAGCTTGTCAGGCATGTGTCATCAAGGTAACGCTGGAAATTTAAAGAGGATCCAAGATGGTGGGGCACAGATGGCGCCAACCGATTGTCATCAGGGTAAAGAATTTTTATTCTATGATTGTCAGAGAAGTGATTGCGTTGGCTTCACAAGCTTTAAGATATGACCAGTAATGTATTTCGATAGTAATATTTTCTGTTGACCTTGACCTGAAGGACAGATGAATTATCTAGGCCAAGGTCACCAGTTATGTTAATATATACATTTTTTAAATTGACTGAAATACAGGTTAAATAATCACGCACATATAGCACAATTGACTGTGTAAAGCATTTCAAGTATTGAACTGGCTTCACCATTTTACCCATACACCAAGGGTCAATAGTGCATCGAAGGTTAGTTTGACAAGTAAATGACTACCATACATGTAAATTCTATTGGTAATATATTTTGATACATAGAAAAACAGCTAGAATGAATAATCAGAAACTTAAGAAGTGTCTAAAAAAGGTTCTCCATTCATTTCATTCCAGATATGCCGATTTCTTGAAAAAAATTGATTTCATGACCTTGACCTTCGGATCAAGGTCACTAGGGACAACAAATTTCTTACCATCTTAGAGAATAATGTGTGGCCTTCAAAATGAGGGGTGACATTATACATTTAACCCCTCCCATGAGGATATATGCATGATTTACTTCACCCTGTTCATTATAATAGCTAAGCATTTACGCATACACCTAGGGTCAATAGTGCACCAAAAGTTAATCTGACCATAAAATGGTTCATATACATATAAATAACATTGGTAAGATATATCAGTACATACACAAACAGCTAGAATGAATAAAAAGAAACTTTAGGAGTATCTAAAGTTCTCCATTCATTTCATTCCCAGCATGCCAATTTCTTAAAATAAATTTCGTTTCATGACCTTGACCTTAAGACAAAGGTCACTATGGACAACAAATCTCATACCATCTTAAAGAGCAGTGTCTCTGCTTCAAAATGAGGGGCCACATTATACATTTGACCACTCCTATCAAGATCTGTGAATGGTTTATCTTTCCCCCTGCTCACTATAATAGCTAAGCATTTAGCTAGAGAGTGGTCAGTTTGACGTCCAGTATCTCCTTACTGACCATGACGCAGGCCCGCGACAAAGTATTTTCATGAAGTACATATACGTACCTATCAGCCTACAGTGTCAAACTTTTACTTACAGGGGGGTGCAACAGAATCCAAATTTCAGGGTTTTGGCCGCTAGCCTAGTAGGTCAAGTCTGCCAAGAGCCCTGGCAGCTCGTGTTTACCCTTGTGAAAAATTACCGGCTCAAAATAATGACTTTACTTTTTTACTGAAGTAAATGTTTTTTACAGACATTTCTCAAAAATTAGGCTTTCTTATTAAGATATTTTCTATCTAACCAGATCGTTTCTAGACTCCCATTGTGAAGTGGTTCTTCTACTAAAGGTATGGTGTGAGTCAACTAGCTCCTGCAAACCCGTACAAAAAGTTTCGTGTATGAAAAAATCGTGACATGAGCAATTCATGCATGAAAATATCATTTTCATGCATGAAAATATGAACATTCCAAGCATCGAAATGGAAATCAAATTTTTTCGTGCCAAAAATGATCATGGGTTGTTGGGCTGTACACAACTTCATACAAAGCACTTTCACCAATGAAAACCTTTGGGCATTTACGTTCTTTATTTCCATGCATGAAAAATTCAAAAATAATAACTTTTATGCATGCAAATTTCATATTACGATGTTTTCATGCATGAAACCTTTCGTACAGGAAGTTCGTCATTGTCCCTGCACAGGGCTTTAGGAAGACGAGCTACGAGATTAAATGATCGCTCACCTAGCGCGGTCAAGACTACTTAAAGCCCCTCTTCCGTCGACTGTCTGTTTGAGCGACAGCACTGATCCTTGCTCAAGGACTAGGTCATTTCACGCTTCTTACAAGGGGGATAAAGGTTGCATTTTTATAGCTGATCATGTTTCTCATTCCCAGCCCCATCTCCCCCCCCCCCCCCCCCCCCACGCCCCCACTCAATAGAACGCACATTGAGTATGTTTTACATTTCGTTTATAAAGCTTCATCGTGACTGGGCTGTGGTTCATGATAGCGGAATTTGAAATTTTGATTTTCGGTTTTCGTCACTTTTTCAGCCCCTGAAGCATATGGAGGATGTTGACAGTTAAGTAAGACGTAAGTAACAACCTATCCTTGCTCACAGTCCGCCTTGGATTATCGTACAGTACAGACATTTAATTCCTGCACTAAATGCTTGGGCAGCGCGGGCATAATACACGACCGTACGCCCAATTGACACCCAGTTTCATGAGCATGGATGCATGGGTTACCTCAGAACTGAACGTAGCTTTGATGAGCAAGCAACGTTAAGCTCACTGGTGTGCTTGGAGTATTTCTGTATATGTTTCCCAGGGGTGTTTGTACAACCAGGAACTGGCAGACGTCCGGTCGACTGGTGCAGGAATTAAATGTCTGTACTGTACGAATGCTGGG
>OZ012687.1:41318948-41364750 GCA_963942565.1 Maea johnstoni
TCGTCGCTTCCTTTCTGTCTCTGTGATGGGGATGGGGTCAGCATCTTTATCATTGCTGGCGATAACCTCTGACCAGTGGACGTCCTGAAAAAATGTGTAAACAGCTAGTTAAGTTGTATTGTGTTGCAATGTATTGCAAAGCGCGTAATCGGAGTAAAATGGTCAAAAACTAGAACGTTGTATTGTGTTGTATTATATTGTATCGTATTCCATTGCACGGTACAGTCAAACCTGTATTGAGAGACCACCCAAGGGAAGACCCTGATATGGTCTCCTAAGACAGGTGGTCTCTTAATAGAGGGTCGTTTAAACTAGAATGTTAGAACAGAGGAACAGAAAATGTGGTCTCCAAATATAGGTGGTCTCTTGTTTTTGTTGCCATTTAAATGTCATACCAAAATAACAACAGACAGAAGTAAGCACATCTTTATGATCTACATAATGATTAACTTTTCTCCATACATCCACATCATAAATTCACTAACAATCTCTTCCTGTTTGCAGGAAATTCTCAAACAACATCCACTACGCTTGGATATGAGGTCACTTACAAATACCTACTTATTGTTAAGTTTTCCATCTGCGGTAAAATATTCATAGCAATATGTATACACGATGGTTATAATTAGCAAGAAATTGAATAAATCAAAAATTCTTTTAAAATAAAAAACACTAAATGTCATACCTTATAGCATTTGAGGTGATTGTCCTTAAAGTCTGACGGTTTTACCTTCTTCAGAACATCTTCTAACGTTATATCGATTGCTTTTGTTCGGTGCTTTTTATCTCGCTGTAAAAAGAAAGAAAATATATGTTTCATATTTCATCAAACCTAGATGTCCATCTTGAGGTAAGTCTGTAGTTATCAGTCTCTGTTGCAGATCCACACAATTTTTGCTTCTTTTTTAACTTTTCCACAATAAAACAATATGTGTACCGTCCACTGTGTTTATTTTCGGTGAATCAAATGCTAACTACAGACAGGTAGCTGTTAACCGTTGAAAATCTTGCTCTTATGTATAAATTATCGGTACCCATGTCCATGTAATACTGACCACTCAAATCAACCTCGCATTTTTCTTTTTGTGAATTCTTAATTTGTACAACGTGTATAATATGAAATTGGTACTAGATTTTAAACAACTTTTTTCCGTCCCTTTGTTATATTTCCCACGTACCTTGTGTCGATTCATATTTTCTGAACATTTCAAATAAAGGACTAGCAATGAACGTAGGAAAAGACTTACCAGTTTGAGTAGGGAAAACGACGCCTTGATCTTCTTCGAATCTGCAGGACAAAGGTTTGATTTAACAAAGGAATTTTAGTATGGAAACATGTTCGATTATGTACATGTATATGTATTCATATGCATTTAAAGAAAATTACACTGGCTTCCATATAGCTCTGCTAATCACAATTTTAATAATCTTGGAGATATTCGCATATATTCGCTTATTCAATAATATATCTATTGATCTACTTTTATTCAAATCTATTTATCAGTTTTCCTGTATGTTTTGATATTCGTTTTGTGTTGGAATTTGTAGTGCACGTATCTTGAATATTACATCTTTTAATTTCCATATTCATAGATTTTACTCCTATCTAGTAGGATTAGACCATTGAATTTGTAGGGTTAATCATTGAACAATATGGTCATTAAAATGACCAAAGAGTACTTGACTGGGCCCTTACCATCCACGCATGAACATAATTGAATACTGAGCCTCATAAGTTCTAACTGATCATGAATTGAGTTTCTTATGGGCAAATCACCTTAACTTTACTTTCTTAAAACATTCTTTTTTATTTTTCTGTTGAAATACTGAACCAGCTCAGTGATTCATGTATTACATTTCCCCATATACTGAGACATCGTATCTATTCATAGATAACCTCTCTGAAACAAAAAAAACACCTTATTTTCCAATTATTAAATTCATATTTCTTTAAAGCAACCTGCATAAACTTTTATGTATCATTTTCCAGAAATATTGAACCATCTTAGCCATTACAACCGTGTGGTCTAAGGCGTTGCCAATGACTGCTAGCTGTCTCTCACCACTGCCTGGGCTTAAATCCCGGCCGGACATGTGAGAAAGTTGCCAATGACTCGGGTTCAGGTGGTTGTTTTCGCTTGGAACTCCGGTTTCTTCAACCAGTTAAAACTGGCAAGTCACAAATTAGCCGCAATATGGTAGACAATGTGATGAAAATCGGAATTCCAAATTAATCAATCATATATATATATATATATATATATATATATATATATATATATATATATATATATATATATATATATGTATTAAACATTCTAATACCGTGTCACCTTATTGGCTTTAGTATTGGTTTTCTGGTTTTGCAAACTGGTAAACAAGCGAGGCATGCTGGGGAGGGCAGGGGGCATTTCTAGCCCAAGATCTATGGATGAGCACGAGGAGGCCTGGAGCACTTGCAGCAATAAGCTAAAAGCATTTGAGGGAGAACGCTGCAGCAATCTTCCCCTGCTACCTCCATCACCTTACACATGAATAATTAACATCAGACACCCAGCCGATAGTGGCAAACATAAAGGGAAATTCTCAGCCTTTATTACAGACAATAGGAGCAAACACAAAGGGTAACTCTCAGCATATCTTTCGACTGATAGGAGCAAACATAAAGGGAAACTTTCAGCTTTAGTTGATAGTAACAAACACAAAGGGATAATCTCAGTTTATCTTGCAGACAATAGAGTTAAACAGAAAGGGATAATCTTAGCTGATCTTGATAGAGTGAAACTCACAGCTAATCTAGGAGCAAACACTAAGAGAAACTTTGAGCTTATCTTTAAGCTGACCAGGGGCAAAAATAAAGGGAAACTCTCAGCTTATCGTTTAGCTGACAGGGGCAAACAGAAAAGGAAACTTTCAGCTTATCTTTTGTAGCGGATACGGGCAAACAGCAAAGGGAAATTGTCAGCTTATCTTTTAGCCGACAGGGGCAAACAGAAAAGGAAACTTTCAGCTTATCTTTTGTAGCGGATACGGGCAAACAGCAAAGGGAAATTGTCAGCTTATCTTTTAGCCGACAGGGGCAAACAGAAAGTGAAACTCTCAGCTTATCTTTTAGCTGACAGGGGCAAACAGAAAAGGAAACTCTCAGTTTATCTTTTAGCTGACAGGGGCAAACAGAAAAGGAAACTCTCAGCTTATCTTTTAGCTGACAGGGGCAAACAGAAAAGGAAACTCTCAGCTTATCTTTAAGCTGACAGGGGCAAACAGAAAAGGAAACTCAGCTTATCTTTTAGCTGACAGGGGCAAACAGAAAAGGAAACTCTCAGTTTATCTTAGAGATGATGTGGGCAAACACCCAGGGAATTTCTGTTTATCGTTTAGATTATATGGGTTAAACAGAAAGGGAAACACTCAGTTTATCTTTTATCCGATAAGAGCAAAGAGAAAGGGAAACTTTCAGCTTATCTTTTAGCTTATAGGGGCAAACAGAAAGAGTAACTCTCGGCTTATCTTTTAGCCAATAGGGGCAAACATAATGGGAAACTCTCAGCTTATGTTTAAGCTGATAGGGGTAAACACAAAGGCAAACTATCAGCTTATTTTGCAGCTGATAAGAGCAAACACAGAGGGAAACTATCAACTTATCTTATAGCTGATAGGGGCACACATAAAGGGAAACACTCAGCTTAGCTTGTAGACAATAGGACAAACGGAATGGGAAACCCTCACCTACCTTATAGACAATAGGGGCAAACTCAAAGGGAAATTCTCAGTTTATCTTGCAGACGATAGGGCCAAACACATAGACAAACCCTCAGCTAAGGGAAACACTCAGCTTATCTTTTAGCCAATAGGAGAAAACATGAGGAGACAATTTGAGCTTATCTTGAAGCTGTTAGGAGCAAATGGAAAGGGTAACTCTCAGCTTATCTTGAAGGCTATAGGGGCAATCACAAAGGGAAACTCACAGCTTATCTCAAAGGCTATAGGGGCAAATACACAGGGAAACTCCCAGCTTATTAACGATGAACAGCATTTAGGAACGTGGTTCATTCACACATGGAATAAAAGCATGGTCTGAGATAAAGAAACAGAAATATCTCGAGAACATAGCAACCGTTTGATTGAAAGATATTGCTATAAAGGTCCCCCTAAGAACGAGCTATTAGAACGGTATTCTTGACATGCAGTGTACTGCTTTTGGCTTTTGGAGTTGGAAAATATATTTCTACCACTATGGGGCTGAAATACCCATTGAAGAAATTCGATTCCCAATGGCCCTTCCCATTGGGCATTTGGAATGATTTTATTAACATATTTGGTTACAATTGCCATATATGGAACAATGCACCACGTTCGTTGCTTAGCAACATGACCTAGAAATGCCAGGCAGGTGCGCATGATTATATGTGAAGCTTTCCCAAATATTTACTGTTTATCTATCTATGGGACGTGGCAGAAATAGGTTCTTGAACTTGTGTGCTAGAGTATGATATTTCTTACACTCGGGGACAGAATTTTCATCATGGAACTCGCCAGAACTCGTTCCACAATGGAAATTCTGTCCCATCGTGTAAGAAATATCATTCTCTAGCACACGCGTCCTGGAACCTCTATTCCCACCACTTCAGAAAATGATAACAATGAAAAGATAATACTGCAGCCAGTACCTTGTCCTTAAGGCGGAAGTAACTTGGAGAACTTCACTGACACATTTCTAGCATTGTTTTGGTACAAGCGCAATTTAATTTTTTGGGGCAATCCAAATGTGATTAGTTTACCCATTTAGGGAACCAAAAGTGCTCTCAACTAGGAATAGCCATTGAAAATATTTTTCTGTAATGGCTATTCTGTCTCATAGCACTAGTGGTTGATATGAAGTTAAATAATCCCTCTTTAAATGATGTAATTTTAACTGCAATCCATTAGTTGTGGTTAATGTTGTCAAGCCCTGTGTGTACCTCTGGTACACGTGGCATGAACAACTATTATATTGATTACATGATCATGATTTAATAAATGCCATCAAACTTTCCTTTAGTGGATATTTATAAGGAATATGCTGATCACCTCAATACAAAAGGAAAAACTGATCCTTTAACATGAAAATGCATTTCACCATGATTACTTAACTGGAGTACGCATATTTATAGACCAAATAGCTTTTGGGTATCTAGTGGAACAAACACTAGAAAGCCAGGCATCCTACAAACTTTGAACTTGATAAGGGGAATGTTATCTGAACAAATGCCACAAAAAATGGCAAAACCAGTCAACCATTTCTCTATGCCTTTCCTAATTATCAAGATGTCACCCCTATGCGTACGACCAAAACTACACTCTGAGTATGTGAAAGGCTTAGTGAGGTATTGGCTTTAATTACACCTTTCATGCTGTTGCCATGGAATAAAAGTATAAAGATTTAATGTTAAAGTTAGCCTTAATTTGTGACTCCCGCTGAGGTCAGAGAATATGAGTAATTGGGGTACTCGTTATGCTGTGCAATCACCATGGCAACAGCACTTTCCTTCCAGCCAATGAACATGTCGTATTCAATGGCAAACTATTCCCTTTGGCTAGAAGCAGGCGCTTCATTGGAGCTACCACTTTCCAGACTTCTACGCTGGAAAGTCTAATAAAACCATAAAGGAATGTTTTATATAATGCCAACGTCTTTTTCTGGTTTTAGAAACAGCATGTAAAGCTATTTTACCTTGCTGCTCTTGGAGCGAGTATGAGAAATGGTACCATACGGCTAGGTCTGAAATATATCCGCTAATGTACTATTACATCAAGCAGGGCAAGGCACTTTCGGCTTGCACTTGGCGTGCAAATGCGCTCCGTCAACTCATCATATCTCAAAAAAAGTGGAAAACTAGTTGAAAACTATTTGAGGAACAATTGCTGAATACAAAAGGAACACTAACAATCTGTCAAATATTTCTTGTCAGAACAGACAGGTTGTTCACCTGCCAGTGAAAATGACATTTACATTTCACTTCCGGGACAGACATCACAATGCCAATTCCTATCGTGTAACTTTGGCATGTTTCCATGACTGCCTGCTGACCAACCGGTCATGCTTTGATAAAAACGAAACAGAAACCTTGTACATGTACAAGTCATTCAGACTGTAACACAACTCACATTCCTATGCTTGGATATAAGCCAACAAAGGAAGGGACTTCTTATGGCAAGAGTAAATATCAGATAAGAGACTTCACATCAAGATCCAAATTCATTCCATTCGTCTACTAGTTCCCCCGCAAGGGGAGTTAGCATCTCCCGGGGAATCCTAAGCTGGTGGACACCCTGCTCGCCTTATACAAAAGGGGGTATGTGTGTATCTGTCTATGGATACCCTGCATCTAAAATATACATTGGTCCTCTTTTGATCTGAAGGCTCTGCTATTATACTCTCTCACCTTTTGTCTTCTTTAATCTAAAATACATATCATTTTTCATTGTTCTTCAACAATGACAAAGGAGCACTTTTTGGTAATAGTTTATGGAACTAAATGACCTTTGTGTCTGGATGTGCCTTTAAACACTTATTCATTCATTCATTCCACCATTAGTTGGTGGCATCACTCACCTTGTTCGCCGGCCTGGTGGAGGCTGGCCGCTGAGCCGTGGTGCGCCTTGGCCGCCAGAGCAGCAAAGTCAGCAACCGTGTTCCGCTTGAGCAGGATCTTCTTGTGGTGCTCATGAACCAGCAGGTCTCCAGGATAGATCTGCATTCCCAGCTCCACCGAGCTCCTGCGACGCCGCGACGACCGTTCCCTCTCTCCACCGCCACTGAAAAAAATTAATATTCAACTAAGTTATCTCATTCAATGATTTCAAAAATTTGAATAAAAAAATGAGACTTTATTGCCTCTGAGAACGCCGATCAGTTGATGACAAAAGTGTCATTATCAGTAAGGTTATCATTTACAACGGCAGAGAAAATCCTTTGACCTTTAATGTCTTAATAATTGTATAGCCAACTAATCAACTAAGATTAATTATTCATACACACTTTCTCCTCCAACGCAAGAGATAAATCGTATGTAGATGTAGAAGCGTTGATATCTATAAGGTTGAGTTCATGATACATAGAAAATGGTGTAAATGAACATTTATGAAATATATGATTTTATTTTTGAATACGAAAGTTGTGGTTCTGCACAAGAGTGAATGTATAATATCCTTTGAGAAAATAAAAAAAAAGATAATTACACCATGAATAAAACATAGGTCAACTTAGAGTATTCACTACTTTAACCTATGTTCCCACCACTGCCAACCTTACTACAAAAAGAATATTGATGTTCAAACACATCCTAATACATAGATTATCTCAGGCTGTTTGGTACTAATATATCAGTAGCAGTAAGGTAGCTTCCGGGGAATTTTTTTATACCACCGACTCTTCTATGCTTTTTTAGGGAAAAGTGAAAATAATCTTAGAATCATACAGATTCATGAATAATACATCTATATACATGGATAACCACACACCAATAACTAGAAATAGATGTCGATATACACATGGCCATTTTAACCTTGTATTCTGATATACGTTTGTAGACATTCGTCGGCAAAGAAACTAAATCTTACAAAAATGACCTATATCTCCCTGCTAGGAAATGCCTCCTTTTGTGTTAATATTCATTTTGAACCAGCAATATTCATCTATCAAAGTGCAGTTATCTGCACCTCTGCCAGCACAATCTCTGGGTAGTGGCTAAGAGTTCAGGAAGCTGAAGGCTGCCAGGAACATACGGTTTGCTTCCTCTAGCTGACACGATGGAGGATACCCCATGGCAGAGCGCTCTAGCGATTGCAATGCTCCCATTGTCTCACAAAAGCATAACAGTACAGTTTGCACTTGCATTCTAAGGAATTGTCAGTGATGTGAAGCTTAGAGGTGGGTTTTCAATGTATCAATCGTGGACTACTTTCAAGTCATGATCCAAAGGCCATTTAGTGCCATATAATATTATCAGTGATGAAGAAAAAAGCATAATAATTCTAGATGAAAGACGAAAAAAGAGTAGGAGTAAGAGCAGAGTCTTCAGATCCAAAGAGGACCAAGAGATCTTTCAGATGTATGGTATCCAAAGAGAGATCCACACATCCCCCTTCTTTTAAAAGGCAAGCAGGGTGCCAGACCAGCTTAGGGTTCCCCAGGAGGTTCCAACTCCTATTGCACACCATTGAGCAAGCCAATAGGGTATGCCCCTTGCAGGGTGCCACACCAGCGTAGGGTTCCCTGGGAGGTTCCAACTCCCATTGCACACCATGGGGCAAGCCAATAGGGTGTGCCCCTTGCAGGGTGCCACACCAGATTAGGGTTCCCTGGGAGGTTCCAACTATTATTGCACACCATTCAGCAAGCCAATAGGGTGTGCCCCTTGCAGGGTGCCACACCAGATTAGGGTTCCTCGGGAGGTTCCAACTCCCATTGCACACCATGGGGCAAGCCAATAGGGTGTGCCCCTTGCAGGGGGCCACACCAGATTAGGGTTCCCTGGGAGGTTCCAACTATTATTGCACACCATTCAGCAAGCCAATAGGGTGTGCCCCTTGCAGGGTGCCACACCAGCTTGGGGTTCCCCGTGAGGTTCCAACTATTATTGCACACCATTGAGGAAGCCAATAGGGTGTGCCCCTTGCAGGGGGCCACACCAGCTTTGGGTTCCCCGTGAGGTTCCAACTATTATTGCACACCATTCAGCAAGCCAATAGGGTGTGCCCCTTGCAGGGTGCCACACCAGATCAGGGTTCCCTGGGAGGTTCCAACTCCTATTGCATACCATTAAGCAAGCCAATAAGGTGTGCCCCTTGCAGGGGGCCACACCAGCTTAGGGTTCCCCGTGAGGTTCCAACTATTATTGCACACCATTCAGCAAGCCAATAGGGTGTGCCCCTTGCAGGGTGCCACACCAGATCAGGGTTCCCTGGGAGGTTCCAACTCCTATTGCGCACCTTTAAGCAACCCAATAGGGTGCGCCACTTTTAGGGTTTAACAGGAGAAAAGGTAGTGATGATGAAAATTCCATACTGGCATAGGTGACCATACGGCCATCCTTAGAGTGCAGTAACTGGCTGTCTGGGGCGTAGATGGAAGCGAACTCGCAGATCAATACCAACATGCATTCAGCGTGTGATCAGCCACTACTTAGCAAAGAATTACAACCATTGAAGGTCAGGCAGCTATCACAGCCACATTTAACAACCTCATGTAGACCTGATCCATCTGAGGTGGGGGCAACCCCAAGGGCTGAGTCGTCTTAGCTCTGATAAAAGAATTACAACCCTCAAAGTTTAGGCAGCTATCACAGCCACATTTAACATCTTCATGTACGCCTGACCCCATCTGAGGTTGGGGCAACCCCAAGGGCTGAGTCGTCTTAGCTCTGACTAAAGAATTACAACCCTTGAAGGTCAGGCAGCTATCACAGCCACATTAACAGCCTCACGTAGACCTGATCCAATCTGAGGTGGGGGCAACCCCAAGGGCTGAGTCGTCTTAGCTCTGACTAAAGAATTACAACCCTTGAAGGTCAGGCCGCTATCACAGCCACATTTAACAACCTCATGTAGACCTGATCCAATCTGAGGTGGGGGCAATCCCAAGGGCTGAGTCGTCTTAGCTCTGACTAAAGAATTACAACCCTTGAAGGTCAGGCCGCTATCACAGCCACATTTAACAACCTCATGTAGACCTGGTCCCATCTGATGTGAGGCCAACCCCAAGGGCTGAGTCGTCTTAGCTCTGACTAAAGAATTACAACCCTTGAAGGTCAGGCAGCTATCACAGCCACATTTAACAACCTCATGTAGACCTGATCCCATCTGAGGTGGGGGCAACCCCAAGGGCTGAGTCGTCTTAGCTCTGACTAAAGAATTACAACCCTTGAAGGTCAGGAAGCTATCACAGCCACATTTAACAACCTCATGTAAACCTGATTCCATCTGAGGTGGGGCAACCCCAAGGGCTGCGTCGACTTAGCTATGACTAAAGAATTACAACCCTTGAAGGTCATGCAGCTATCACAGCCACATTTAACAACCTCATGTACGCCTGATCCCATCTGAGGTGGGGGCAACCCCAAGGGCTGAGTCGTCTTAGCAATGACTGGCGGCAAAAGGGTCCAGCATCAAGTCGTTGGCTCTGAGTAAGTGAGATATTTATAGTGCAGTGTATTTGGACTCGTAAGCAGTTTTGCTTCGTCTACCATCACTACTCACAACTGACAAGTTTTGATTTTGCCTTAACCAATATCAATTCATACCTCTTTTAGTTCTATCTCCTATTAAGAAGAGTCCAAATACCCGTTTAAACCATTTTCATTAATATTTTCGATGTCTATTTTGCTCAAAAGTATCTTTAATTAAATCTTGAAAAGAGAAAGGTTAATTTGAACTAAGCGAACACGCCCCCTTATAAAATCCCATGTTTCATTTCCGAGTTATTTTCAAAACTATGAAAGATCCAGATTTTACTATACTAATGTTTTGGATACCTAGTTGCACTGCGCATTACTCTCACGAAAAGTGTCCCTATTGTGTAAAACATTAGGAAGATGCAGGGGAGAAAATGGTTAATGCTTCTAAGTAACATCTGTATTTGGCTCACGCGGATCATTTCTGGCTAAATGCCGCAGGATCCGGATGCTTTTTTGGAAAGTGCTTACGAAGTAATGATTCGCCTAGAATAACAAAACATGGCAGCCACAGGATAAGCTTCCTAAAAAAGCGTAAGCTATTCACATCCATTTATGAACTAAAGCTTAGTGTATGACAGGTGTCGCTAAAATGACTGCGGCCACGCTGACAAATAATTCCTGCACCAACTGTACAGTGACGACAAATAATTTCTGTAATGCGTGGGCCAATGTATATGACAGTTCAGCAAGAGAGAAAAAGCACAACGAGGGAGATTGACATTGGAGAATAAAATGTTCACAATATATATTACATCATTCCTTAGAAAACCTCGGAAAAACAAAGCTGATCACCCGATAAATATAAACTGTTTTGGAGATATACCGTGCATTGTTCTTTGTTCATGCAACGTTTCAATATAGTTAAACAGAAATTTCAAGAAATGTCATAATACCTTATTCATTTTCGCGATTGACGGATACCGGTTTGGTTTCTCGAAATTCATTTATTGAGTTTAAAAGTTACTGACGGTGGAACTGTGAAGGGCAGAAAAAAAGAATTCCGCTATTTTTTTTTATGGAAAACAGCATCTTTTTCTGTCGTTTTCTAAAAATAAAGAACAGCCGATCACACCTGCATCATCGTACTCACTTGAAAATAGTCACTCTGACTTAATGACGTAATAGGCCAATAGATAGTGGGATAATGCGTGCTACAATATACCGCAGATGGTTCGTAATTGCATTTGCCTGACTGCGCTTACAAGGCATAGGAGATCTTGATCGAGCCCAGACGTTTGCTCGCTCCATTTTTGGTGAAAACTGTCCAGCATTTTAAATGGTGTTTCCCCGATCGAGTTGGTTTTCTACACCATTCCAGAATTTCTAGCCGTAATAGTGCATACAAGTGACATAAGCGAAATCCCAAAGTCTGAACTAGGAACGGATAGACTTAACAAGGAACAATCATGAACTACATCAATTAAGATTACAGTACATACATTTAATTACTGCACCAGTCCACCGGACGTCCGCCAGTGCCTTGTTGTAAAACACTCGTGGATCACATGACAAAAGAATAATGTTCATATCTAAGTTTATTTGTAACGTCATCCGTGCATAAATGCCCTAGAAAATGAGTGTCATTTGGGCGTGCGGACGTGTGTTATGCCCGGGCTGCCCGCGCATGTGCAGGAATTAAATGTCATGACTGTACTATATATCAAAGTTAAGGAGGCATCCTCCAAGAAGGAAAAGGTTCCAGGAATGTATAGTGATGCATATTTGACCATGACACTAGATGCATCGGTTTTCAGAGAATTATGAAAATGATTTTAAGATTTCTTACCCTGCACTGTCCGACTCGTCACATGAATTGGACGGTGAAGTGACGTCATCGGTTGTTGGAGAAACGATTCCAAAACTCTGCAATGATAAAATAGGTAAACATTGTATTAAAATGAGCAGAGAAACAAACAAATAAGCATTGTCTTTATACTGAGGAGACCAACACAAACCAAAATGTATTTTGGCTTTGTTTAGAATGTATAAAATCAAATACAAATAGATGAAACATTAATGATATTGGTGATAGTCGTAATAATACTGACAGTGTTGATGTTTATGTTAGATTAATGATAATGATACCAGCATTGATAATGATAATAATAATAAGGATAATAAAAGTAATAATAATAGTTATAATAATAATAACAATAATAATAATAATAATAATAAAAATAATAATAAGAATAATAATAATAATAATAATAATAATAATAATAATAATAATAATAATAATAATAATAATAATAATAATAATAATGATAATAATAATAATAATAATAATAATAATAAGGCAGCCCGGGCTGCCCACGCATTTAGTGCGAGAATTAAATGTTGGCATTGTAGAGAGAGAGCCATCGCCTGAACCTAGAGGCCAATACCCTCAGTTGCGCTTAAAACACAACACGAAGACGGCTAACCGAGACACAATACGTGATTACCATTGACGTCAAAGCCGCAAAACGATATCAGCAGCATGTCAGTTTCCACGAGTAGAATCGGATTGGAATGCATGTGCTTTCTTCTTAACCCTTATGCTGCTGCTGTCGAATTCAGCCAATACAAAATGATGCAAAAAATCTTTTAAGAAAAGCCCTGGCAAATAGGTACTTATCCGACAGTACAAAGCGAAAACTATGCAATGAATACCAACATGAAAGGGTTAAAATGAGTTTTTAAAACGATTTCTGCAAGATCTTTGTGTTCCCGTGTTTTGGATGAAAGTATCCTCTGGATTGAAAGGGTTAAAATGATTTCTGATGACTGAAACCCTGGCAAATATGTACTCATCTGATAGTACTAAGCGAAGGATATCCAGCGAATACAAATACGAAAGGCTTTAGATGATTTTACAAGATCTTTGTGTTCGTGTGCTTTGGATGAAAGCAGCCTCAGCATTAGAGGGGTTAAGGGACCACCCA
Source organism: Maea johnstoni (assembly GCA_963942565.1). NCBI lineage: Eukaryota > Metazoa > Annelida > Polychaeta > Spionida > Magelonidae > Maea > Maea johnstoni. The sequence continues at coordinate 41,332,090 of OZ012687.1, forward strand.
ACTGTCTGCGTAGTTTGTATCGTATCGTATATCCGTGCGATCAACAATCCTGATTACTAAGCTATCCCTACACAGAGCAGGAAGCAATATATTGGATTGGAGTTGAATGTTGTTTATCGGCATTTTTCTTCCATATTGTGTTTTGTTGTTCATTTCGCTCTAACAAACCACAGATCTAGACCAAACCACTATTCATGACTGTCATGGATGCTTTTAAGAGCATCTTTTTCTTGAACCGATTATCATATATATATATATATATATATATATATATATATATATATATATATATATATATATATATATATATATATATATATATATATATATATATATATATATATATATATATATATATATATATATATATATATATATATATATATATATATATATATATATATATATATATATATATATATATATATATATATATATATATATATATATAAACATATAAGCGTTGAATTTATCTTAACTTTATCCCCTTTTTAACCAGCGGTAACTACATGTAACCCATAGATGGGTGGGAGTGCGATCATGCCGCTACCAAGATACGCGGCATGAGTTCAACCTACTTGACGTTAGGAATTACACGCTCGCATTTCTATATAACGAATTAGAAGAACAAATTAGCAAATCAAATTCACCTAAGCATCCTTCATAAGATTGTGTGTGTGTGTGTGTGTGTGTGTGTGTGTGTGTGTTTTATTTTTGTGTTTATGCGCCACACTGTATGTCGATGTGTAGACCGTACATTTGGAAAGTCGCTATAAGTCGTTTGTCATAAGAGGTTTCTAATTTATGTTAATTTATGTAAATATTCAATGTACTAGCATGATTTTGTAACCTAGCAATATAGTTAATAAACACTACTACTACACAGGTAAAAATTGACGGGCCCGTACGGGCCATTCATTTTGACGAGCCCGTTACGGGCCCAGAACCCGTTTGAACAGGGCAGTAATTTTGACGGGCCCGTTTGAACAGGGCAGTAATTTTGACGGGCCCGTACGAGCCTATCATAATGGGCCCTTTATAACGGGCCCTTTACAGGTTTTTAAGCCGTAACGGGCCCGTTAAAATGGCTGAACAGAGACATCTGGTGGCCATATTTTACAAAATATTTTACAATATTTTTGTCATAAAGAGCGAAATATTTTCAAAAAAGATTATTTTTTCAAAAATAAAACTTTGAAAATGTTATAAAGTATATATTTTATACATTCAATATTTCCAAAATGATCAATTGAGCAGAATTGTCTTATTGTAAGCATTATTCATTTTGCACTGATACTTACAAAGCATCGGATGCGTGCAAAAGGTATCTATATAAGAGGTCAGAGATCAGTACTTAAAATGTGGAAAGCATTGAACTCTTGTCAGTGCATGATCTAATAAATTAGTAAGGCATTCTGAGGTAAGATTTAATTGGTATGTACTGACAGGCTACGTGGTATAAATCATGTGGAAGACATTTTGAACATCTTTATTTTGAAATGTAGATATATTGAAGTATCGAAAACGGGCCCATTACGGGCCCGTTTGATACGTGCCCGTGTCCAAACTGGCCCGTAACAGTCCGTTTTTTTGTTTTTGTTTCTATAATCTTTATTTCTTTAAAGGGGTTATTACAAATAGCCATGGGGCTAATCGGGGTAACCAGCCCGTTATTACGGGGCCGTACGGGCCCGTCAACTTTTACCTGTGTACGGCTACTACTACTGCTACTACTACATCTTCTACGGCTGCTGCTGCTGCTGCTGCTGCTACTACTACTACTACTACTACTACTACTACTACTACTACTACTACTACTACTACTACTACTACTACTACTACTACTACTACTACTACTACCTGGGGGCACCTCTTAGTTAGCGAAAATCCCTCGAGATTGCGCAATGGTAGTGGTTACTCCTGCTACCTATTCAGGTAGATGTGTTAGGTATCCTTCACGAAATAGCGCTATCCTGTTATAGGCGACACTGATGCTATTACATCAAATTGATACTGACACCGATGCCATCTTGAATCACTCCTCCACACCTCTACATTCATCGCACCTTCCACGATGTGATTGGTTAAAGCTAGGATGAATAAAATAAGTGGATATGAAACAAGTCGTTCAACCTAAACACCCAGTCTGCGGCGAATAGCCGAAAAGTTACGTTCTGCGCAGCTTTCTCTGTACGTACTCATCATCAGTTGCATCTGTTCGCAATCTTAACCCATTCACACTCAGAGAGGCCAAAACAGGCCTGACAATTTTGAATATATTTTTCTATCAAAAGCATTTTTTTGAAAAATATTTGAAGGAGAAATGTTTATAACAACATTACCAACAACTCTCCCTCAAATATTTTGTAAAATCACTGTCAATTTCAAGTTATTTTCAAAAGTATCACAGATCCAGACGACAATTGATGGAGAAACTCTTAAGCATTAATGGGTTAATGGGTTTCTTCTGCTAGTGATAGATAGGTTTAAAAAAGAAAAGAAATTTGTCTCAAAATGAGGATTGGGATAGTAGTGTGTTTACCGTGATATCTGTGAAGATAAGTAGAATATCTTTGGGTTGATGATGATAGATGTAATGACTGGTTGCTATGACTTAAGGATAATGTAAACGATACGAGATCCCTCATTGGTTGTTGTCTCCTGGCGACGTCACATTGAGGCCAGATTCGAGACCCCTGGGATAGCCAGGTCTTCTAGCGCATATAGTAATTGCCAATTACTGATTGGTCTCTAGCTATATATCCATCCTTTTATTCATCTAAGGTCAAAGCTGCTGCAATTCTCTCGAATATTCGATACGTGCTAATGTCTTTGACAATTTTACAATATTTACGAATATCGATAAGTCGTTCTTAAATAAATTGCTGTTATGATAGAAAAAATAATTATTCGAAGGTATTGATTTCCCACCCTTTGGTTAATTATGGATTTATTTACCTTTTTGAAAATTACAACTGATACATCCATGCATTTCAAGTGTCTACAGATGAATATTAGCATGTCAGTGGCAGGTTTAGATGAGGTTAGTTTAGACCGCACTTTACCAGAAAAATATAGATGTCAGACAGCGTTTTACTCAAAGGTTAGCATGTGGAGCCCGTCTAAAAACTTATTTCAAGAAAATCCAACATTACAAGAAACTCAATACAAAAAAAACTAAAAACTTATTTCCAGAAAAGGTAACATTTCAAGAAACTCAATACCAAAAATCTTTCTATTTTTGTATATTAATTTTCTGTTGTGTATTGATACCACTCCCGTTATTTCTTTTGTTCTATGTATTTGTAATTTACTATCTGAGAATATGGTCAATAAATATATTCTTATAATGCAACGTTTGAAAGTAATGGTAGTGTCAGTAGTGTCTGCACGCCATAGTCCGTTACTGCTGTAGAGACAGTCCACTAAGTGGATCTCTCCGTGTAAATGATCTGACAAAGCCTCCTCGCTTAAAAGCACTGTTTGTCTTACGCATCAGGAACGAGTGTTTTATTGTCAGTTTCAACTGTTCGACATTAGTCGCTATCTTTCCCACAGCGAAGGTTCTAAGGCTAGACATACGACATCCGTATGCACTTCCCTGGGAACACCCCCCCCCCCCCCAACCCCAAGGGGGGACACCTTATGGTGTGCAACTTCAGTCTGTACCTCCTGCGGTAGCCTGCCTCCCAGGCCCTTAAATGTATTCCATTGTGGATAGATGGCACTGCGGTATACTAGGAGCTACCAGTAATCTCCCTCGTGTGGCAATTGTGGGAACTAAATGGCCAACAGTAGGCCACAAGTCACTATCTAGTATAGGTGCAGGCTTCTATATATAATGGTGTAAAATCATAACAGAGCCTTGTGGCTAGGCTACTCCTGCGGAAGCTGGTGTGGCACCCTGCTCGCCTTATAATGGAATGGGGGGGAGGGGGTGGGTGAGGATCTGTCTATGTATACTTAGACCCGGTTTGTGTGAAAATCTGCCGTCAGTCCGGTGAATTCACCGGAGTGATTTTCTCGCGTGTAAAAGCGAGTGTCACGGCCAGACTTATACCAATGAATTATGTACATCTTTGACTAGTGTATTTGCCCTACGTCGGCAGGTGACAATGGTTGGAGTGCTTTATAATCTTAGAAAGAAGTTCTGAAGCGGCAATTTCCGCCATTTTAAATTTCCGATGTATGCTAAAGGCCTGCCTAATCGAGCACCTGCCATAAGACATTAGGAGCGTCTGTACGCATATAACAGACACAACCCCGGTCTAATGTATACTATGCATCTAAAATATCCCTTGGTCCTCTTTGGATCTGGAGGCTCTGCTCTTATTCTCTCCCTCTTTCTTCTTTCACCTAAAATGTGTATGCCTTGTCATTGTTCAACATTGACAAAGGAGCACTTTTTGCTAATATCTGATGACACTTAATGACCGTTGTGTGTCGGTGTACCTTTCATCCATTTATTCCCAGGCAAGACCAAGTATGCACCATCTCACACTGTCTCTTCTAGACCCTGAGGGATACGACATCCGTATGCACCTCCCTGGCAAGACCCACACGCACCATCTCACACTGTATCTTCTAAATCCTGAGGGATACGACATCCGTGTGCTGCACCTCCCTGGCAAGACCCACACGCACCATCTCACACTGTCTCTTCTAGACCCTGAGGGATACGACATCCGTGTGCTGCACCTCCCTGGCAAGACCCATGTGCACTATCTCACACTGTCTCTTCTAAATCCTGAGGGATACGACATCCGTGTGCTGCACCTCCCTGGCAAGACCCACACGCACCATCTCACACTGTCTCTTCTAAACCCTGAGGGATACGACATCCGTATGCATCTCCCTGGCAAGACCCACATGCACTATCTCACACTGTCTCTTCTAAATCCTGAGGGATACGACATCCGTGTGCTGCACCTCCCTGGCAAGACCCACGTGCACCATCTCACACTGTATCTTCTAAATCCTGAGAGATACGACATCCGTGTGCTGCACCTCCCTGGCAAGACCCACATGCACCATTTGCTTTACTGTAAAGTATGAAGTATGATCTGAGAACCTCCTACAGTGAACAATTTTTCATGACGCCCAGCGTATATGAAACTGATTCATGCAATCGTATTTTGTGTTTATAACTTCGTTTGATATCTTTTTTGTCTAGCACAATTTGGCCAAGTTGTGTTTCGTCAGTTGTTATGGTATGGAAAACCACACACTAAGTGGCTGGGCATCTTCTTGTATGTCTCGAGCTGAATTGGGAATCTGGACCGCTGGTAGTGATGGGAGACACCCTCTCATCAGTGGCAATGCCATGTACTACATGTACTAGGGGCAGGTGATACAAACCAGGCTAAAATAAAATTAAAGTATAATAATAATAATGATAATTGAGATATTTGATATAGCGCCCTTTCCACCTATAATGTTCAGAAGCGCTTTAAAGTAAAGTATAAAGTATAAGGGCATTCAACATAAAATGTTCCTATCTCTATACATAATAAAACGTGCACCCATCTTATATGGGCGGTCCCCATGGTTGAGTATTTTTGTTCAAATATTATAAGTTTTCCCTCGATTTCGGCATAATACTGTTCATATTGTAACTGCACTGATAGTTCATATTTGATTTCTGCAATATTTATCACATTGGCTTTCTATTTTGTATATTTTCTTCCTGATCAATAAAATACTCAATTATATAGTTTTTACAGGGAGTACCACATATGGGGAAGGTTGCTTGCGTTTAGAAAAAAAAAATTCTTCGGTATTGTCAGTTTAGCTCCCAATGACATCTGGCTAGGTACTATTAAGCCATCGCTCTGCAAAGAAGCTAAGATAACCAAAAAAGACTGTTCCATTTCCCTCCATTCGATCCCAGTCTCATCCAAATAAAATGAAAATGCTTGTAGGAATAGCAATTAGTAAAAGAGACATTGTCTAATCTCTGTGATATTATCTACAATCGAAACACGTTTTCTAATTTGGTGCAGTCGTTCCCAGCCTAACTAGATTGCGCAGGTGCATTACGCATGCGCGCTACCGAATGAGGAGGCTCGTATAAAAGAGGTATTAGGGGGTCAGAGCTGTGCCCTTCAAATCGTTCTCTCTGGGCAGCTATCCCCCCCCCCCCCCCCCCGCAGGCAATTTGACAAGAGAAGAACTCTGCGGCTGCCAATGGATGATAGCACACGTGTGGCTTTGGCTAACGATGACATTACTGCTGCTGCTGCTTGGTCTGGTCTGCCTATCTGCACATTGAGCAATCAATGGACAAATTATAAAAAAAATTAATAACTTAATACAGGCATAGCTTATAAGTGTAAAACAACTGCTCTAAGTACATACAATCTGTTCAACATTATATACTCCGCAACAATATACATATATATATATATATATATATATATATATATATATATATATATATATATATATATATATATATATATATATATATATATATATATATATATATATATATACATATATATATATATATATATATATATATATATATATATATATATATATATATATATATATATATCATTTCTGCTGAGTGGTCCATCTCGATGTAACTGTGCTACCATTAACATGCAATTGAATAAAAAACATCAAAAAAAAATTAAAAACAAACTCTGAGCAAAGAGAGAAATACTGTATCAGAACTATATTTGGAGTGGGATCGTCAACCGCAACATGCGATGGTGTAGGTGTGAATGTAGTAACACTTTTTTTTAAATCCGCTGTTTCTCCGGAAAAACAGCAGAGAAAAATTCACCGTTTTCCTAAAACAGTAGAAAAATCCGTTTTTTTCTGAAAAATTCCACTATTTTTCCAATAACAGCAGAAAAAAATGAATATTTTTTTACCTCTTTTCAAAAACAGCAGATTTCTTTTTCTGCCGTTCACACCTGCACCATCGTAGCAACGGGAACAATGACTTTCCGTAGAATATTTGATTAATTATAAAAATATTTGCTCATGTACTGAAGCAATATGCAGGCTTCTGATTTTAATAGGTTAACGGTAAAGAATCCATAGAAACGGTGATCGCAGCTGAGTTATTTGTAATTCAAATATAAGATCAGAGATATGAATTATGCAATTGCTAATATTAGGTATTACTTTCCATCAGAATAACAAAATGAAATTAGAACGACAGCAGATGATTAATGGTTTGTAAACTCTGTGAAATATTTGAGGTCGGGTGGCGTATGAGCAGCTCTGAACACTTACCGTTTACAGTGGTAACGCCTTACAGTGCCGACATTTATTTCCTGCACTAAATGCATGGGCACTACGGACCTAATAGACCACCGCACGCCAGATTGTCACTCAGTTTTCTGGGTATGGATGCATGGATGACCTTACAACTGAACGTAGCTTTGATTGTCAAAGTACGTGAATACGTGGGGCATTGATGTGCTTGGCTAACATTTTCACATGTTTTCCATTGGCGTTTGTACAACCAGGCGCTGGCAGACGTCCGGTCGTCTAGTGCAGGAATTAAATGTCTGTACTGTCAATGTAGACCACTCAGCTGTCAGGGAAGGCCCCCTTTTTTTACCAGGGACCTAGTTCATGCAATCTACAATAGCACTGAACATTTACTGTGCAATATGACAAAGCGTCAATTTGTGGATACAGTACTGACATTTAATTCCTGCACTAAATGCCTGGGCATCCCGGGGGCTCAATACACGCCCAGTTGCCAGCCAGTTTCCTGGGCATGGATGCAGCCACACGTACTAGACCTTACAACTGAACGTAGCTTTATGTAAGCAAGCTACACAGGTCATTGATGTGCTTGGCTTATTTTCTTGACATGTTATCCACGGGTGTTTGTACAACCAGGCACTCGCAAACGTCCGGTCGACTGGTGCAGGAATTGAACGTGTGTACTGCAGATGGAACATTGTGTAGGTTTCTTTGAGGCACTTAGAAAATTGAGACTGAAAAAGTGTCCTTTCTATTTGCTATTACCAATTTCTAATTTACATAATGGCTGCCTTTATGTTAGTTACCATTTTTTCGAATATATTCTAGTTTTATGAAATGTGAACACCCCCTTATCTGCACAGCAAACAGTCTTTTAGGAAAATGGTCCTGAAATTGTCCTATACTGAAAACCAGTCCACGCGAAGGTCAAGGTCAATTACAGTGTGTGGGAGTGTTTTTATTGTCTACTCTGATTACTTCAACTTTAATTGACTCAGCTAGGTTAATTTTAGCATCGGTGATGGTAATTTCCGTCAGCTTGTTCTGCTGCTTGAGGCAAGTATTATCACTGTTGTGCGGATATCAGTGAGTTCTGTGCAAGTGAATGGAGAAGCTTAGGATTAGGAAATGATCAAAAGTAAATCCTAACTATGGATCTCTTTTGCGAATGAACGTATTAATCCATGTGAAATCAGTGACTGATTTGTAAAAAGTAAACTATACATTACATGAACTGAATCTAAACTGCTTTCCAAGGTTCCAAGGCCAAGTAAATGATACATATGTTATTGTACTGCAACAAACAATTTCTATATATTATTATAATCATTTAACCTATGGTTGTGATCTATAAAAACTGGTCACATTTGTGAATATGGGAAATATTATAGCAAGGTAGCATAGGGTTATTTTAGTATGTTACTGATTTATGGTTTTCTCAGTGCTTATCCGTGGTAGCTGAAAAGCATGATGCTCTAAAAGAATCAGATCCTATGAATCAAATAAAAAGTGATAGGCTTAAGAGAAATAACGTTTCCGTATATACATACACACGGTATCAGGACAATATCCCCCCGGTCAATATCCCCCCGGACAATATCCCCCGGACAATATCCCCCCGGACAATATCCCCCCAGGACAAAATCCCCCCGGACAATATCCCCCCGTTCCAATATCCCCCCGGACAATATCCCCCCGGATGATATCTCTAGAAAAACATGTTTTAGTAAAAAAAAAATATTCTAATTCCAATGTTTTAAATTATCCTAAATTGTGTGCCGGTAAAAATAAAATAAAATTAAAAAAGAAATTGCAGTGTTTCAAATTATTCTAAATTTTTTTTTCAAAAATTCAAAAAAAAATTAATGTTTTAAATTATCCTAAATCATGTGCCGGTAAAAAAAATTATATTAAAAAAATAATTTGCAGTGTTTTAAATTATTCTAAAAAAAATTCAAAAATTCAAAAAAAATTTAGGGTGCTTAAATTATTCTAAAAATCTTTTTTTTAATTCCAGTGTCTTAAATTATCTTAAATCGTGTGCCGGTAAAAAATCATTTTTTTACTATCACATGTTTTAGGATAATTTTAAACTGGAATTTAAAAAAGTATTTTTTTTTTACTATCACATGTTTTAAGATTTTTTGAAAAACACTGGAATTAAAAAAAAAATAATTTTACTATCTCATGTTTAAGGATGATTTAAAACACTGGAATTAAAAATAAAAAAAAATTTGATTAAATTTCTTTTGAATTTTTGAATTTTTTTTTAGAATAATTTAAAACACTGCAATATTTTTTTTTTTATTTTTTTTTTTTTTACCGGCACATGCTTAAGGATAATTTAAACCACAATTTTTTTTTTAATTTTTGAAAAAAGTTTTTAGAATAATTTAAAACACTGCAACTTTTTTTTTTTTATTTAATTTTTTTTTACCGGCACACAATTTAGGATGATTTAAAACACTGGAATTAAAAAAAAAAAAAAAATTGATTAAATTTCTTTTGAATTTTGAATTTTTTTTAGAATAATTTAAAACAATTTAGGATAATTTAAAACACTGGAATTAAAAAAAAAAAAAAAATTTACCAACACATGTTTTGGGATAATTTAAAACACTGGAATTAATTTATTTTATTTATTTTTTTTTTTACCGGCACATGATTAAGGATAATCTAAAACACATTTTTTTTTTTAATTTTTGAAAAAAGTTTTTAGAATAATTTAAAACACTGCAACTTTTTTTTTTTTATTTAATTTTTTTTTACCGGCACACAATTTAGGATGATTTAAAACACTGGAATTAAAAATAAAAAAAAATTTGATTAAATTTCTTTTGAATTTTTGAATTTTTTTTTAGAATAATTTAAAACAATTTAGGATAATTTAAAACACTGGAATTAAAAAAAAAAAAATTTTTTTACCAACACATGTTTTGGGATAATTTAAAACACTGGAATTAATTTTTTTTTTTTACTAAAACATGTTTTTACTAAAAATATCATCCGGGGGGATTTTGTCCGGGGGATATTGTCCGGGGGGATATTGGAACGGGGGGATATTGTCCGGGGGGATTTTGTCCTGGGGGGATATTGTCCGGGGAGATATTGTCCGGGGGGATATTGTCCTAGAACCCATACACACACCTATACATACACATATGTATATATATATATATATATATATATATATATATATATATATATATATATATATATATATATATATATATATATATATATATATATATATATATGTATATACATTATCATTATCGTTAAAATTAGTGTTTTTATTGTTGTCATCATTATTATTATCATTAATAATACTATTATTATTATTATTATTATTATTATTATTATTATCAATGCCATCCTCTTTGCCACCAAAGTCAGCATTACTAGTATTGATCTTGTGATAGTATCGGTGTGTGTCTGTGTGATGTATGGCTGATGAGGAGATGGCCAAGTGATGACCTCCCATCAGCAGCCAGCATCCCTGTGATGCGGGTCCGAAAAGGAGGAGGAGGAGGAGGAGGAGGAGAGGGGGACATCAATCACATTACAGGTGGGTCTCCAGGTGATCAATTAGCTACTAAGTCTCTGCCCCTCATCTGTGACACCTGCCCAGGCACATACATCAAGCCGCGGACACCCTGGCACCGTGCCAAATATCGCACGCGCCCCTCTTCCCCTTTCACCGAGAAAGACACAACATACCGCAAAGCAGCCGTAACGACATTGTCACGTAGTCAGGGGTACCGATATTTACGACCTGTAGCATACGGTTGGTCATCTAACGCCTTTTTCCCCTGTTCTCGCGGCGACGTCAAATATCGCCCTCTCAAAAATCACTCCCTCCTACCCGGGGAAAAAACACGCCATCCATTTCAGATGGAGTACCTGAAGGGGGAGTTCCCTTGCTGGAAGATGATTACTATATAAACAAGATAGAATACGAACGTGCCTAGTTTCGGGGAGGGGAGGAGGTTGTGTTGTGGTAGAATACGAACGTGCCTGGTTTTTGGGGGTGTTAAGAACTACAGATATGAGCGCCCAGTTTTCTTAGCGCAAGTGCTAAAGTTTTAATGCTTATAACTCTAACGTTGTAGGGAAGGCAAATAGATAACATACGTGCATATAGTGCCCATCGTTTGTGCACCAGAGTTAGAGTTGCTCGAACTAAGGCATTGGTCATTGGCGTGTATAGTAGTTCGGGGGCAATTTCTTTTCTCTTAGAGTATCAGTGCTAAATTTCTTTTGTTTTTTAACATTTCAAGGTTCAATTTTTTTTTCGCAGATTTTGAGGCCTCCATCTTGCATCACGACAGGGGGTACGAAAAAAAAAAGGATAAAGAAATGCCATTTGAGGTAAAACATTGTAAATATAAACTGTGGTCCTCTCCAGGTCAGATCAAGCAGCCAAGTTAACCCATTAATGCTTAAGAGTTCTTCTAAAAATTGTCGTCTGCATCTAAATTACTTTTGATAATAACTTAAAAATTGAAAAAGAAATTGCAAAATATTTGAAGGAGAGTTGTTAGTAGTGTTCTAATCAACATTTCTCCTTCACATATTTTCCAAAGTATGATGTCTGTTGAAATATTGGATCTAAATTGTCAGGCTGCTTTTGGCTGCTGTGAGTGTTAATGGGTTGAAGAAAACTTATAGCAGAAACACAATTTAAAAATTTAAAAAGGGGACAAGAGTGCTAAACTAGGAGATGGGTTATTTTGAGTGTGTCACCAGCATCCCAGCCTTAACTATCTAGTACTGACAATGCACGTAACGACAATCGCAAATGGGAATTCATCAAATCCATCGACTCAAAAAATTCCATTTTCAGCCGTAACTTAATCCCTGCCTGCATCGTTACTTTACTCAAAGAACGTACAGCAGGTCTAACCTCATCCCCGAATATCATTACAGAAAAGGGCACTGCATAGGCCATTGAATGAAATAGTTAAGTGCTATTACTGACAGTATCTGCCACTCAACACCAGAGCCCGTGTGTAACGTTAGTGAGAATCGCACCAAATCCAGAGACTTTATTTGAACTTGGCATTTCTTTGTCGTCACTTTCCCTGCCATATTCAGCTCAAATTACGACTTGCAAGATAGCAATGATGAAGTAAAAGTGCCTATCGACTATCAAAGACTCACAGTCAACTATTTTGATGGGCCCCTACGGGCCTGTCATGACGCGGCCCGTTTTGGGCCAGTAACGGGCCCGTCAACTTTTACCTGTGTAATTTATCTTTAAGTTAAGTGATGAATGGGGAAACTGAAAAAAACACACACAACATGCATGTATTTTCAAGCGGAGCTTTCATCCACCGGGGACCTTCAAGGTTAGGTTATGGTATCGGATTTTAATTTCAGGGCAGGCCCTCAGTGGTGGGAGGCAGTGAGCAGTTAGAGGCAACGCCTTAGACCACACGGCCATCAGGGCAGGCCCTCAGTGGTGAGAGACAGTGAGCAGTTAGAGGCAACGCCTTAGACCACACGGCCATCAGGGCAGGCCCTCAGCGGTGAGAGACAGTGAGCAGTTAGAGGCAACACCTTAGACCACACGACCATCAGGTCAGGCCCTCAGTGATGAGAGACAATGAGCAGTTAGAGGCAACGCCTTACTACCACACGGCCATCAGGGCAGGCCCTCAGTGGTGAGAGACAGTGAGCGGTTAGAGGCAACGCCTTAGACCACATGGCCATCAGGTCAGGCCCTCAGTGGTGAGAGACAGTGAGCAGTTAGAGGCAACACCTTAGACCACACGGCCATCAGGGCAGACCCTCAGTGGTGAGAGACAATGAGCAGTTAGAGGCAACACCTTACTACCACACGGCCATCAGGGCAGGCCCTCAGTGGTGAGAGACAACTCGCAGTCATTGGCAACGCCTTAGACCACACGGCCATCAGGACAGGTCCTCAGTGGTGAGAGACTGTGAGCAGTTAGAGGCAACGCCTTAGACCAAACTGCCATCAGGACAGGCCCTCAGTGGTAAGAGACTGAGCAGTCAGAGGCAACGCCTTAGACCACACGGCCATCAGGGCAGGCCCTCAGTGGTGAGAGATAACTCGCAGTCTGTGGCAACCCCTTAGACCTCACGGCCATCAGGGCAGTCCCTCAGTGGTGAGAGACAGTGAGCAGTTAGAGGCAACGCCTTACTACTACACGGTCATCAGGGCAGGCCCTCAGTGGTGAGAGACAGTGAGCAGTTAGAGGCAACACCTTAGACCACACAGCCATCTGGTCAGACCCTCAGTGGTGAGAGACAATAAGCAGTTAGAGGCAACGCCTTACTACCACACGGCCATCAGGGCAGGCCCTCAGTGGTGAGAGACAACTCGCAGTCATTGGCAACGCCTTAGACCACACTGCCATCAGGACAGGCCCTCAGTGGTGAGAGACTGTGAGCAGTTAGAGGCAACGCCTTACTACACACAGCCATCAGGGCAGGCCCTCAGTGGTGAGAGACAGTGAGCGGTTAGAGGCAACGCCTTAGAACACACGGCCATCAGGGCAGGCCCTCAGTGGTGAGAGACAGTGAGCGGTTAGAGGCAACACCTTAGACCACACGGCCATCAGGGCAGACCCTCAGTGGTGAGAGACAACTCGCGGTCATTGGCAACGCCTTAGACCACACGGCCATCAGGACAGGTCCTCAGTAGTGAGAGACTGTGAGCAGTTAGAGGCAACACCTTAGACCACACAGCCATCAGGGCAGGCCCTCAGTGGTGAGAGACAGTGAGCAGTTAGAGGCAACGCCTTAGACCACACGGCCATCAGGGCAGGCCCTCAGTGGTGAGAGACAGTGAGCAGTTAGAGGCAACGCCTAAGAACACACGGCCATCAGGGCAGGCCCTCAGTGGTGAGAGACAGTGAACGGTTAGAGGCAACGCCTTAGAACACACGGCCATCAGGGCAGGCCCTCAGTGGTGAGAGACAGTGAGCAGTTAGAGGCAACGCCTTAGAACACACGGCCATCAGGGCAGGCCCTCAGTGGTGAGAGAGGGAGCAGTTAGAGGCAACGCCTAAGAACACACGGCCATCAGTGCAGGCCCCAGAAGGATAGTTCTGTGGAAACTACAGTTCTAAGGTACTGGCCTAAAACAACTCGACTTGCTACGATTCAGTAGTCAATCCCTGTCGATGTACTGAAAAAACTGACACGCCATTTGTTCGGTGTGTAATACGTTGAACCGCTGTAAGCCGTAGACTTGTGGTTTGGCAAATCCTCTGCATCTGACCAGCCTTACTCTAAGAAACACTACAGGATGGATGGATTGATGGAATATTGCAGACAGGCTTTAAGCACGAAATTCAACAGTAAGCCGTCGCTGCAGACACTATACGTGCCATTCACATGGATGTTTGCTAAGACCTTTCTTCAAACAAAGCTCTGGTCCACGGAGACCCCTACCAACCACCTACCCCCGACTTCTGGTGCTCTGAATTTTTTAAAAGGTTCGCCACTCTTTTTTAAGGGTGGCTCGGACATGTAAGAAGGAGAGCTTATTTGTTTATGCATACGACACAGATAGCATGAACGATGATATGAAATGAATATGAAACTCTTCAAAGTAATCTCTCCCAATAATTGGGCGACAGACAATAAAGAGTAAGAAATAAAGGTTTTCGGTGGTTGCCCCAGTTTAAAGAGGAATCGAACCCCTACTCTACCCGGCCTGGGATTTAAATCTGGACCCCATGCCTTCCCACAATGAGGCCGGTGTGGCGTGAATTATTGGAACCCGTGAATTATCGGAACCTTTAATAATGCGCAGGTGCGGAAGTGAAATTTAAGCTCCGCCCATAGGGATGCACCTCAAGCATTTGGTGACGACATTAAGTGCCGTTTAACAAATCATTCCATTTACATCACAAAGAGTATATACATAATTCTATGTCATAAAGTCTTTTTATTCGTGTTCGTTCAGAAGAAAACATGCTAATTTTTTGTGGACTAACCTATTTCTTTGGGAAACAAATTCTATTTTGTACGCGTGAGAATCCGGAACTTCCGCGCCTGCGCATTATCAAAGGTAACTCAGTCTCACGGGTTCCGAATATTCACGCCACACCGGCAATGTTGCCACTGTGCCATTGAGTCTGGTCTTGAGTCTGGTGCCCAGAATGTTCAAGAAACTCCTGGCAATTAAATTTCACTAATGGGTTCACTGATGGGTCTGGGACCTCTATGGGGGAAGAGCACTAGATAATTACGCCGTTTCACTGGCGGTGATTTTATCTTGAACACGCCCATAATAAGTTGGCAGATTTTTTGGTCCAGCTTGGAGCATCAGCCATTTCGATTTCGTGTATATTTGAGAAGCTTGATCACAATATCTAGAAATATGGAGAAATCGTTTCCCTGTCTGGGGCTAGGTACACAAGGCTCTGCATAGTGGTGAGACATGGTAAACAGTTCCGTTGCTCTAATTATCAACCCTTTCACGTTGTCTTGTCGTACTGACTGGTTTTTCAATATCTTTGAAATCAATTCAGCCGCAATGAAATGTAAATCGGGACAAAAACCACAACTCCAACAATAATTTGTGAATCTATTCTTTAATCAAAAATACTTGGAGGGAAGAAACCTGTCAATGTAATCCCCCACGGATAGATATGCTACCACAGGCATGAATAGGTACAGTGCTGACATTTAATTTCTGCACTAAATGCGTGGGCAGCCCGGGCATGATACACATTGAACACACACCCTGTTGCCAACCAGTTTTCTAGGCATAGCTGCAACCACTTGTCCCGGACCTCGTAAGTAAACGTAGCATTGATTCGCAACGCATTTATTGTTGGTGTGCCCGGCCTATTTTCTGACATGCTATTCATGGGTGTTTGTACAACCAGTCAGTGGCAGACGACCAGGCAACTGGTGCAGGTATTAAATATCGGCACTGTACCTTGCTTGGCAGCGATGTAATGGATTGCTTACCTTGGAGTCAAATATGGCCTGGCGTCTTCCTCTGCGCGCTACAGGCGGCGAGGGCTCGCTCTCGCTCTCGTCCGAGGCGCTGTTCAAACTCCCTGAGCTTGTGCGACGTACAACCTGCAAGACAGTAGAAAACAGGCATAAGATTCACGGCAAAATCAATCTGCACCCTTGCAATAGCTTCGCCTTTTCTCGCTTATCATTCACTACACAACTATTCGTCAACCAGGTGGCGAAAATTCATGTAGCTAGCTTAAACCGTATGATACTGGTGGCTAATTTGGCAAATACAATATGATGCATAAAGACTGAAAAATGACTGAAACCCTGGCACATGAGTACTCATCTATTAAGAGTAATCAGAGATCTATCCAATGAATACCAACATGACAGGGTTTAGATGGTTTTCAATAACCGTTGCGTCCTAGTGCTTTGGACGAAGGTAGCCTCTGCATTGGAAGGGTAAGAGCATGCTTTCATGGTGTGGGTGTTCTTCTGATGGTCCTCACAGCGACGTCTTTATTTCTACCACTATGGGGCTGAAATACTCATTGAAGAAATTTGATTCCCAATGGCCTTTCCCAATGGGCATTTGGAATGATTTTATTACCATATTTGGTAAAGATTGCCATATATGGAACAATGCACCAAGTTCGTTGCTTAGCAACGTGACCTAGAAATGCCAGGCACGTGCTCAGGCACGCTCATTCTATTTGAAGCTTCCCCGATTACTTACTGTTTATTTATCTATGGGACGTGGCAGAAATAGGTTCTTGGACTTGTGTGCTAGAGTATGATATTTCTTACACTCGGGGACAAAATTTTCATCATGGGACTCGCCAGAGGCTCGTTCCAAAATGGAAATTCTGTCCCCTCGTGTACGAAATATCATTCTCTTGCACACGCGTCCAAGAACCTCTATGTTGTACACTATTAACATACGTAAAGAAACGAATAATATCTGCTATTTAATGTGAAATGAAAATGATGCCAAATAAAAGCGGGCACCTAAAGTATAAAACAAGATTGCAATCGTACTGTCGAGGACAATCTATAGGAAAACCTTTCGGAAGTCAGATTAAAATTCAGTACAACACTTAGAACGGATCTTTCTTCGGTTGACAGTGTATGTATGTTATTGATAACGTATTGATTCAAGTAATATATATATGTTATGAAAATGTGTCTGTATGTATGTATGTATGTATGTATACGAGATATATTTGTATGTATATTCGGGTTACATTTATTCTGATAAATACACAAACATTATATATATATATATATATATATATATATATATATATATATATATATATATATATATATATATATATATATAAATATATATATATATATATATATATATATATATATATATATATATATATATATATATATATATATATTTATATATATATATATATATATATATATATATATATATATATATATATATATATATATATATATATATATATATATATATATATATATATATATTTATATATATATATATATATATATATATATATATATATATATATATATATATATATATATATATATATATATATATATATAATGTTTATGATGTACAGGGCGTCCCAAACAAATTGCAATCCTCCCCTTTTCTCATTATTTCTTCAAAATAGCTTAAGTAACTTCAAAATGACTTCCTGGTTAAGGAGAATGATATCTTAGAGATAAACTGTTATAGTTTCAACCAAATCCAATTATTCATGTCAAAGTTGTGAGGCAAAGTTTGACACCTATATCATTTCACTCCAACGCAATGTAAAACCTATGGTGAAGACTGGTTTTGGAGTCAGCTTGCCTGAGCACCCAGAGCCTTATGCTAAAAGTAGCAGCTACACCTGCTTATTTAGACTTGCTACAAGTCTGTGATATCTGGCTGTTTCACTGATCTGACCTGAGTTGGTGGGGGCACTATACCTAATACAGCCTGAGAACCAGGCTATACTGCTTGGTCAGTATGCAGGAAATTTACCTTGTGTTGGAGTGAAATGATAGAGGGGTCAAACTTTGCCTGACAGCTTTGTCATGGATGATCAGATTTGCTCGAAACTACAACAGGTTATCTCTAAGATATTATTCTCTTCAACCATGAAGTCATTGTTGATGTTACTAAAGCTGTTTTGAAGAAATATTTGGAAAAGGGGAGGATTGCATTTTTTGGGGGACGCCCTGTATATATCACAATACATGTAACCCAGAGTTTTTCGGAACTAGGGTTGGATGCCATGTGTCGGCAGTAGAATGGGTGTAGTAGGGGGGGGGGGGGGGGGGTTGACTGTAACGTGTTCGTGTTCGGCGTTCATTTACCCTACAGGTCTGTAGGGTAAATGAACGCCCGGCCGCTACGCGTCGCCACCGTCCTGTATTATAATATTATAATTACTTGTGACGTCATCAAAACTGTAAAATCGCTAATTTCACTGATTTAAAAAAGGTTATTTAATTTCCTAAAAGTGTATTTTTAGTACAATTAGTCCATTGAATGTATCCATGCTGTTTGACCAAAACAGAGTGGAGGCTATCATACATAACTGGAAGAACCAGGTTTTCAGTAATGAAACAATCCCAGGCGTTCCACAAAGGCTTTCGACGTGTTTGAAGCCGCCTAACGGCGGGTTCTGGAACCTCGCGTCCAGATATACAGCAATCGTGAATAACAGCTCTGCTTACAAAGCTTAACAAAACGTGTCGTTTATTCGTTTCCCCTTCATTCAAAACACGAACGAAAACAAAAAGAGAATAAATCTTTTGATGAAAAGTCAAGGTTGCTAAAGCTTTATATTATACAGTTTTCAGATGTAGGCCAGGCTGCATATTTATAAGCTAAGATTGATTTATTCATTATGAGTTGCTGGCAGGGTTAACCAGGTATAATTTAAGATGAGGCAGGTGTAAGGATTGATAAACTGTCTTGGGAAAATGTTTAATCACGCATGGAATAGATATAAAAGGCATAAATATAAAATATAATAAATACAGAATATCCCAAGATGTCAACGAAATCACACTATTCATCAAACAGCAGAAGGCATCTATCAGAGAATGTATGAAAACCCTTACAATGGTTTCAAAAGAATACCAGGGTTGAAGATTTATAAAGAAAATTATGAGAAGACATTATGTTTGGGGTCGTTAGGGACAACAGAATATACTGTTTCTAGGGACCTTAAATTAGTTTCGACTGAAAAAAATCCATTGTTGGGGATAGAATGAGACATTACTGACATTGAAAATATTCAAAAGTTAATTAAATATAGACCAGAAAATATAAGAGATGCTGGCCCTTATTCAGATATGGAAACCTAAAATGCACACACTGATGGAACCCGTTGCCATAATCAAAAATAGCTTTATCTCCATGCAAGCTGGCGGGAAAGCCGCCACTGGTATCTTTCTCACATTTGTGATATTATCGATCTTGTAATTTAATTGAGTAATTATTACATGCACGATAGTTGTTGTGATTTTTATTGATTATCTCTCTGAATTGTATTACTGAAACTGTTGAAATGAGATGATGTTAAAGGGTAATAAAGAACATCTGATTTATTTAAAAGAATTAGACTTTCTCCCAAACCTCATACCAAATTTAAACCTGACAATTTTGGTTCATGTAGTAATTGTTACATTGGCCAGCCAATGTGCCACAGGTTATATTATTCAGCTTTGGGGTAGCACCACTATTCTTACATAGCTCTGTCTCAATGATTATTGGCATTTATCTGCAAGCTGAATTACTTGATATAGGGATGTGTTTAATCATTGTTGAATGTGTTAACATTTCTTAAAGAAAAAATCGTGGCATGAAAAATAAATTCCTGCTTGAGAATTTCATTTTCATGCATGGAAATCATATATTTTCATGCATGGAAATCATATATTTTCATGCATGGAAATCATATATTTTTATGCATGGAAATCATATATTTTCATGCATGGAAATCATATATTTTCATGCATGAAAATGATACTTGTATGCATGAAAGTGAAAATTTCGACCCTGGCATGATTTTTCCGCCCCAGAAATTTTCATGCATCAAAATGAAATCTTTATGCTACAATTTGTTCATGCATGAAACTTTTCGTACGGGGACCGAAAGAATAGTAATCGGTGATGCACAATGTGTGAGTGTGTTCGCTATTAGAAGGTGCTGCTTGTTTTTACTGAAGATAGATACAGTACTGACAAATAATTCCTGCACTAAATGCGTGGGCAGCCCGGGCATAATACACGACCGCATGCCCAATCGTCACCCAGTTTCCTGGGCATTAAAGCATGAATGACCTCACAACTAAACGTAGCTTTGATTCACAAGCAACGTGGGTCATTCATGTGCTTGGCATATTTTCTTGACATGTTATCCATGGGTGTTTTACTACCACGTACTGGCAGACGTCTGGTCGACTGGTGCAGGATTCAAATATCTTCACTGTAGCACAGCACCACAATGAAATAGAAGTTGCTCGTAGACACCTCACCAATAACCCTTGGTTTTGAATACCATATTTGTGTCTGCTCCACCGGATATGAATTTCTGTCAAGTACACGTGCACATTATAATTCATATCCTTATCGGAAATAATAACAGTAATATCATGCGTGTCACTCACGTAAGCCTTATCGTGTCAAAGGCCATTGGCTCTCTTTATGATAATTTTTTCAGGTTTAGTGGAGTTCACCATATTAGGTCTTCTGGCACAAGGAGAAACGTTTGCACTAAAGGAATTCAATTAAGACTAGAACACTTTCTGCAGCTACACAGAATGCCGGAGATCCGCAGTGGCCTACAGTACAGACATGTTATTCCTGCACCAGTCAACCAGTCGTCTGCTAGTGCCCGGTTGTACAAACATCCATGGATAACGTCAAAAGACTAAGCCAAGCCGATTAACGGCCCACGACGATTTCAAATCAAAGCTACATTCAGTTGTGAGGCCATCCATGCATCCATGCTCATGAAACTGGTTGGAAATCGGGCGTACGGTCGTGTATCATGCGCAGGCTGCCCACGCATTTAGTGCAGGAATTGAATTAAATGTGGACACTGTAGTGGTTACGATACCTGGCTCCCAAGCGTATGTTTGCATGTTCGAATCTTTGCTGGATGCAAAAGCGGGTTGGCCTGGTCGCTATTTGAAAGTGTGTCATTGTGGAGGGCTGTATATGGTTCTTCTGGAACTGAAAGACCCCTTGGAACTATTCGTGAAGTGAAGAGAATTTCTTCCCGGTTCCAGGTTTCTATCTTGTCGCAACATGACCTAAGCTGTTGAAAGCGACGTAGAACACCATTCTTTCATTTCTTCCTTCTACACAGAATGTCGATGGGTTGAAATGGTTTGGTCATTGTCATTACTTATGTCACTATAGGTATAATCGTCACTAGCCTGTTATGCAGTCTAAGACAGGCCTGCTGCATATGAAGTAATGCATCATTTTTATAGAGCTTATTTCATTTCAAGTGACAACATGTTTAATAATCTCACAGCGATATTTAGCTGCGAAATATATCACTACATTTCTTATTGGTATGAGCGATCACTGAACGCAATATTCCTTAAGAGCTGTAACAACTATTTGTATTACCTTCCAAATTAATTTAGTGTACCATGTGCCGTGCTTTCAATAACTTGATTTCACGTGCGGGCAAAAGAGATCAGATTAGTTGAAAAAAATGGCAACGACTCAAATTGTATACAATTAATTCAGAATTTCGCTTTTCGTCACATTTATGCCAAATGTGGCTAATTCGTGATTAGCCAGTTGTAGGTAGTGAGTAACCGGCGAAAACACCGCCTAACCCCAAGTCACTGGCAACATTCTCACATGCCCAGGCCGGGATTCGAACCCATGCAGTGGTGAGAGATAGCGTGCAGTCAGTGGCGGCGCCTTAGACCACACGGCCGTCGGAGCAGGCTCTGTATACAATCAAGCATTGACAAACTCAATGTTTGTCAAACATAGAATCTAACATTGACAGAGCAATGCTTTCCATACAGACCTAATCTCAACCAGAACCTGTCTGGCCACGATAAAATGTAATTATCTCACTCCTTATGCTGGCTGGGGCCAATACAAAATAATGCAAAAAAAACTGTAAAATGATTGAAACCCTGGCACATGGGTACTCATCTGAGGGTACCCACTGAAAACTATCCAATGGAAACCAACATGACGGGGTTTATATGGTTTTCAAATATATTTGCGTCCTTGTGCTTTGGATGAAAGTAGCCTTAGCATTGGAAGAGTTACTTTGCTACCCAGTCTCCTGGGCATGGATGCACGGATGACCTCACAAATGAACGTAGCTTTGATTCGCAAGCTACGTGAGTCAATGATGTGCTTATCTCTTTTTTTGACAAGATTTCCATATGTGTCTGTACAACCAGGCACTGAGAGACGACCGGCCGACTGTTGCGGGAATTAAATGCCTGTACTGTAGCTGTATGATCTAGATGCAAACTGATTAACCCTTTTAATTATGAGGCTACTTTTGTCCAAATCACAAAGACACGAAGATTTTTGAAAATCATTTAAACCCTGTCATATTGGTATACATTGGATATCTCTCGCAGGCTAATCTCAGATGAGTACCAATGTGCCAGGGTTTCAGTCATTGTTTCATGTTTTTGCATCAATTTGTATTGGCATAACTATCAACCAGCAGCATAAGGGTTGAGCTCCGAATCACAGCATCTGCTGTAGATGTAAGCTGTAAGTCATTGGTATTCCCATCATAGGATTAGGACCAGTCCCATGTTGGGAACTTTGATTAATGTACATGCACATCGTGTGTGGACTACTCTCACGGTAGAAAGGCGGTGTTCCTGTAAATGAGTTGTCTAGCCCATGCCGTAAATCATCTGATTCCCCACGAAACATTTCGAAAAAGTCTCAAGAAAGAAATTCTGACAAATGGACTTCTCTGGAGAGGACTTGCGCTGGGAGACACCACCGTAACTGAGTGCTCTCCCACGTGTTGCACTCACCATGTGAGTAACTTGGAGTTAGGCGGTGTTTTTTGCCGGGTACTGCTGTTTCCTCCATTTCTTACAACTGGCTATTCACGAATTAGCCACAATATGGCATACATGTGAATAAAAAAGAAATTCAAAATTTCCAAGTGTTCCACGTCATCATAATACCTTAGTAGGAATGGAAGGTATATGTAGGCTCCAGTATGGATCTTAAATGAATTCACAGAGCATATTGGCTTCTTTCAACCCACAAGGGGCACACCTTATTGGCTTGCTCAATGTTGTGCAATAGGAGTTGGCACCTCACTGGTGAGGTATGGCACCCTACTCTCATTATAATATAAGGGGGATGTGAGGATCTGTCTATGGATACCATGCATATTAAAGATTCCTTGGTCCTCTTTGGATCTGAGGACTCTGCTCTTACTCTCCTTCTTTCACTAAGAATTATTATGCTTTTTTCAACAGTGACAAATGACCACTCTTATGATAATATTGTATGGCACTAAATGGCCTTTGAGTGCCGATGTGCCTTTAAGTCCTCATTCATTCATTGACTTCTTCCATGATCATGCGTGCAGGTGGGCTACCCCATTACCGATCCCTCAGGCACATGCTGTATGTCACCCATTTACCCAAAAGAGGGAGTGCAATTAGTCTCAAGTAGGAACTTCTAAGGAATACATACTGTATAACTGATTAATTTGGCGTGTACTTAAGTTGGCGTTTTTTTTTCAAAAAGGTATTTTCCCTGTGTTCATTTTGGCGTCTGGAGCAGTCAGAACAACGCCATCTTTATGTAGACATATTTTTATGCGACCTTTGATTTGGCGTTAATGGGCATTCGCCAAAAAACGCCAAATTAAAAACCACGCTAAATTAACCAGTTATACAATACATGGCAGATGCGCTAAAGAAAGGGGATACCCCAAAAATCAAGTAATCTAAAGTGTGCTGCAATTCATCTCAAATCCCTAACAAAAAATTGCAAGTAGTCTCTATAACTTTAATCAATAAACTTACATAAAATACCAAAGAGTCCTATGCATTTCCCTAATTGATAGGAAATAGAGTTGCTTCATATTCAACCTTCAATATTCATATTGCAATCAATATTGCAAAAGACTACCGATATTTCTATAAGTATTCCTACTTGACTGATTGTATCAAATTCTCCTGTTTTCCGTTAATAGGACACGTTGTGCTGCTCTTCGTAATTTTGCTTTTGCCTCTTTTCCACAAAAAATCTAGCCGTGTCATAACTAATGTGAGTCATTAATGGTGCAGGAAATGGGAGCATACTATGCAGGAAATGACTGTCTGTCCTCCAGTCAGTGGTGTCTACTAGCATGTGTCGAGCTGAATTCACACAAGGCCATGAGAGACGAGAAGCATCGTAGACTTCACAGTGCGAATCTGGCCCTTAAGTGTACCTCCAGCATCGTTGCCTAGCCTAATTTACTTATAAATTCGTTGTTGAATTTGACAATGCTTTTCCTTCATCCTTATCAATATTGGTGTACCCTAGGGTCAACTGGTCGACTTCAATGTGCATGAACAGATTGCTGTGTATCAGATCTACATAATATATTGGGTTTGAATTTGGCAGCTTTGGGCATAAGAGAATGTAGCCTTTGACTTGGCGTATGTGTTTTTCCCATGCCCTCAATCTTCCTCTGCCAATGATTACTGCCAGTACCAATCGATAATTAATGGCTCAATGTCACAAAAAGCTCAATTGAAGTGGTAGGGCTAGTAGCCCTATAATCTCTAATCTATTCTCAAATATCTATTAGCACTATACATCCATGCTAATTGCTAAAAAGGTCATATGACTAGACAAGTGAAAAAAGATGAGAATTAAAATACCAAAATATCATTTAGAACTCGGTAAAGTTATATTCAGCTTAACACTTGTTCCATGTCTACTAGAGTAGTGGCGCTAAGAGATGTAACGTTTTATTAACATGAAAAGCCCTTTTTCTTTATGAGTATAGGCTAGCACTTTTGCCAAACCCTTTAAAATCCCACCTACATAAGCAGTGCTGTCAAATAGCATGTCTCGACCACCCCCCTTCCCTGCCCGCTAATGATCATTCATAAATGGTTTGCCCTCCTCCTTATCCCAAAGAGTCCCGGATAACATCACTAATGCCTTTGAAATTGCTTTTGCCAAAATTGAGATAATGATGCTGATTCATGTATTGCAATGTTGATTCTTATCCTAGCAATGCATACACAACTCTAACCTCTCACCTTTCGTTGTCTTGACAGCCAATATCTCGTGTGTGACATGTCCAGGACTAGCAGGCTTGCCCCAATGGCTGAGCTGTCTACAGTGCTGCCCTAATTAATTACTAAATGCCTATCACCAGTGCCTGAGGTTGAAAACCTTCCACTGGATCAGGAGGCAGGTTGGCCTGGTTGCTATATAAATGTGCGGCGTTGTGGAGGGCTGTCTATGCATAGCCCTTCTTCAACTAAATGACACATTGGAACTATTTGTGAAGAAAAGGGAATTTCTTTCCATTTTTTATGGTTTCGGTCTCGTCGCGATATGACCTAAGCTGTTGAAAGCAATGTAAAGCGCCATTCCTTCCTTGACAATCCAGCTCAGGTTATGAAATGTTGCAAGTGTCTAGGCCTTACACCTTAATGGCCTTAAACAAAATACCAAATCAACAACAGGTTTTTTTTCAGGATTTTGTTGTTTATTGCCATATTTCTATCATCTTGTTATCATGACTAGCCAGTATGCTGTTGTTTAACGTTTCTTACCTGTATCTATCCCTATATAGCAAGTGAATAGGACTGAAGTACCAAAAAGTAAAAATGTACTTGACAATGTAAATTGATGTGATAAATAATAGAAGTCTTGAAAGGACATTATTTACAATGCTTCTATTTTACATTTACACCACTTTCTGAAAAGTGGGCCCCTCAGAAAAAAACAAGTGAGAAATTAAAGCAAACTATTGCAAGCATCTATGATTTTGAGAAAAGAATGAGCAACAGAAAGGTTAGCCTTCCAAGTTAGGATTATTTGCCAAATCTTACATGATATGCTTCAAACCAGTCGTACGTGACATGCTCTTCTGCAAAATGGCAATCAACATAATAAATTGGAAAACATGTTTTGACAGGCATCGCTAGTAGATAATTCATCAAGGGAAGCATATGTTGAGCACCTGCTAATAATGCATTTGAGCAATTGATATATAAGACGTTAGTGCTAGAGGGCAGGATATAGCTCTGATATTATCATCAGCAGGTTCTCCAGTTTACAACATCAAACGCACAAAAGAACCATAGCCATTGTTTTAGTAGGCAAGTGTCTTTGAAGATACACACTATAAAAGATTAAATTGAACGAATAATCTATACATTCATTCATCAAACAAGTCCTACTGTCTAATGCTGTTATACTGGACACCACAAAGAAATGTGAAATTTTGTTTATCATTATGTTTTCTTCCATATCAAGCTGAATCGTTAGAATAGCCTATTGTCTATGGTGGAGGAAACCGAAGTACTTAGGGCTATTCCATTTGAATGTACATGGGGGGGGGGGGGTGGAACGCTCACAATTTCAGACCCCCCCCACCCCATGATTTCTTTTTCATGTAAACCCCCAATTTTTTCATCTTGACCCCCTCCCCCCATGATTTTTTAATAGGTGAGCGTTCCATCCCCCCCCCCCCCCCCCATGTACAAATGGAATAGCCCTTAGTGATATCACTGCCAAAAGCAAAGTCACTGGCCCCTTTTTTCCCCACACACCTCAGTCCACACCATGGAAAGGCATACTAAATCATTTGCTAAAATAATGCAAAAAGAATTGCAAAGTGCAACAATTCAAACTCAACATCGTGTATCAGGAAGCGCAATTAGGAAGAGATAGAGTACAATCATTTTGAGAACAGGATCAAATGCCTTGTCTAGGTTAAAAGCTAGTCAGTAATTCACAAACGGGCATCATAAATCAGTGCAGTTATTCAGCATCAGGTATCAGCAGTAATTGTATTGTGTTTGCTAAATGTACAGATTAATGGGATGTTAGCACTGCACTTGTAGAGTTGCATTTAGCACTGGGTGGGTACATACATCCTTCTTTGGAATACCTAGTTCCCTTGGAGATGTGCAACGATGACGCAGGTTTAAAGACCTGACACATTGAACAGGTTCCCATTTATTGTTAGTCATAGCCCATTTGTACAAAAGACTTCCTTTCTTTCTTCACCCAATCTCAGATATCTCTATCTTTTTGTATTTTCCCATTATGAATATTTCATAACAGTCTCTTTTATATGCATTTAAAATTCAGAATTTCGTTTTTCGTCTCCTTTTCTACCATATTGCGGCTAAGTCGTGACTAGCCAGTTGTAACTTAAACCGGAGTACCAGGCAAAACAACTGCCTAACCCCAAGTCACTGGAAAATTCCTCACATGAACTTTGAAGCTCACATGAAGCTGCACAGTGATTGGAGAAGCATCAACATGATACTTAACATACAAAAACTGGCAACATTTGGCAATGATAACATATCTTTCTTCTCAGCAATATTAGCTAGTCCTCTTTGGAGAGTTTAATTAGCCAAGGATAAACTGGTTTTATTGCAAGTAGATAGATAACAGTTTTATGTTTTGTGTAGTGGAAAAATGAAAAGTGTCTACTGTAAGTGTTATACTTTGCCAAGGCATTTGACACTATAGAATGATTATTCAATGGTATGGTTTTAGTTGACAAGCAATTGAACGAAACCAAAGGTTATTTAAAACAAAAAGAATAATGGGGGATTTTGTTAGGAAATGTTGATGCACACCATGTTGATTCTTCTTCAATATCTTGTTTTCAACATATGAACATGACAATTCTCACATAATGCAAAGTCATTAGCCTGTAGAATAGATGCGTAATACGCTATATCCAGTCAAAAATTAGTAATGGTGAGCAGCAGATTTGCCGAGCAATAGTTCACTCAGACAGTTGCGGTAGTCTGGATACAAGCTCTGACAATTGGGCATAATTTGCAAATTGATATATTAACATACAAAATAGTTTTTCTGTTTCATCAAGCACTTGCCTTAACAATTTAGGTTTCACTCGAACTTGGAATGTGACAGTCATACAGAGTTTGTGACTCAACTGGATAAAAATTGATCTTTTAAAAAGCACTAATGAAAAAAACTCATTAAAATATATTCAATGAATTTTGTAGTGAAAAATCAAATTACATTTATATGGAATTTAATGAAATAAATATATTGAAATAAAGTCAAAATTAAACCATCTAGTCGAATGCCTAGTAAATAAGCTAGAAAAAGTTGTTACTGGCAGGACTTGCCAATCCAGTTTCGAAAGTTTAATTAGCCAAGGATAAACTGGATTTATTGATAATAGATGTATGACAGTTTTAATTTTTGTGCGGTGGAAAATAAAAAAAAACTACTTTAAGTGGGAGACTTTGCCAAGGCATTTGACACTGAAGAACGATTATACATTTATCGATGGCAAAAGATTCAATTTTGGTTACAACTTTATCAGTTTAATACTTCTCAATTCTTATTCTTGTGTCGAGTAAAACAGTTTTAATTACTATGCGGTGGAAAATGATCGAACAATGACTTCTATAAGTACTGTAAAAACCTTTATTACAAAGCACATTTTTATTCATGCAACTGCCGTCTGAATATGATCGTGACCATTTAATTACAAGCGTCAACTGTATCACCGCTAGATGGGGCATTGTTATGCTATTTTGAATGTATATCAGTACCAGTAATATATGCGTTATTATCACCTAGCGCGAAATGGGTGAAATTAAAAGGAGCGCGATAATAAAGGGTTTTACAATATTAGACTTTGCCAAGGCATTTGACACTTTAGAATGAATGTACATTTATTGATGCTTAAAGATTCAATCTTGGTTACAACTTTATCAATTTAATACAACTTCTAAATTCTTATTCTTGGGTTGAGTAAAACAGTGATAACTATTGTGAAGTGGAAGTTGAAAAATGACTGCTATACGTGTTTCCGAGGCATTTGACACTATAGAATGATTATGCATATATATGGATGCTTAAAGATTCAATTTTAGTTACACCTTTATCAGTTTAATACATTTTTTACATTCTTATTCTTGTGTTGAGTAAAACAGTTTTAATTATTGTGCGGTCTTTAGAACTTGACATTTTTGGGACTGCATTTTACACCGTCACATATGCACCGTTTGTATCTTCAGCTTGGGGACTTTGCACGTTTGGTCCTGCTCACTCTGTCTGATACAGTTACTGTTAGCAGCTCTATGCGTGTATCAATATTTCATCCAGACGTAAGCGGCAGATCAGCCACTATGGGGCAGGCCGTCACAATATCCATAAATTCTGTTGTTTATTTGTGAAAAGATTTACATCCCTGTATACATGGGTCATATCAACGTTGACGAGTTAGAAACCCGAGGGATTATTCAATTGTAGAATATTCATGCATATCACCTGAGAATACATTTATCAAGCAAGCAGTCCTACAGTGCTTTCTACATATAGCCTCCTGGGCAGAGCGGTTGAATGCATTACGAAAAGATCGCTCTCTATATCCCACCGTCTTTCAAGTATTACTACTTGGTACTTCATCAAAGCTTCTGTTTTCTTTTCTTATATAATCATATTATTCTCTTTTCTAATATAATCGGATAATTCTGATTATTATCTATACCATATGCTTCTGTACTACTTGTATGCACAGGCAATAAACATTCAGCATAATGCTACATCTGATCCATATTCATACTTTGCTCAACCTTCAAAACTAACGAAGTCCAAATCGCATTTTTTGCTCACCCACCAAATATGATAAAGTCCTAATCTCATACTTCGTTCAACCACCAGATCACTGTCCTCATACTCCCCTCAACCGCTCATCAGTTGCTCATTTCATTCCCCATCAATTGCCCATCATTATACTTGTTCATTCCTGGTTGCTCATCAATCCAGTGCTTTTTTGTGGGGAACAGGTGAAGCCATATCACACTCTGCCGCTAGCCTTATGCGATATGGCTTCTCGCAGGACAACAGGCCTTATCTCATGATTGGCAAAATCCATGGCTTTTGATTGGTCAATTGGCCCATGATATGAAGCTGTGTTGTGAACTTCCTTCAATTCACCTCTCAGAATCTTTTATTAACCTCTCAGAATCCTATATTAACCTCCAAGGATTCTTATATTAACCTACTGTTTTTTAGTGTAGGGAGAGTTGAGCATCGCATCAGATGATTATGCCCATGATGCAATTCCCAATTCTCCCTACCCCAAACATTGCAAGATGGCTGCCCCTGTAGCATTCCCTGCCGCTAGAACCAAATCAATGCTAAATGAGAAGATTTGCACACCTGTCAGAGGAGGAGAGAAATGTGAAGAAAAAGAATGTTATTCCTGGAAACACTCAGCGTGCAAATAATAATGCAGCAAAAACTCTGAAGGCCTATTTAGCAGAAATAGAGGAGGACTAGCAGAAATAGAGGAGGACTGCGCCTCGGGTGATACAGCCCTCTGATTGCGAGATATAAATTGTATCATATTGCCAAACAGTTGATAACTAATAATATCCCTTTTTTTACAAAGAAAATTACTAATAATAGCTATATCTATATATATGTATATTGAGCAATCAATTAATCAATCAATAGATAGATAGATAGATGTAAATATGTTATTATATATATAAGATCAGGTGGAATCATTTCCTTGGCAATTTGTTTTGGGTCAAACCATATTTCAAATGGCCTAAATCGACATTTTTTTCTACCATCATAATAGTCATGTAGGGATAAACACAACTGGAATTTAGTTTGCTTATGAAAGACAGTTGTGCCAATTCAATTTCGGGAACCCCCTTATGTAGAGAACAGCATGATAACCAAGCCAGCATGATAACATGCATGAAAGTAGGAAGGTTTTGGCAGTGATACCAGTATCCATTAATGTTTTGTAAAGTGCTCATACAAAATGGATGTCCTGCCAGAGACTTGAATTAGCTTTTAAACAATCAGTCATAGCTGACTGATTTACTTTTAACATATAACGGGTAAACTTGGAATAGAGGCCTTTTGCATTGGAGATTCAGGCATTGAAAATGAAGGTACTAAGTAGGGAAAGGGGTTGAAAGTCAAAACTGACTTCTAGAAAAGGGGATTTATAATGGCTCATAAATAAGTCATGTGCTCACTTATGTATCCCCTCTTGTTGGATCACAGTCAAAGGATAAGCTTCCTAATTTCTGAATCCCGAAATACAAGAACTACACGAAACGGTGCCTTTCAGGTGAAGGGAAGTGTTCAAATAAATTAAGTGGTGAGCACGGGTTGGTTACAGAGCTCCGGCACAATATGCACCTGTTAAATAATGGATTTATTTCTCGAATTAAGATTGTCAGAGGACACCCACGTCACAAAGACCATATTGCTCGAAGTTGATGCCACCTACCTACTCGTACATTGTACTCGGCTGACGCCTCATCTAATAAACTCGCGGTCATGGGGCATCTGCGAGACGCACGTACGGTTGAATGTGTTATTCTATATATGTATTTACATACATAAATACATGCATACAAACACACACACACACATATATAGATATGTAGATTATATATCTATATAATATATATATAGTATATAAGTATATATGTGTAGTGTGTGTAGAGTAGAGTGTGTGGGCTAGCTCTATACACCACACAGACACAAACACACGTCACTACAACCCATCATACGAGACTACACTCACACGTCACACACACACCACGACACACAGCACACATACTATCACTATATATCTACATATATACTAATATATATGTGTGTGTGTATGTATGTATGTATACTATATATATATATAATATATCTATATATATATATATATATATATACACTATATCTATACTATGTATGTACTGTATGTATGTATGTATGTATATATATACTATATATACTATATATATATATACTATATATATATATATATATATATAATATATATATATATATATATATATATCCATATACCAATGCCATGCATCTTGAATGGCTTGTTTGCGGGATGTTTTTTCAAGATCTGATCTACTGAAGCTTTCTTAAGCAAAGTGAATCCACCTTTTGAAATGGAATTTTGCCTCGATTGGTCTGTATTCTACCTTGTTACATTTGACTGAATTTTATTTGCGTTTTTTTGTATTTTGCAGAATCATATATTAAAACACACAAGCTGGAGATGAATGCCTCGTTTAAGAGCATGGTCTATTACTAAATTGTGGCTGATAGCCAATACTACCCAGACAACTGTCTGGTCTGATCACTAGTTAGCCTTCGTTGAACTCGACTGAAGCTGGTACTATCCACATAGGAAACACTAATTTAGCGACGGTGATTTAGTGGCGAATAGCCAACCATAGCCATAAATATTC
>OZ012687.1:41367450-41372450 GCA_963942565.1 Maea johnstoni
CTCGCACATATGATAACGTACGTTAAATCAGCCAATCAGAGATCGCGCTGCTCGCTAGTGCGGGACACCAGGTGCTAGTCTTGTTCGAGGCTATTCACGACTGTCTAGCTCGATGTCCACGCCGTGTGTGCCTAGCACATCCAGGAAATCAGTCGTCATTCTCGTCTTTATCTGGGTCCTTCTCTCTAAAGTCTCCTTTCATAGCCAGGATGAGCCACTGATGAGTTCTATTGATGGCCAGCGTAGACCGCTCCTGGCATTCTGATACTCATATCCCCGCTCATCTCAGCATTGTAATTACTTTCCGCTATGCTAACAGTGCGACACGACACCCAATACAGGCCAAATGCCCGCAATTAAACTCGCCTAATGGCCGTCCAATAAGAGGGCGAACTGGGACGTAATTATCTGAGTCACTGAGTCGCTTTTTCGCGGAAGCCTTAAGAAAAATGACTATCCTCATCTCCGTTGCCACCTCAAGTAGTGGCGGTACTTGTAATAGACTACACTTCTTTGTATATTTGCGTAATTAACGTTGTCGCTGACATATGATGGATATAATTTAACCCTTATCCATCTGGTGGCTAAATTGGCCAATACGAAATTATGCAAATCGCCTGAGAAGTGAGACTGAAACCCTGCAACATGGTACTCATCTAGGAGTGCTCAGCGAGGGCTATCCAATGAATACCAACAAGACAGGGTTTAGATGGTTTTCAAAAATATGTATCCTTGTCCGTTGGGGGAAAGTAGCCTCAGCATTGGAAGTGTTAACCAGCAAAAATTCAGCGAGCAGTCAGTGACAACACACTAGACCACTCGGCTATCAGGACATAGCCCCTCTCGGTCCCTATTTTAGTTAAAACCTTAATTGGGTTTGCTTTCGTGGTAAAATATAGTTTATACGCCACAGACCGTGACCCTGTTATCCATTAACCTATTTCGATTGCAACGTAGTTTGGCTTTGTGTCTTACAATGGTAGGGAGACACTCGTCTCTTTCGTACATACGTGATTGTTTGAAGTCAAATTTAACCCATTTGTTTTTTCACGCTGTTCAATAACTTGGCAGGGTATTTTACCAGCACCCAATGAATAAATTTCTAAGCACTGCAGTTTGTTAACATTGTTCACACTATTTAATAGTTTTGCAGAATACTTCTTCTTTCACTCAATGAATAAATTTGCGCATTTTATAAATATCTGACATTTAGTTCAATGTAAATGATACGTAAAATGTTAAACCCTGGTGATCCCAATGTTTAATCCTTTCCACATATTTCTGATGCTAAATTGTAAAGTGAATTATTGACCAAAATTCCAGCATCAGGTGTTTATTTTTGATGATCTCATAAAATGTTAGTCCACCATAGCCATGTAACATATCAATATTAACCCTTTCATGCCTGTAGCAGCCATAAGAGCCCTGACTATATGGCTTATATCTTTGTGACTAGAGCACTTTTTGTAAAATATTTGAAGGAGTAATGTTCATCAGAACCCAACCTATAAATCTCCTTCAAATATTTTGTGAATCTATGATTGATTTAAAAGTTATATTCAAAAATATCAAAAGTCCAAACGACATCTGTCAAAGAGATCTCTCTAGGGTTGAAAGGGTTAACCTTAAATCAAGCACAGCATTCTGTAAGCCAATCATCCGTATTTCCGAGCTATGACGAAACTTTTAGAATGGTGAGCCCGAGGCTCTCCATTAAATGCATTTGATTATCTCGCACCTGTATATATAATGCCGGCATTGTTCTCTAAGTTATATTACCACATATTAACCCTTGTGCTGCTGGTAGCTAAGTTGGCCAATACAAAATAATGCCAAAATCTTGAAAAGACACCGAAAGCCTGGCATATGGTACTCATGTAAAAGTACTCAGTGAGAGCTTTCAAATGAGTACCTACATGACAGGGTTTGGTTGGTTTTCAGAAATATTGGCATCATTGTACTTTGGACGAAAGTAGTCTCAGCATTGGAAGGGTCAAATGCGTGACTGGCATTGGAAGCGTTAAATTGCATGCATCTAAATATATCAAAATGGCAAAAATCAATAATTTCACCGATACCAAATCGCCTTACACCCATGCTATCCGTATATAGCACAATGGCCAAAGAGCACACCCTCACTAGGCTATATAGACCCCGAAACACCCGTTCGAAGGCACCCTCATAACAACCACTCTTCACGTGTATAAATCTAAGGCAATCGTAGTTCCGGAAGAAATGAATATATAAAGCGGCAAAGTACTTAACTTACGGCGTCATTCAGCAAGCAATAGGAAAATAATTTACGGACAATTCTGGTACGTCCCAGAATTGTAGTAACAATTCTGGAAGAAAACGTGTACCAGAATTGTATAGTCAGACAATTCTGGTACGTTCTAGAATTACTACATGTGTACAATTCTGGTACGTACCAGAATTGCACAAATCTCGTACGTACCAGAATTGAGGTCGCAAAGTAGAACATGACCATCGGTCTCATCACGTCGTAAATGCTAGCCTAGGAGAAAGGTGAACTGAACATAAACATTAACACATCTAATATATTCTATTCATAATCTAGGGTAATCTGGTGCATAATTATCAATTGATCTTTCAGGAAAAAGAGACACATTCAATTAGACATGTTTAATAGAAACTATTAAAGTTTGATTGTGATAAGTGATTAAGTGCGTCATTATGTCTTTAATGCTTCAGGTGGGTGTTAATTTTTTATTATGATGTTCAAATTGATTACGTCACTCAGATCCTCTGTGATTCTGGTACGTGTACGTGTTATCTTATTCTTTGTTGTTAAAAACTGTACTTGAGATCTCTTACACACGTTTACCATTTCCGGTATAGACTCTTCATATTCTCAACGTCTCGATGCTTCAACCCTTCCAATGCTGAGGCTGCTTCGGTACAAAGCACAAGGATGCAAAGGTTCTTTAAAACATATCTAAATCAAGTTATCTTGGTACTCATTGGATAGCTCTCGCTGAGCTCTCTTAGATGAGTACCCATATGTAAGGGTTTCTGTGAATTTCAGGTGTTTGCATCATTTTGTATTGGCCAATTTACCACCAGCACCATAAGGGTTAAGTTTGATGTTGCAGTACTTAGGTATACGTTTGTAGGATATATGCAGCTATAAAATTGCATGGTGATTCTTTCTTAGCCGCATTATATCAAAGTGCTATATTTTTATACCGCTAACTCGCGGGTTGCCCGATTAACAGAGCGATACGAGACGAAACGATCACTCGCTACAGTGCCGACATTTAATTCATGCACTAAATGAGTGGGCAGCCCGGGCATAATACACGACCGCACGCACGATTGCCACCCAGTTTCTTAGGTATGGATGCATGGATGACCTCACAACTGAACGTAGCTTTGATTCTTAAACTACGTGGTGCAATAATATATTTGACTTAGTGTTTTGACATGTTATCTATGGGTGTTGGTAAGGCCAGGCACTGGCAGACGTCCAGTCGACTGGTGCAGGAATTAAATGCCTGTACTGTACCCCCATCACCACCCAAATATCCGAGAGATCAAACTGGATCCACGCATGTTAGAACGTCACCACTAGACGGAGGTTAATTATTGGTGGTTTATTCCAGATAATGGTTATAGTTACGTCAGAGAATTCCAGAAAAAAATCATAACTTCAATATCGCACAAGGAATTCCAAAACTCATAACCCCCAAAATCGAACCGCCTTCCCTTGAATGCTTAGAATTATACATTCCAACCATTTTCGAACGATATGAATATATGATATTTGCACTTGAGGTCTACGGCATTTGAGCGAACAGAACAAGTCTTAATACACGTGAAGGCATTAGCTGCCGCTATTCTGGCATTCTATAACATCAGCCAAGTGTGTGATATTGTACATGGCACAAAGCTAGATTATGCTAAAGCTCCCTCTTTCTCCCCCCCCCCCCCCCCCCCCCCCAAGTCGGCAAGGAGACATTGACTCTTGACTATAGGCAAATGGAATATGCCACGTGGATTGTTTATCAAGCCCTCCAAGGCAGGACTGGGCGGGCATGGAGTGGAGGTTGGGCGTGTTGCTGTGCCGGGCAACTTGGAGCGCTACACAGCATGTCAGCACTCATCTACGATGGTGCAGGTGTGAACGACAGAAACATAATATTATTTTCCCGCTGTTTTTCTGGAGAACGAGAGAATTCTTTTTGGCTGTGTTTGGAAAACGGTGGATAAAAAATTGATTTTTTTCTGCTGTTTTTGGAAAAACAGTGTATATTTTTCTGTCGTCTTTCAGAAAAACAGATTTTTTTCTGCGGTTCACAACTGCATCAACGTTTATCTCAGCGTGTATATATCATATGTGTTCGCCAGTGGTACCGCGAGATTCTCAACAAAAACAACAACAAACAAAGAACAAATAAAAGAACATCACTTAGGTTTTCAGGCTTTGAGGGACTCTGACAGATCACGTTTGTCACGATTATAGTGATGCAGCCTGGAGGATGAACGATTACAATCCCTTCGGCATGCCGCCGTGGCATCAAAGGCGACGTCCTAATGTCCCTGATAAGCACAAACATGGCCGCATCGACCATGTGTCAGGGAGTCGACCAGGCGGAAAGGGGTCCCTGACATTTAATGGCAGGGGCTGGCAGCGGAGACACTCTAGAGGGACTGGCTGTGATGAGATAGAACTCACCTCATGAGACGATGGCTGAGCAGCGTTGACAGATCCTACAGCGCTACGGTATGGATTTTAATTACTGAAACATAGGCGAGTGATTTTTTTTATCGCCCAGTCGCCCTGATCAACTCGTCAGCCCAGGGTAGCCCGTCTACAGTTCCTGGTTACATTTCGTGGATACTTTTTAAGGGTTATTCCTTGTACTGATGGTGACTAATCTGACCAATACAAATGATGCAAAACACTGAAATATGACTGAAACCCTGGCACATGGGTACTCATCTGAGAATACTCGGCGAGAGCTATCCAATGAATACCA
>OZ012687.1:41377450-41386410 GCA_963942565.1 Maea johnstoni
AGTAGTAGTAGTAGTAGTAGTAGTAGTAGTAGTAGTCGTAGGACTAGCAGCAGCAGCAGCAGAAGTAGTAGTAGCAGTAGTAGTAGTAGTAGTAGTAGTAGTAGTAGCAGCAGCAGCAGTAGTAGTAGTAGGAGCAGCAGCAGCAGCAGCAGCAGCAGTAGTAGTAGTAGTAGTAGTAGTAGTAGTAGTAGTAGTAGTAGTAGAGTAGTAGAAGTAGTATTATGTATCATTTATTGACTCTAGAATTCTACAAAAGTAGTAGTAGTAGTAGTAGTAGTAGTAGTAGTAGTAGTAGTAGTAGTAGTAGCAGCAGAAGTAGTATATATCTTAAATGACTGTATGTATCATATACGAAATTATACTTTGAAATGTTGTTCTCTATTTTGGAGCAAAATTCAAACATTTCCTGCAGTACAACAGTATTCATGCAGGAAGTCAAAAGTGGCGCGGAAAAGGAGGATTTATTGCATTTCAACGGAAGATAAATGACTTGTCGTCGTCAAGTGATTTCTGTAATCATATTTCCAAACTGAGGTGAACTAATCACCTGGTACGTGCAGTTGCTAGGCTGCCGTGCGCCTGCGCTGTGCTTCGCGGAGCGATCGCGACGTGATCGCCCCTAATCCTATGCAAACCACCTTATCCGGGCGGCTCAGGCGCCAAAGCCTTCCCCACATGCCCTGGCACACCCTGAGCCGCCGCCGCGTACAGCACACAATCACCTAATTGGCATTTAATCATTTTTCTACGATGGTGCAGGTGTGAATGGCAGAAAATAATTAGATATATTTTTCTTTGCAAAAACAGCAGAATTAAAAAAAAAAATTTGTCGCTTATTTTGTTTATTCATTTTATTTCTATCTAGCTCTGTCCGTAGTCTCACTGATCTTACTGAGTTGATTTCACTCCAGGTTAAGTTCTGAATAAATCCTAAAGTGGTACAAACAGCAACTTCTGAAAACAGTGCTGCCTTTTATAGGTTGAGGGAGACTTCACAACTCTCCTGTAGTGGTGGCGGCATGGTATTAAACCGAATTCAGCCTGAGAAGCAGGCTATACCTAGTCTCCTCAGCGTACAGTACAGCCACGACACAATCACCAAATTGGCATTTAATCATTTTTCTACGATGGTGCAGGTGTGAATTATTTTTTCTGCTGTTTTTCTAAAAACAGCAGATTTCTTTTGAAATATTTTGTTGATTATTTTTTCTGCTGTTTTCGAAAAACAGATGAAAAAACATCTTGTCGCTTATTATCCGATGTTTTTGAAAAAAAAACACGGTGGAATAAAAAAAAAATTGTCTTTTTCCAGAAAACAGCGGAAAAAACTCATTATTTTCGCCGTTCACTCCTGCACCATCGTAATTTTCTACCTTGGTATCGTGCGTATTTATTCTCCGTCAGAAGTGGGCTGCCCCATTTGCCGGGCGCTCCAGCGTACCAACGACCAATATATCGTAGGTATGTCTGTTTATTAACTTACTACAGATGGTATACGGAGTCATGGAACGGATACGACATTGACCACTCGATCAAGATCTATATGAGGTCCACGTGACATTTGTACGATAGCTTAATGGACTCGTTTCCTAATTACGTTTATTTTGTTATATAATTTCCTCGTTATTTTCTTTTCACGTTTCTTGTGTAAACTTTCTGATTCAGTCTCTCTTCACTAATATTTGTATTCTTTTCATTCATGTTTTTGTTTATTTTCGTATGTATATGTTCATATCAATGATATGGTCAATCAACCATACACTCCAACTACACGCTTTGTCTCGAAATTAAATGCTGATTTCTAAAACACACAATAGTTTTAAAGGCTGTAAATAAAACATCCCACATAGAGGTTCTTGGACGCGTGTGCTAGAGAATGATATTTCTTACACGAGGGGACAGAATTTTCATCTTGGAGCGAGCCTCTGGCGAGTTCCATGATGAAAATTCTGTCCCCGAGTGTAAGAAATATCATACTCTAGCACACAAGTTCAAGAACCTATTTCTGCCACGTCCCATAGATGAATAAACGGTAAATAATCGGGGAAGCTTCACATATAATGAGCGTGTCTGAGCACGTGCCTGGCAATTCTAGGTCACGTTGCTAAGCAACGAACGTGGTGCATTGTTCCATATATGGCAATCTTTACCAAATATGGTAATAAAATCATTCCAAATGCCCATTGGGAATGGCCATTGGGAATCGAATTTCTTCAATGGGTATTTCAGCCCCATAGTGGTAGAAAGTGATACCTCGTTGCCCACGTGTCACACATGATAAGGAAAGGGATAAGTTTTACAGGTAGGATATAAAATTTCCCACAGTGAAATCTCCCGCCGACAGCCATGTGCCACAATGGAATAGGAAATGTTTAATGAGGGATATGGGATTGGTTTGCGTTTTGCACACTGGGCCAGAATGATTTTCTATTCCTACATCCCTTAAAAAAAAGGTCAAAATATTATGTGTGATTTTTCATAGTTCCAGGTCATTTGAAGGTCAGGTGTTTTATCAAAAAAATTGTTTTCTCTCATAGACTGCATATCCCACGTATCGAATGGAATCATTATGGCATTTTAGACATATTGATACAAGTCCATTTTTGAGGCTTTCTGGCCCACTGTGTTGGGTGTCACTCTCTTGACATATTCCGTCCGTCGATATCCACTGACTGGACACAAGGAAGGAAGGAATTGCGTTTTACGTCGCTTTCAACAGCTTAGGTCATATCGCGACGAGATAGAAACCCGGAACCGGGAAGAAATTCCCTACTCTTCACGAATAGTTCCAAGGGGTCTTTCATGTGCAGAAAGACCATAGACAGTCCTCCACCACGCCGCACATTTATATAGCGACCAGGCCAACCCAGTCTGGTTGAGACATTCCCTACTCTTCACGAATAGTTCCAAGGGGTCTTTCAGTTTCAGAAAGACCATAGACAGCCCTCCACAACGACGAACATTTATATAGCGACCGGGCCAACCCGCTTGGAGATCCAGCGGAGACTCGAACCTGCGAACTCACGCTTGGGAGCCAGGCATCGTAACCACTAGGCCACGGCGGATCCCTTGACTGGACACAATACACGCACAGAAATAGCAGACACAGAAATGATAAG
Organism: Maea johnstoni; assembly: GCA_963942565.1. NCBI lineage: Eukaryota > Metazoa > Annelida > Polychaeta > Spionida > Magelonidae > Maea > Maea johnstoni. The sequence continues at coordinate 41,380,570 of OZ012687.1, forward strand.
AGAAGATCAAAAGTCAGTCAGTCACCCCAAGGACATCCTGCCTGCATGGTGGGGATTACTCAGGTTATATCAAAGCATGTGATATTCGTGTCATTGTTATCGGCAATTCACTTGATGAATTGCCTCATTAAAACAAGACCTGTTGGTATCCTTTACCGGTCTATTGCATTATCGGGTAATCGAGTGTAGAGTTGTAAGCCAAATGTTGTAGTGTGTTGTATGTTTATTGACTGTAGTTTCAAGATTACAAAATCATACGTAGTACAAATATTTTCTTTGGAACATAACAAATGAAAAATACACGAACTTATTAAAGAACATAAAAATGCAACAAAAAAACAGTACCAAACGCTACAGTACAGAATTAATTTGTGCACCAGTCGACCGGGTGTCTACCAGTGTCAAAAAGTCAGCCAAGCACATTAATGACCTCAATTGATAATGAATGATGTTCTCTCCTTTCCGACTGTACCACAATGTATAAAAATGAATGACTTCAAAAATGGATTCAATGCCGTATACATGATTATAGAATTTAAAAAATCATGTTGCACATGTGTGCAATTTGAAATGTTAAAGAAGCACATCAATAACCCACGTAGCTTGCAAATCAAAGCTACGTTCAGTTGTGAGGTCATCCATGCAACTATGCCCAGGACACAGGGTGGCAATCGGTCGTGTTGTCGTGTAGTATGCCTGGGCTGCCCTCGCATTAAGTGCAGGAATTAAATGTCTGTACTGACCATGTAGATATGATCAGGCAAGCTAGGTACAACCAGGCACTGCCAGTCGTCCGGTGCAGGAATTGAATATCTGTACTGTAAATGTAGATATGATCAGGCAAGCTAGCTCAATGACAGTAAGAGCAGAACACACAGAGGCGCATGGTGAGGACTAGCACGTGGGGAGGTAGTAACAGAATTACTGCTTACGTCAGCAAAACCCAACACAGTCCCCGCAGTGACTACTTAATTAGTACGTGTTTACGGAGACTGATACGCAGCATGTAGTTGACTACGTTAGCCCTTCCCGTACTGAGGTTACTTCTATCTAAAGCAAAAAGGCGCAACACATTTTGAAAACCATATAAACCCTGTCATGTTGGCATTAATTGAGTAGCTGTCGCTGAGTACTCTCATATGAGAACACATTTAACAAGATTTCAATCATTTCTTAGGTATTTTGCATTATTTTGTTTGGCTAAATAAGCCACCAGCAGTATGAGGGTTGAATTGCTAGAATGTTGGCGAAATAAGAAGAAACAAATAACATATGCTTTCCTTTTCTGTCCAAACATCAAAAGGTTTTAGAACGAAGTTAAAACTTTTGTAAAGGATTGAGAATATGATTTAACACATATAGAACATAATGAAAGTAATGGGCCTTGAAAAACAAGAAAAAAGAAAACAAACTTTTTGATATCATGATAATGATAGGAAAATAATCTATAAATATAGATTGAAGGCTACGCGGCCAAAATAGGTTCATCATTGAAAAATACTTAATTGATCAGCGTAGATCTGAAGAAATAAAAGTCTCTTTGGAAGACGAAAGGGAATTTTTCAGATACAGATTTGTCAAACTTGACTTTGTTCCATAATAATGAAAAATAAAGTTTACAAAGATACCAAGATTGATATCTCACGTATCGTCAACATGCAATGTGGAATAAAGGCAAAAATGAATAAAAAATCTGTGAAATTTGTCCTTTTTGCGAATTAGCCATTCACGTTTGTTTACTATTCAGGAAACGCAACATTTAGGGGAACAAATGTTGAAAATTTAATGGATTTCAAAGATTAAACCAGCATCCTTGCAATTACAACTTAGTGCACACACACACATACATATATATATATATATATATATATATATATATATATATATATATATATATATATATATATATATATATATATATATGTATATACATATATATACAAATAATATATACCGTTAAAAAGGAGGATAGAGTGGGTTATTACATAATAAAAGAATAATCTAAAATAGTACGCAGCAAATAGTACTTTCCTACCAACTACACTTGATCATAAACACATTTAAGTCTGAAAATACAAATTCAAATTGAGAATATGGTATCCAAGTCTAAATAAATATCTCTCCATTTCCTAAGAAATTTGTCAGTTTTCTGACCAATCTCAGCATAATACTTCTCATATTTCATCTACGTATAACTGTGATACTTAATCACATTAACGTGTGGAACTCTTCCTTTTTGTCTATTTTTATAAATATTGTTTTTTCACCATTGAAATAGTAGTATTCAATATACCATTATCCCTTTTTGAACCAAAAGTCTTTTCAATATCACTCATTTTGGAGTGGGCACAAACTTGACGAATTCTATTGAACAATCGCTAATCGTCAATACAAGCTTATTTTAATGAAATCTCTTTGATTCCCAGTAGATGTAAATCAATAGGTTTCGAAAGTCAATATACTAACATAGAATGCATTGTAGCATTGTGATTAATGCAGGGGTGGATTTAATCCTTGATTTAGATGGCTGAGGAGCAAATCCACAATCCTTAACGAGATAATTATCCTACTAGATTTGATTAGTCGTCTTGACTAGATGAATAGGGTAATATATGGGGACTTGTGGATACAAATGTACATGTGCCGCTAAAAAGAAATCTTTTACAATACAGTGCATTCTTAAACACGTTGTTCGGTATGCTAGTGCGATTATTTCTCCTGACATTTGTGGTGAACTACACAGTAAGTTGTCAGTGATTTGGGTTAGGCTGAGGTTCTTCCTTAGTACGCCAGGAGTCTCCATTATTAACCCTTTAGCTGCTGGTGACTAATTTCGCCAATACAAAATGCTACAAAAAAGATAAAAGATGACTGAAACCCTGGCATATAGGTACTCATCCGAGAGTAATCAACGAGAGCTATCCAATTAATACCAACATGTCAGGGTTAGATGGTTTTCAAAAATCTTTGCGTCCTTGAGCTTTGGACAAAAGTAACCTCACCATGCATTGGAAGGGTTAACAATTTGCATGTCACAATTTGACATTGATATTGCAGCGAGAGTAACAATAACCAAAATCGCCATGCATTTCTATTACAATACATGTACCTCGGGGCAGTTCTCGGCCTTTCTCAGAATAAAGGCGAATGCATACGTGCACCTGCCAACGTATCCAAGATTTAACGCAGCGGGGAAAATGTTCACGTTTTGATCTCATACTCCCCAGGCTTCGACATATAATCCACCTCCAGATCCATGCAATAACTGATCACCTGCCATTAAGGCCATCTAAGACCATTGAGCCTCACGTTTGTGTTGCATGCCGTATCCAACATCACTGAAACACGCATCTACACTACATGTTATACAAGGGAATCTGAGTCGGGGCCAGCTCTGGAAAATGTCAAATCCTGCCGCTTACAACACGAGTTGATTGATCTATTCATCCACGTAGAGTCGCCAGCGCGCATAACTGGTACAGCCTGTCTCTGTAATAATGGAATCTGTGACATGGGTGGCAGCACATGCTAACAGCATCCCTCAGGCTCAACACTATGGGCTACTAACACTCAATGTAGGTTGATGAATAATGCAAATATATATATATATATATATATATATATATATATATATATATATAATATATATATATATATATATATATATATAGTATATATATATATATATTCATATATATATATATATATATATGTATATTTATATATATATATATATATATATATATATATATATATATATATATATATATATATATATAATATATATATATATATATATATATATATAAATGTTCGATACTAGACTGAATGGCACATTTATGAATAACGCGATTAATATCTTGGGCAAGTATTAGCTACACCACTAATTCATTTAGTAGAGACCAACACTAATGAAAAACAAAGTTATTAAAATCTAAAGGTGAGGGGACTCGAGTAACGTGTATTTAAGTAGGGTTAAGCAACTTGTCTAGGTTCACATTAAACGGAATTGGAAAACCTTAACGTATATGCTGCTGGTGACCGATATGGCCAATACAAAATCATGCAGAAACCTAGAATGAATAACTGAAATCCTGGCAAGATGACAGGGTTTTAGTGGTTTTCAAAAGTATTTGTGTCCTTGTGCTTTGAGGGAAAGTGGCCTCAGTATTGGAAGGGTTCAAGAAGAGGGTATGGGTTCAAAAAAGGAAACAATGTAAGAGGTGTATGAGTGAGAGTGGAACATGTGAGGAGGGGAACAAGCGAAGAAGAGTGTACTTCGTATGGAATACTTATGTATTGTTCACCTGCGAGAAACCAATCTGTATACTGGTTTAATTTATATGTTTATGAAATTAAAAAAAACATCCGCGATAGACAAATTAGAAAAAAGGTTCACTTTAAACTGACATAATGAACAGATCTTCCTGTAACTACTGAATCATATTGGTTATCATCGTTATCAGGGGACTTCTCACTAACAATCTCAATTAATGTCCGTATTAGTACAAAACTATAAAGGGATTACTTCAGGTGATATTCTACATCTATATAAAAACATTGATACGGAATCTTGCATTAGCTTTTTTAGTATTATGGATGTTTATCTTCCTCGGCTTGTAAATAACTACACGTATACGACAATCCATCGCTGCAGAAGGACAGCTCAGCGACAGCTAAATTGAACTCACTTGAGCCGGCAAAATCTTCTTGTTTTACCACTCCCATTAGTCAAGTAAGTGCGCATTTCTGTCATTGTCGTAATGGATTTGTATCAGATAGAGGCTATTAACGTCAGTGCCACATCCCATTCTGGCCCTGCCTTCACTTCACCTCTCAACCGTAGAGAAGTGGGACAATGGCCATGGGCAACTGTAGGAAGTTTATCATTACAATATGGGAGTTTAAGATTAGTTGTTTCACGAAGGTCAAGAGAGACCTATTAGCGTCAATCAATGGGATAGTGCATTGGAACACAAAATAATATCACGACCAGCTATGTGACGCTTGTGATACATATACTGTGTGTGTGTGTATATATAATATATATATATATATATATATATATATATATATATATATATATATATATATATATATATATATATATATAAATATATTATATATATATATATATATATATATATATATATATTATATATATATATATATATATATATATAAATATTTATATATATATATATATATATATAGTTAGAACGGAGTATGGCTGCACTTGGAGTGAGTATCTGTATTAGATGCTCCTCTGTGAAGAACTAATCTAATTTGGGAGCCAGTGGGGTGCTCTCTCGCTTGTATGTTAATGTATTGCAAAGTTCAGTGTCAGTGGCAATATCTGCTGAATAAATATTATTGATTATATTGTTGTTATTTATTGTTACTGTACGTACTTGCATTCCTGCTTATAAGACAGACCACCAATGTCTTGTGAGAGACAACAGCTGAGCGCAGTACACGCATTGAGCACACATACCACAAGTCTTGCTTGGTAACCCTTCCAATGCTGCAGCTACTTTCGTCAAAAGCACAAGAAACCAAACATTCTGAACACCATCTGAACCCTGTCATATTGATATTTATTGGAAAGCCCTACCTGATAACTCTCAGATGAGTACAGTACAGACATTTAATTCCTGTACCAGTCGACCGGACGTCTGTCACTGCCCGGTTCAACAAAGACCCATGAATAACATGTCAAAAAAATAAACCAAGCACATCATTGATCCTCCTAGTTTAATAAATAAATCAAAGCTACGTTCAGTCGTGAGGCCATCCATGCATCCACGTCCAGCGAGAAACTGGTGGCAATTGTTCGTGTGG
>OZ012687.1:41386610-41399110 GCA_963942565.1 Maea johnstoni
TACGTTTGGAAGGGTAGTTAACATGTCATTTATATATATATATATATATATATATATATATATATATATATATATATATATATATATATATATATATATATATATATATATATATATATATATATATGTATATATATACTAGTATACATATATATATATATATATATATATATATATATATATATATATATACAGTATATATATATATATATCTATCTATCTATATATATATATATATATATAAATATATATATATATATATATATATATATATATATATATATATATATATATATATATATATGTGTGTGTGTGTGTATATATATCTATATCTATCTATCTATATATATATATATATATATATATATATATATATATATATATATATATATATATATATATATATATATATATATATATATATATATATATATATATATATATTATATATATATATATAAATATATATATGGCGCGATACATTGACTGCACTAGTATGCACTGCAAAACACATCTAGGCAAATTAAGATGTTCTCTATTGCCTTGTTTTCTCTGCTCTCCTGATGGCAGCAGGAGTTATGTAAGCTGAGGAGTTTTATACCACAAGGTCAGCTATTGTGACCTACTTAATGAGACACAGGTGCGAATGCCATGCTGTCGGACATTTTTTCTTGCAGTAAGGGTCGACGCCGTGTCATTAAAGATGTTGTCCGCGTAGTATTTATTAGATTCGGTAGCTAGTTCCATGACGCTCAAATAAAATAAGATGACCTAAAGTAGAACATCTCCTTTAGTCTCTCACAAACTCATTCATAAACGCTGATTATCTAATTTTGCACCAATTGCTATAAAAGAATACGTGTGCCCCCCTATCCTTCCTTTTTAGATTTTGTGAGCTGGTCAGAATTTAACTCATTAGCATTCATAGCGGCAAAAACAGGCCTGACAATTTTGGGAATATTTAAATTACGAAAGTATATTCTGAAAAACATTTATAGGAGAAATGTTGATCAGAAGCTAAACAACAACTCTTCTTCAAATATTCTGTGAATTTTCACTTTATTTCCAAGTTATTTTCAAAAAAATCAAAGTGGCAGACGATACTTTGTAGAGGAACTATGAGTGTGAATGGGTTAATCAGCTGTTGGTAATCCCGAACAAAATGGTGCGTTTTTGAAAAGGGACTTTCATTACGCATTAATGAATTGACTGCTATTTTCAGAATTCCCCAATCTACCTTGATGACATGTACAGAAATAGCCTCGAGATGAGCCTGCCAAATTCTTTCCTGCGCAGGAATTAAGGCGGATTCTCTGGAAGATTGGGCTGGGGGATGCCATTAACCCTAAAGCACACGTGTAGCTATCTACTGAGGGTTCAAAATAAACTTCAGCAAAATCAAATCCTAATACTAGTATGTTGCATTACAATGATCTCTCTGTAATAATGATTTCCCTCAATCTATGAGTAGGATATATCTCCAATTATTGGGAAATGTACAAGTATCACCTTTCCAAGTAAAATATATCTTGTCAAGCATAAAAGATAAAATCGGTGTTGTTTTTTATCTATTTTACAATGTACAAGCATCTCATTTAAAAAAAATTAAATCCTTTATGTGCGTTCAGTATGAAGGATCACTTTATCCTTTATCTAATAGTTTCTCTAGAATGCGTATGATTGGAGTTAGAATCCCTGTTTTCAGCCATCTTTTAGCACTCGAGACCAAAGTGTGAATAACCAGTACTGTAAATCACTTATTTATAGCGGGAGCAATAAGATAGCGATGATAGCGCTCTGCCCATATGCGCTATTGTGAAATCCCCGTCTTTATTACATTCTTAATTGATCTTGCTGCTGCTGTTCCGGTTCACCGCTATACTTAGATCACGCTATCCAGGCCAGTACCGTAATTGCGCTATATAATGTTCACGCCATATTTTAGTGATTTACAGTATCTAGTAATGCATGAAACCGAAGTATCATGGGACAGCACCGGCTAACCCTATGACACTGAGGACTTTCTCACTTCCAACAAACGGGACACATGTTATGTGACAATGGTCAGTTACAGCAAGTACTACTGTATAGCTGGTTAATTTGGCGTGGTTTTTGATTTGGCGTTTTTTGGCGAATGCCCATCAACGCCAAATTAGAGGTCGCATAAAAATATGTCTACATAAAGATGGCGTTGTTCTGACTGCTCCAGACGCCAAACTAAATACAGGGAAAATACTTCTCTGAAAAAAAACGCCAACTTAAGTACACGCCAAATTAACCAGTTATACAGTAAGTATAAACACCTTACTTGCTGTGGATTAACTCGTATACTGCTGTTGGCTAATTTGGACCATACAAAATGATGCAAACAAAATGAGAAATGACTGAAACCATGGCAAATGGGTACTCATCTGAGGGTACTCAGCGAAAGCTATTCAATGAGTACCAACATGACAAGGTTTATGATGGTTTTCAAAAAATCGTTTACGTCCTTGTGCTTTGGACGAAAGTAGCCTCAGCATTGGAGGGGTCAATAAGAAATGTTTTTTTTTCTTCTAATATGCCACTTTTAACAACTTATCTCAATTCATGATTATATAATAGGATCGGTGTAGGAACAACTGAAATTCTCCTTTTATTTGGACTAATCGAAATGGGAATTGTATCAACGAAGCAAGGTCTCTTTATAAAAGCCTCTTATGTTCCCCTTTACATGGAATTACTTAACAAATTGAGTAGAGTGTCGACCTATAAGCACTTTATATACTGTACAGTCTTGAACACTCTTTGGAAATTACCATTTTCACGATCTACTTCAACATCTAATGGTTGTAGGGCATTGTAGTTAAAGTAATAGAATGGATAAAGGATAGTGGTTTGGTAAATTAGCTTGTCCTCCGATGATAAGGTTTACGGGGTAAGAGGTAAACGTATTACAAATGATAGTCATGTAAGCAGAATGTGTTTACTTGTCCTATTATTTTTGTTATCATGTATTGAGTATTTTGTATTTCTTATGTATGATCTTTTACGGCGTGAGTCGTAGTCAATATATATATATTTATATATATATATATATATATATATATATATATATATATATATATATATATATATATATATATATATATATATATATATATATATATATATATATATGTGTGTGTGTATGTATGTATGTACATATATATATATATATATATATATATATATATATATATATATATATATATATATATATATATATATATATATATATATATATATACATAGCATGTATCAGAAATAACTTTGAATTTGATTCGAAGACGACCAGCAATAAGTTCGCTTGTATATATATATATATATATATATATATATATATATATATATATATATATATATATATATATATATATATATATATATATATATATATATATATATATATATATATATATATATATATATATATATATATATATATATATATATATATATATATATATATATATATATATATATATATATATATATACATAGCATGTATCAGAAATAACTTTGAATTTGATTCGAAGACGACCAGCAATAAGTTCGCTTGTATATATATATATATATATATATATATATATATATATATATATATATATATATATATATATATATATATATATATATATATATATATATATATATATATATATATATATATATATATATATATATATATATATATACATAGCATGTATCAGAAATAACTTTGAATTTGATTCGAAGACGACCAGCAATAAGTTCGCTTGTATGTTTGCTATGAGTACATAACTATAACGCGCCACTACCTACGTAGTATTGATTTGATAAGTGCATAACAATATCATTTACATATATTGTTTCGTATATCATGACCAATGGAATATAAAAATACTGTTGCACACGTGTGCAATTTGAAATCTAAAAGAAAAGTATTTTGTACTTGTCGTTGCCAAATATTAATCTGATCTAGCTATTTAGCTCGCATGTACGATGTTACCGCAATTTAAAAAGAACAATGCAAAACACAAAGAACAGCGATCGACCGGGGAGTGAAGAGAAAAGACAACTACCATAAAACACGAGCTAGTTTTAGTTTCTGTTCTTACTTTTTACTACATATTACAACGGAGCGATTAAACAAATATTATACAATTCAATATATCATTGCGACACACATTTGTAAATGAAACTTTCCTGGGAAATCTATGAAACCTACATTTTATGAATTCCTAGACGTTCACAAACATCTATGACATGACTCTAAAGTTCATTATTTTTTAAGAAAGGGCTCTTTCGATTTAGGATAACAAATAACGACATGTGCGCAAAGCCAACCAGTCGTGTAAAGGCATTGGTGCCAGCAATCTTGCCAGACGCCATTTCCAAAATACACAATCCACAACGTCATCAATGGCGGCCATTGACGTTTATGGAACATCGTATCTTGGTCCGGGAAAACTATTTATTTTTGTAATGCATTATACATGTAGAAAGTAATGGAGAGGTGGAACTTTGGAAGTTTTTCTTCATTTTTCTGCCATGTTGAAGCAAAATCGTAGATGGCTAGCAGTAAATGGTGGAGAATATCTTCGCCATAGAGAAACACTTCATATGCCCGAGTCACTCGCATACCTGCAGATTGATTGGAATGGAAAGGAATTTCGATTTTTCGTCGCTTTTTCTACCATATTGCGGCTTATTCGTGACTACCCAGTTGCAACTGGTAGGGGAAACTGGGGAACCCGGCGAAAGCCACCACCAAACCGCTACTCACTGGCAACTTTCTCACATACCCTGACTTGGATTTGAACCCAGGCAGTGGTGAGAGATAGCAAGCAGTCAATGGCAACGTATTAGACAATAGTCCCATCAGGGCTAGCCATCCAGACGGATTGGAACACTGGACATTATGTAGTGATGGAAGGCATCTAGTTTTAAAGTGCAACGCCTTAGGCTACTCGACTATGGGGGCATGCCCCCAGAGTACAACAACATATACAAAAAGAACATATACAAAATTGCTGATTACTCAGACTGATTTATCAGAGGAGTTATAAGGATGAATAGAAAGTACATTATTACCATCACTTTCTGCACTCCAGTGGACTAGAAAAGCAGATTGCATGCCATGTTACGTATTCCCAGTAATAAATACACCCAGAAAATCTACGACCAAGCAGCACCAAAGCGAACGGTGTAATCCGTTTACAAGCGTATAAACAAGGAAACCTCTAATAGGTGTAAAGTGTAGATATTTAATTCCTGCCGTAAATATCCAGTCGACGTAAAATCTTCCAGGCAACCGAAATCAGCGGTTTGGGTGCTAGCGGTACATACGATGAAAACATCAATTTTAATCTAGCATTATGTAATCTAGAAGAATACATATCTGTGAAATGCGCAGCATGGTATGAGTGTATGGGACGCATAGACTGTATGTATCTTTGTGTATATAGACACACACACACGAATATATATATATATATATATATATATATATATATATATATATATATATATATATATATATATATATACATATATACATATATACTAATATATATACTAATATATATATATATATATATTTATATATATATATATATATATATATATATATATATATATATATATATATATATATATATATATATATATTTATATATATATATATATATATGTTTTTATACATATATATATATATATATATATATATATATATATATATATATATATATATATATATATATATATATATATATGTGTGTGTGTGTGTGTCTGTGTGTGAAATTCCATTTTTAAGCATTTGTTTGCATACTTTGTAATCCTTCTTAATTCATTGAGTAATGAATTGGCGGAATTACAGGTCACATCCATTCAATAAGGATGCGGTTAACAGAATAATGCTTCGAGCCACCAAATGCAGCCTGGTGAGTTTAGTAAAATCCAAAGCAAAGTTGGGAGAATATCTAAGGGGAAATGGCAATCAGAACACAGATTATCAAAAAATCTCTTTGAAATAATATATGAAACCATTCTTAGTTCCAAAGTTATCATACCACAAATCCAGACGGCACTTTCTGGAGGAACTCTTGTATTGAGCCTGCATTTGTTAACACATTAAGGCGGCGTAACGTGTATTTAGGTGTGCTCCGCTAGTCACGAACTCGGAGAAATCAATGGCCCATCTTTTCTGCTGGAATTCTTGCGAGTCACATTGACATGTGGCATCGATATTAAACCTTTCCCACCGTGACAACTGACCAGTATTATAAGTCATTTATATTTCCCTGTATATAAATCTTATGATGGTACTGGAAGTGATAATGGTCGGGACGCTAATAATAAAAAATGATAATGATTATAATGATATTGATGATAATAATAATGATAATAACAATAATAATAAAAATTATAATTATGATGATAAAAGTGATAATAATAATAATAAAAATAATAATAACAATAATAATAATAATAGAAAATATGAATAATAATAACAACAAGAAGAATTAATAGTAATGTTAATAATAACAACAAAAAGAAATAATAATAATAAAAAAAATATATGATAATGATGATAATAATTATGATACTTATAATAATATTGATAATGATAATAATAATAATAGTAATAATATTAATAATGAAATTTAAGAAAATAGTGAAAATAATGATGTTTTGATAATTGCTTTAATTGTCATTGCATTTTGCATTCAAGAATGGCAGAATTCTTATCGCTATTGTATTTCCAGTATTATTTAGGTATAATGGCGTTCACAGAAAGCAGGAATAGGGAGCGTAGGAAGATACCGCAGACAAAATGTATGTTTTAGACCTCTGAACTCAAATGCCCCTTCCATATGTATTTCTATGGCGAAAATATGCTAAAATGCCATTTTTTTCCAAAGGTCGGCAGTTATAGCCCATCCTAATGATAAATACGCGTGTCCAGATACATATTTCATGCTGCATGTTAAATCATACCATGCAGGATCGGAAGAAGAAGATTGCTCTTACAAGAGTAGTGCGAATCTCTGCGTCAACTCTAACCTACAGTGCCGACATGTATTTCCTGCAATAGGTGTAAGGGCAGCCCGGGCATAAAATACGACCGTACGTCCTTTTGCGACCCAGTTTACAGGGCATAAATGCATCGATGACTTCACAACAGAACTTAAGCTTTGATTCGCAAATTACGTGGGTCATCGATGTGCTTGGCTATTCTTTTTATATAATATCCATTCGGTATGTGTAAAACCAGGCACTAGCAAACGTCCGGTGGACTGGTACAGAAATTAGATATTTGTAAACATATCCGGAAAAGCCCTACATGTTACCGCCTTAAAATACCAGATATGGAATACAATCATAATTAAGAGTTAATTCAAATGTTATATGCAGGGTTGTTGGATGGGTCCTCCAACATATAAAATTTAAAGGATACATTTTTCAGGAAGCTACAAGTATGCCTAGAATAGTAAAGCGCTCCTTAGTGGATGAATCCAGTTACGGAAGTAGCGGAAACTCACACGCGGAAACTCACACGCGGAAACGTCGACCTAAATAATCAAGAAATTCCTTAAAAATGTTTTAACGGTAAGTTTTCGTTCCATTTGTTTCTTGCTATCACGCCTCAAGTAATTTTCAAAAGATATTTGAACATAAGATGTTTAACCCATTAATGGCTAGCCCATATGCTGCTCGTGGCTAATTTGACCAATACAAATTGATGCAAAAACCTGAAAAATGACTGAAAACTTAGCACGAGGGTACTCACTATAGAGTCCTCAGCGAGAGCTATCATATGAATACCAACACAACAGAGATTAGACGCTTTCCAAAAATCGCTGCATCCTTATCCTTTGGACGACATTACCAGGAACAAAACAAACTCAGCATATGCAGGAAAAACATTAATTTATTTACAATCAGCCTTAACTAAGTTTGTATGATAAAACTATATGTACATATGCAACTAGCATCACAAATCCACACTCCAATACATAGTGGAGTAATCCACAGAGTCAACTTGACATAAAGCATATATCAGAAAAATTTCATTTACTCGATATAACCAAGATTCAAAGCAATCCACACTGAGTATTATAAACTCCCACAAAAGTAGCATATACGTTCCACACTCATTAATTACGCATTTGACCTGACAAGGATCTCCGTCAATTACAATTCCGTCAGTAATCTACTATTAAACAGAGCAGGGAAATGAGCAGGAAAATTACAGTTCACACTACTGAAGAATAAAACTTATTTGCATAATGCAAATATATAACACAGGGTGGGCGGGTGGGTTTTAAAACATCACTCCCCATTGAAACCCTACAGCGCAACTGTCAAAACAGCCTGAATATGACGCACAACAATTGCTCACCTAAGCATTTTTGGGTCATGTTGTCTCGTGCAACAATGATCACAAATTACGTTGCTACCAACGTTACCTAAGACTACGCAATTTGTTTAAGTCCCTGTCAATGCAACACAATGAAAGTGCCTTCCATTGTCCTCAAACTAGCCTCAGCATTGGAAGAGTTAAGAGTTACCCTTGTAAGTGCCGTCTTGATCTTAAGTACTTTTAATAATTACTTTAAGATTAAGAAAGACATCAAAAATATTTTTTTTACAATGTCTGTTGGTAGAGTTCTGCTAAACATTTCTCCTTCAAATCTTTTCAAAAAATATGCTTTCAACTATACGTTTGAACAAAATGTGTCAGGCTGTATTGGCCTCTGCAAGTATTAATATGTTAACCCTTCTGGTGCTGGGGGATATTTTCTAAGCTGTTCAAAGCGACGTAAAAACCCATTCCCTCCCTCCATTCTATTTTTGCCAATACAAAATGATGCAAAAAAGCTGAAAGATCACTGAAACCCTGGTATATGGGTATTCATTTTAGAGTACTCAATGAGAGCTATTTAATTAATACCAAAATAACAAGTTTTTGAGGGTTTTCAAAATTATTTGTCTCCTTGTGCTTTGGACGAACGTAGCCTCAGCATTGAAAGGGTTAAGAAAACCCTTCAAATTATATTTGTACAGGAGTTATTGAAAGTGTTCTGCCTAACATTTCTCTTTTAAATCTTTTCACAAATGTGTGTTTTCATCGAAATTGCTAGACTGTTTTGCCGCGAAATTCATCTAAACCCTGTCATATTGGTATTCATCGGATAGCTCTCGCTGAGTACTCTCAGATGAGTACCCAGATGTCAGAGTTTTGGTCACTTTGAGGATTTTTGCATCACTTTGTGTTGGCCAATCTAGCCAACAGCAGCAAAAGGGTTAACAGATGTTTTGAGCGTATGCTGTGTGTGGATTCCAGATATGAATTGGTTAAGAAGTGTTTTGAGCGTATAGCGTGCGTTCCCTCGCTATCACCGTATAAATCTCCATCGCTGTCACTGAACACACGCGGCTCAGAAGCCCGGAGATATCCACAGTGAGTGGAAACAGTCTGACAAGATACCTAGCTTACAAGAAGCCTGGTTTAACCCTTCCCTCCATCTTAGATGATTAAAAACATGGATATGTAGCGAGAGACCAATTACAAAGCACAAGGACACACATAATTTTGAAAACCATCTACACCCTGTCATGTTGGTATTCATGGGATAGCTCTCACGGAGTACAAGATTCCTAGCTACAAGGAGCTTGGTTTAACCCTTCCCTATTAGTCCATGAGCCAAGCCCGGATTTTTTTGGAAAAACGTGCTGAGAGGGGGAGGATGGTTTCTTGCTAACAAGTAGAAAATTGAATGGGGGATGCTGCTCTTTCATTTGGTACCAAGAAACCTTCCTCCACCTTTCCGCACGCAAAACTCCAAAGATAAGGCCTATTTCAGAATTGGCTCATGGACTATATATCTTAGATGAATAAAAGAATGGATATGTAGCGAGAGACCAATAACTGTAGTATGCACTATAGTGAAGACCTGGCTATCAAATCCTGCCTCAATGTGATGTCACTAGGAGAAAAAGACCAATGAGGGATCCTCGTTTACATTACTGAGAAACTTGCGCGTAAACATGCGCAGAACGCGACCTTTGGGCTATTAACCGCAGCCAGCCAGGTTGACCGGCTGGTTTCATATCCACTTGTTTTATTCATCTAAGCCTCTATATTTACTGATGCCCAGAGCGGCGTACATGTATATCTAATCAATGTTAAATTAGCCCACCGTAAGGGCGCCAGCCGTGAACTTGTTTAACCCCAATATAGCGGCTAATATGCTAGATTAGGGACGCTGGATTGCAATTTCACCTCCATCAATGCGCATCCAGTAACAAGGAATGGAGAAAGTCTCCGTTAGACTGGCAGGTAGTTTTCGAACCCTCGCTCTTCTGCGCGTGTATCGCTTCGTGTCCTATTTCCAAAGTTAACCCTTTCAATGCTGTGACTACTTTTGTCTAAGGCACAAAAACTCAAAAATCTTTGAAAGTCATTTAAACCCTATCATCTTGGTATTCATTGGAACGAGCTCATTGAGTACTCTCAGATGAGTACCCATTTGCCAGGATTTCGATCATTTTTCAGCTTTTTGCACATTATTTTGTATTGATCAAATTAGCCACCAGCAGCGTAAGGGTTAAGCATCATCGGGCGCAGTTAGGCGTTGGATGGGTGACCGGCTGGGAATATGTTTTGATTTTTTAAAGACGTTCAAAGCCACAGGCCAGTACCATAGAGAATTATTGCCACCAATAATAGACAGATCCCAGGCAGGACTGCGAGGAAAAAATGGTCTTCCTACCATTTAATGTTTAATATTTTATGCACTCGTCTGCGCACTCATTTGAGCTTTTAGTTCTGAGTTATTAACCCACATTACTTATTAAGGTCCACATGGTGCTTAGAGTATTATTATTGTAATGTTCCCCTTATATGTATTTTTCACTGTTTGAGACTTCCGTTCATATGCTTGAAATATTTATTATATACATTTTCGTAGTACTCCTACAGTCAATAAATTATATAAATTAATATATATATATATATATATATATATATATATATATATATATATATATATATATATATATATATATATATATATATATATATATATATATACATGTATATACATATATATATATATATATATATACATATATATATATATATATATATATATATATATATATATATATATATATATATATATATATATATATATATATATATATATATATATACACACATATGTGTGTGTATGTGTGCGCGCTCGATTGTATATCATACAGATGCGATTTGCTTTTATGCCTATACATGTGACAGAAATGTCCTATATTTTTTGTTTTTCAGAGCAGGATGAAATCAAAAGCATACCCCTTGGGTAAGACTTACAAAAACAAATCCATTAGCACACAGTTCCGCAATTAGATTTATATTTAGAAAATCTTCTGAGAAGCTAATTGTTAAATCCAATAGGGACACACCGCCTTTAATCACAAATTGCTCAAATAATCGTTTTGTTATGGATGTATTTCACTATTTTTAGAACACGTGTACGTTTCAGATGTAGCTTGTTGGTTAGAAACATTAATGTATTTTATATCGAAAAGCCACATTAAGTATCTCGCTTGTTGAGATGTAGCGTTAGTAGAATATATCCCCAACAAATATACAAAGAGAAATCTCTGGACCATGAATCTATTAGTCCAGGGGCCAGGTAAACAGCAAAAAATCACGGATGTCAAACGGTTGACGAATATTTCGGCCAAGCGTTTGCTGTGCGTTTGTGGAGAAACGGTTGACAGACATATCGCAACGAAAGGGAAAGGAAAATTCAATAAAAAAAATAACAATTAGGGGAAGGCAAGCAATTATCGCAGAAAAGAAGCCATACATTGGGCAACAAACGGTTGATTTATATCCGTTTGCTGTCCGAAAATCGGTCAACCGTTTGCTGTCAGTTTGCTGTACGAAAATGTCTCCAGTTCATGTGAAGAGAAACAGCAATACGCGTGAGTGTGGTACAGTACCAACATTAAATTCCTGCACTAAATGCGTGGGCAACCTGGGCATAATACACTACAGTATGCAATCTCCAGTCCCATTTTTCAAACTATGAAAAGTTTAGTATAATGAACCTGTAGACATTACTTTTACCCGGAGTCGTTTTTTCTGTGACACCGTTCCGGACATAATGCATGGGGCATAGTGTCACTGTTACACCGGGCTAGGTTGTATACAATTCTTGATCCAGATACAAAATTTAGTTACATATCATTATGATGTTTTTTTGTGTTTCTGTTTATTCAATTTAATTCAGTTATATCGTTATTTATTTTATGTTTCTTCCCTTTGAGGGAGCTGTATATATGTTTACTGTTACTATGTTCCTTTTGTTCACAAAAATGCCTGTACCAGTATTTGCTATGATTTTGTACTTCGCCGTACAGTCAATAAGCATACAATACTACCCCTCGAAGTGACCATCTCCCTTATTTGACCACCCCTCCATTAGGTGACC
>OZ012687.1:41404110-41421610 GCA_963942565.1 Maea johnstoni
CCCGTACAAAAAGTTTCATGCATGAGAAGATCTAGGCATGAAAATTTCATTCATGATAATTTCATGCATGAATTTTTTTTTGCATGAAACTTTTTAAGCATGAAAATTGTTCATTGCATGAAAATATGCACTTTCCATGCATGGACATAACAACTATGTATGTATGTATGTTCTTTATTTGCTACGACAAAAATGCCATAAAATACATTTCATACAAATATAGTAATTATATCAGAGAATTCAATCATTGGAGACAAAAAATACATGTATTACACAAAGAGATTAAATAGGTATTGAATCTCATGATATACAAATATATGCGCGGCAAAAGTTTTCTCATTGATATCACGAGCGTCTTACTATATTAGAGGCTAAGGGTACAGAATATACATATATTAAATAAAGAGATTATACAGGTATTGGGGCTCATGCTATGTACAATCATGTATGGCGTTAATAGAGCTTTCGCGTTATTATCAAGAGCTCCGCCTATACAGTGAGCTGAGGATGTGTATTATATTAATAAACCGTAATCATGGTCCTTTAAACAAGGCAGTCAGGAGTCAAAAAGTTCTAATAGAACTATGGCATGAGTTAGGGTATTTCTATCTAGCCGATTCCTCCTCTCAATTTTGATCGGTACATTCCAGATATACTCCTGGCGGAACAGACCCAAATCTCTTCCATCGCCTCCATAGGTATATTCGCAATAGCCTTACCCATCAGCGTCAGGAAGATATTTCCGGCCATAATATCATAATCTATGCCATATTTTTCAATAACTGTGTCTATATTTGCAAACATAAAGTTGCGTGCATGCTGAAGGCTAGGGCACTCCATGACCATGTGCCTAGCATCATCCATAGCGCCTAGGTCACATAGACTGCAGAACCTAGCCGCAGCCGGCTGCCTCTTAAGTCTGACGTCATCAACTTTTAAGAGGCTGGCATGGCAAAGAAGTTTGACCATATATTCACAGTCTCTCATAAGTTGGGGTGATTTATCCGCTATCTGCCACCATGTGACATATCTAGTAGTTGTACAGACTTCATATAGTAGTTCGAGACTTTTATGGCATCTTGATTTGATACACCAATACACATCCTCGAGCTCCCAAGCCCTCTTCCATATCATCCCACTCCAGTATGCTCTACTCCACAATAAATCTCGAAATATCATATTTCTCACATCGTCAATTATCCCAAACGTATTTGCAGTGTTCAACATATCGTAAACGGAACTCCTACACACATTTAATCTACATATTTCTACATTATTAAAATATCTCCTTGCACGATCCACAAAGATCCTCCTAGTAGTATCATGATGTTCACGTGTCAAGATTGAGTGTAAGAATAACAATTTCTTTATTTCGATATACCTCTCGACACGAACCCATCCTAGTGAGAAGTAGGAACTAACCTTAGGACATTTAGAGAAAAGTCTCTGTATTCTTCTACCCACAAAGACTTGAAAAGTTTCAAGCAAGGAGATACTTTTGTCGTCTAGAATCCATAATTCGGATCCAAATGTTGCAATTGGGATAACAATGCACCAATAAATGACACAACAGGCATAGGTTGTTAACCCATTGTTGCGGATTCCTAACCCAGATGTTGCGTTCAAGGTTCGTCTACCTTTTGCTAACCTTTCCTCTATGCCTGTCGTGTCATTTTCAAATATACAAGCTTTCACTCCCAAGTGATCATAGCTCTCTTTCTCCAAAACGCGATCAGTGCCGAGAAGAAAATTCCTATTTGCACTGTTCCTTTCGTGCTCTCTCTTTCCTTCTCCAAAGACTAGAACACCGCTTTTCTTAGCATTAAAATCGTAACGCCAAGTGCGCCCGTGTTTATTTACCGTAGTCATGACCTTGTCAAGGTCATTCTTTATTCGACAGCACGCAGCAATGTCGTCTGCGTATCCCACGGGCGCACTTGGCGTTCGGTAAATTTTGCAGCATATATTCATGTTTTGCATCGATTTCAATAAAGAATTAATAAAAGCAGTGTACTTGATAAGGGACATGTATCCGCCTTGATGTATTCCGCACTTGAGTTGGTACCAGGCAGATACATGTCCCCTCACACGCGCACAGCATCTAAAGTTACAGTAACACAGATATAGTATTCTCCACAGTTTACCCTGTATTCCCGCATCCCACAACTGAATGAACAAGCCGTCAATCCAGACAGTGTCAAATGCTTTAGCCACGTCGTAGAAAGCCACGTAACAATTGTCACCTGCCTCCAACGACGTGGCCACTGTTTCTTTCAACAAAAAAGCGGCATGTGTACAGGATAATCCTTTTTTGCAGGCAAATTGCAAGTCTGATACCACGTTATTCTCCTCCCACCATACATGCAGCCTTTTCCATATTAAGATTTCAAAGATCTTGTTAAAAACAGAGAGTAACGTGATGCCCCTGTAGTTGTTCGGGTCTAGCGCACAGGTGTCTTTTCCTTTGTACAAAGGCACCTGTACGCCAGTCCTACAACATACAGGGACATACTCAAGTTCTATCATATGATTATATAGTAATAGTAGAATGTTGCGTAAAGGAGCCCCGGCGTATTTAATGTGTTCACTAGAAATCTTATCAAAACCCGGCGCCTTATTCTTATTGAGGGTCTTAACAGCAATATCTATTTCATCTATCGTAAAAGGAATCGTCAAGAAATGATCCGCACCATCTTTCACTCTCATGTGGTCCCTCACCCTATCAGTAACAGAGATATAGTGTTCTTGATCGTAGGATTCAGATAATTTTGGTGTTCCGAGTTTCTCAAAATGATTTTTCCATACGTTCAAGACCTCACCTATCTCGTGTACAACTTTGTCATTACTGTCTTTGATACCTGGCGAGGAAGGACCACCTGTCTTACGTGCCTTCTTGACAAGTCTCCAAAAACAATTCCTGTCAATTTCGGCCATTCTTATAGCATTTAAAATTTCCGAGTTTTCATAATCTTTGCTTAAACGTGTGAGTCTTTTCATGAACACCCTTTTTGCACTCTTGTAGTCACAAAATACCATACTCCCTGGGTCTCTAGGTCTCCCGGCAGCGACCCAAATTCGGTAGGTACGGATTTTCTCTCTTTTCAGAACATCCATTTCAGCATCCCAGTAGGGCTTCAGGTGCTTTTTAAATTTAGATCTAGGTAGGGTTTCGCTAGCTTTAAGTAAATGTTTCGTTATTACTTCGAAAATATCATCGATTTGGAGTTTGTTGAAATTAGGTCGCTGCAGGATCACATATATTTCCCCAAGTTTCGGAGTTAATGAGGCCTCATAACTCTCTTGGATTTCGTACCTCGTGAGTTTGTCCCACCTAATTCTGCCCAGGGACTCATCCAAGTCAAACGGGATCCGAACGCTATCAATACTGAGAGTAATTGAGATAGGGAAATGGTCTGAGGTATTCAAGATACCATCACCGATTACAGACGAGCTAATTACATTCGGTCTCATTGTAACTGGTATAGAGATATAATCAAGAGTCGATACGAAATTAGGGCCCTCGCATGTATGAACTTGACCGCCTGTTATCGGATCCATATTGACAGCATATAAACTATGTCTGTTAAGAAAAGATATTACATGGATACCACGTTCTGTAGGACGGTTGAGACTACGGGAGACACCATACGAACCGATGTCGCCATTGTAGTCGCCACAGACGATTACCTTGGCACCATCTTCTCTAGTTTCGATAATTTCAGATAGGTCCTCTAAACATTCCTCTAGACTATCTGAGGACCCCTGTGAGGGCATATAAATACTGATAAGGATATATACAGCGCCGTCTACATCCTGGTATCTGACAGCACATATCCTGTCATGGGTGATGTCAGTGATAGCAGAAAAACCCCGTTTATCTGTTCGCCAGAAAATGGCGACGCCACCTTGACCCCTTCTTGTACCATAGTGCTCGTCAGCAGAGTGTCGACTTGAGCGTGCATGTACCGAGTGTGTTGTTGAGATTTCAGATAGGGTTTTTAGTCTGTTGCTATGCAACCAGTGCTCGCTTATGGCGAGCACGTCATGCTCAACAAGAAGTTCTCTAATATAAGGTATAGACGCACGATTGCCTCTACAGTTCCAGCATCCGACCTTCAGAGTACTGACATCACCCATGACCAGTTTAATAGTCACTACGGTTATAAGATATATCAGTATGGAGCTTATTCCCATAGGTTTTTGGGTGTAGAGTCGTGTCCAGTAACGTACGCACGGTCATAGAGTGATATCAGATATAATAAACTCTTTATAATATATATTATGCTTATCATATGCCTATAGTATGCGTATCCTTTACCTATAATATGTCTTATTATTCTCATACTTATAATATACCTATAATATGCGTATCCTTTACCTATAATATGACTCATTACTTTCATTTGGCAAATAAATGGCTTAAATTTACAGGCATAAGAAAAGAAGGGCGGCCAGATATCTACATTAAACCGAACAAAGCCTAGGATCACCAGAGGGAACAGCCCAAATATAATGAATATCATATACAAGAAGGGCGATCCTAGAGATCTATATGTAGTTTTACATCTGGACACCAGTTGGGACCACCCATACAAGTACAGCTCATAGAGCATTCGCATTTCAGTTATAAACATAGCCTCACAACCAACGTCATATGTATTGGTATTGGGATCATAGCACATACTTAAATAGCGATTCGAGCACACTGGAGTGGACAAAGTTTCAAGAATACAGACAATTAGTATATACAAAATCACATACTTGGATAGAGTTGCATATGTAAAGTGTAGCGAGAGTAATGCGCTATGTACTATTATGTCCCACTTGGCATCATAACAAGTTAAACTAGCACATATCATCTGTCGTACGTTTCGAGCTAAGAGTGGGAGCCCTCTCATTTCATCCGAACATTGCCACTCTGAAATAGGTTCGTATTGCATGCATCCGATGACATTGGAGTGTACTGGGTCAAGGGTGCAGGCAAAACATGAGTGGCACAGGACTATCAGAAACAATAGCCCAGCTCCTCCTACATATGTTATATTGTTGTATTGGTGTATAAGTTCTCGCATTAAGTAGGTTTGGAACTGGGCACATATACTGAATACTTGAAAAGGTTTGTCCATTACGCTGTAAATATTGGGTATATGTTTAATACTAGTTTCATCTCGCATTAAGTCACTATTTTGTACCAGCGTCGGGGTTTCTCGCAGCCTGCTGGACACCGGGCGGTGTTCAGTTACCATAAGTTCGTCAGTTAGGACACACAGGAGAACAGCTATACGAACGATCCAACTTCCATTACCAGTGTTATATTTACCACCATCTTCAATAGAGGGATGTATAATAGCATGGCTTGGGGACTGTATACCGACGTACGTTAGGGTGTCGGCGAGTATTATACCGGCATCGTTCGAGTCCAATAATGGGGTAGCTGCATGTCCCGTAGATCCCTTCGACCTGATCACCGCCCGTGGTGTCCAATACGCATTTGGTAGCAAGTGTTTCCCTTCCGCCTTTCGGTACTGAAACAGACATAGAGGAAACTGGGCAGTATCAACATAGCAAACAAAGTGCACGTAAACATAGAACATAAACAGTGTGTAAGTTAAGATTAAACTTGAACTTGGATTAATGCTTGTTGTACTTAACATCTTTGTTTTCTTTATTGTAATCCCGTGTTATTCCCATCAGCTTTCACTTTATTACTCTTACTAGCCTGAAACTGAGGGGTTGGCAGCCAGGGTCTAGCAGTCACGCGGTTAGGCCAAAATCCCTCCGCCAATACACTATCCGCATCAGATTCTCTGACTACTACCTTGCAGTTTGCTGTAGTGTCATCGAATCTGAGCAGGTATGTCTTGGCAAAGATTATACTGACGCCCTTACTCTTACAATGCTCTTTAACCATGATTTCGAGGTCTGCGGGTTTATTACAGTGAGCATATTTCAAGTTCACTACAAAAATTTCTCTTATAGGAATCGAGTCTGCCGCCTCAAGTTGTGGCACTTGATTGTTCCCCGACTTTTTCCTCCTCTTAGGTGTGACATCTTTCCAACTATATTTGGAGGCAGCACCGGCATACGTTTCCGTTTGCTCATCACTATCCCCACTATCACTCATCCCATTCGGGCCCCGTTTCTCACCTTTTTGGACATTCACTCCGCCGCTGTCTTTGATTGTTGCAGCATTGTTGTTGTTACTGCCAGCGGCATTGTTGTTGCTATGAGTGGGCGTACCGCGCTGACGAGCATCCATTATGGCCTCCACAAGGATACCCCTCTTAGTGATGTTTCGATTCGCACTAGATGGGTCTTTGGGGCGACTTGAGGAGGGCGTAGCGCCATCAGATATACTTATCAGCTCCGCATCTGATACACCCTCATCAGCCCATGAGTATGGTGTATCATTCATGGACGTACTCGCCGTATGGGGGGAGCTCCGCCTATCAAGTCTCTGTTTGCTCGGGATACCAGGGCTTGGTCTACCACTTGGACCCGCCACGGCTAAATGATTTGGTGGACGTGGGCTCTCTCTAGTTATACCTTGCGGATTGCGGGGTTGAGAGACACGTGCCGCCGTACTAGAACTCCGACCAGTAGGCTGACTCCTACTAGTAGGAGTACCGGACGTCTGTCTATTTACATTTGTGTTACGCTCGACACTCGGGCCGGTGTTCTTTTTCTGGGGAATTGATTTTCCACTAGTAGTGTCCTTCCCACCTGCATAAGTATCAATGTTATCATTATGATTGCGTCGCTGGGCGTAGTGCCTCACCACATTGCTAGCGGGTGGTGGGTCTTTATATGTAGGTACACTAGGGGCGGCTGGGGGTTTTAGAAGTTCTTTCTGCCCGTCCCCCTCACCTTGGCTTAGGAACGTAGTTTTATCGCACTGCGTGGTGACTTGTTTGGGTACAGCCGTCTGCGTGTACATAGACGTATCACCCGGGATAAACCCGTACTGAGGGTACCAGCTGGCTTGTAGGGCAGCACTAGGACCGATGGTCGCAGGGTACAGGTACGGGCCTGGGCCGTATTGGCATGTTTGATCTGAACGGGCTGGCTGCAGTTTCGCTATGGCCTCATCAAGCTTCTTGTTGACAGAGTCTAGGTTAGCTCTTAGCCTGTTAACTTCATTGTCAGTCTCAATTTGTTTTGATCGTAGGATATTCAACTTAACTTGTTGTTGCTCGTCTCTCGTTTCTGCCCTCCTTTCGTACTCCCTCCATTCTGCCTGCATCCGTTCAGTAGACCCGTCGGTCCGGCCACTTCTTGCACTAAGAGTGCTAGACGCTCCGGATATGGGGGATCCCCATAAATCCCATTCTGTCTGGGTAGTCATACTCCGACCTTGTGATGGACTCTGCTTACAAACGTCTACACTTTTCTCAGTAGCTATCTCCTCTCCTGTTTGCTTAGGCAGAGGTTGATCGTGTTTAGGGCCTGTGATAGTGCTGGTTACATTCGTCAGAGTTGTAGCCGCAGGATTTGTCGTGCGCACATGTACAAGGAATGGGTTCTGATGCTCGTCGTCACGGCTCTCATGGGAGATGTTTTGCATCTCATTAACAGGTACTGTCACGTTACTGGTAGCCTGACTCTGAGTTACAGCCGACATGGGGGTCTTCTCAGTACATGTTATTTCCATACCTTTCTTAGCATCAGTCGTTGCGTTCATGAGGGACGTCTCACGAACGTTCACCTTATCGTCATCCGTACTCCCTTTGTTAGCATTTCTTGGTTTGGAAAACTGGATCAGGTCACTACTGTGCGACAAGTCATTATCATTATCCTGACCATCCTCACTCAAATCGTCAGCCATATTAGTGGCACTCTGATACTCGTCGTCTTCGTAGGCATTAGGGTTATCATCTCCAGAGATATATGATCCATCAGTGGATATATCTCCATCTCCAATGTTATTACTCTCAGACCCAGATCCACTCATATCACCTGTAGGGACCGTATCAGTCAGCTCATTATTTCCACTGGTAAAGGATATAAGGGGTTGTTTCGGGTCGTGTGTCGACTTTTTCGGAACATTGTATTTCCTTCTGGCCCTCTTATTCTTCCTCTTTACGCTCCTTCGTATCACTACATGAGGGAAGAACTTAACCTCATCTGACATATATGCTAGGAGTGAGATGGAGTCCTGGACAACGCGTTGCTTACCCCTTCGTGCGATCAGCACCCATTCAGCAATCGCTTTATGAGCGTCTTCTATCTTCTCACGTGGAACGTAGCCGGTGAACGATGCGTGCAGGTCCCCAGGGCCCGGCCCTTCCAGGGACTTCATTAGCTTACTTTTAGCAAAACGAAAAATTTTCACTCGCATATTCATCAAAGCTGGCATATCATAGCCGTCCATAAGCTCGTCCATCACATCACGTTTGTCTTCGCCATCTAACCTTTCTAAAATTTCACCTATGCCATCATCAAAAAGGGTTGAATAGTCGAAAACTCGGGAGCTACTTCTCCCACGATCCGGACTGTCCGCCATCTTGAATACTATGCCCTGGGTATGTTTTTTTCGCACGAGAAATGTGCATGGGTAGTTAAGCTGTACAGAACTTCATGCATGGAATTTTCGCCCATGAAGGATTATTAACATTCTTTTTTTCATTTTGCAATTTAATTTTCATGCAAGAAATTTTCATGCCACAATTTGTTCATGCATGAAACTTTTGTTACGGTTAAAATGTAATGTGCGCCTGGATGTCCGCATGGAATTCTTGACACCATTAGAGAGAAAGTGGAAAAATAAACACAAACTGTCAATTTATCAAACGGCATGCAAAATGGCTGTCGTCAGAGTAAAGTTGTTGAGTATGACGAGTTTAGTTTGATTTAACAGTAATTCAATGTGATCTCTCTAACACAAGACTAGACTAGGTTCCTGGTCTCTAAAAAGTTGACAATCCCTTCTGTGTGGTGTAGTACCTGGTATGGTAGATAGATGGCACCACCTAGTCCTCCTATCTCTGGAAATTTAACTCAAACTGAATTCTTCATTCCACTGGTGAGATAAGTGTAAACAAAATTGAGCACTATGTCTACCTAGACTATTTGGTGCCTGCTACCAGACAAAAAACATGACAGAATAATACATATGACAGCCTAGACATCAAGATTAACCCTTCCAATGCTGAGGCTACTTTTGTCCAAAGCATGAGAATGCAAAGATTTCCGAAAACCATCTAAACCCTGTCGTGTTGGTATTCCTTAGATAGCTCTCGCTGAGTACTCTTAGTGGAGTACACGTGTTCTAGAGCTTCCGTCATTTTGCAGGCCTTTTGCTTCATTTTGTATTGCCCAAATTAGCCACCAGTAGCGTAAGGGATCAGCGTAATACAATATGATCTCTACACCAGAGTAACACGTGTAAATATACCTATCAACAAACCCTTCCTCTGTAAGCTTACTAAATGAAGATCCTCGTCAATAATTCCCACACCTACACAGATAATATATCACATCTGTTGAAGGGATATTGTGATTACGCAAAGACATTTTCCTTATCACGAAAAATGTGCCCCACCCACTCGAATGACGTGTTGTCCAGGTGCTAAGCTGTCACAATGACGCGAGTACATACTTACTTTTATGATACCCAAGACTTTCATACCCTGGAAACGACGTATTCACTACTATAAAAGGGTGTACTTAGATCAAAGACAAGCTTTATTGAAAATCCGCAGGAAAAAAACTTAACCCTTCTAATGTTTAGGCATTCTCGTGCAAAGCACAAGGACGCAAGATACATACTTACTATTTACTTAAGAACCACCTTATTAAAACCCTGTCATGTTGGTATTCACTGAAGAACTCTCGCTGAGTAGACACAGATGAGTACCATATGCCAGGGTTTCAGTCATTTTTCTAACGCTTTCTTGCAAGCTTTCTATTGGCCAAATAACTTGCATAATTGTAAACATACTCAAGAAGTTCATATCCGTAAAACGAAATATGCACTACAGTAAAACGGTGTACCTAGATCAAAAAATCATGAATCAAAGATCATGAAATATCTTAGATGATTAAAAGAGTGGATAACTAGCAAGAGACCAATTACTGTTTGCAGTATAGCGAAAGCCTCGCTATCCCAGCTATCTCGAATCTGGCCTTATTGTGACGTCACTAGGAGACAAAGACTAATAAGGGCTCTCGTATCGTTTACATTAGAGAAACTTGCGCATCAACATGCGACGTTTGGGTTATTTACTGCATCTAGCTTGTTCAGGTTGACCGGCTGGTTTCATATCCACTTGTTGTCATTCATCTAAGGAAATACTATCGGCTTTGGTGTATAGTTACAGTATTCACACGAGTAGTTGTTCTGATAATGGGCTTGTCAGGCGGAAGGAATGTGGAGGTTGTAGATTTCACCTACCTGTGGCATGATCTGTTAATGTGGTCACAACTAGTTCCGGCACTTCCTGTTGCCATGGCACCGGCGAACTTCTGGGCGACGCTAATATATCGCTCCGCGCAACAAGGTCGGTTTCTGGAGGTTCGAAATCCACAGGGAGAGAGGAAGACTGAAGTAATGGCGGTCTATGGTAGGAGGTCAATGAAACTGCACTATCAGCAGACTGTTTTCTTTGCTGCAATCTGTAAATGAAAGAAAAAAGTAAATGTAACATGTGATTTTCTGAAAACCTCAATGATTTGAAGTTGAGGTCAAGTTACAACACTAAGCATTACTTTTTTTATTTTTTAAATCCTCAGGTGTTTTTTTTAATTTTCCTGTTGATTCACTCGCTATCATCATATATTCATACAATGAGAATCTTTTACAGGTAATGTGTCATGATGTATAATCTTAATTGGCAATTACTAAAATAGCTACTACGTAACAATACAGTATATTTCAACTGTGCATATATCTTTAGGGACAACTGTCGTTCATATTATGCAGCAAACCATGACAGTAGAAACTCCAGTCGTTCTAATATTCACATATGATATCCCTGTGGGATTGCCAACATTGTCTACCCCGAGTGAGCATTATCACCCGAGGGGCGCATCCCGAGTGTGTGACAATGCTCACGAAGTGTAGACTAGCATGTTGGCAACCCCACAGGGATGTCATATCTTTTTTTATTATACCGAACAACGCCCCCTACCCCCACCTCACCCCTGGGCAACCAACATCCATGACAAGTTCAAACTTACAAAACTCACTTGGGCAGTGCATTTCGGAGCAGCAGGTTTACCGTGTGCTGACCATGCTGGGATGTCATATTTGTTTTATTATACCAAACAATCCCTAGTGATGATCTAACTTTCCTCTGAGATATTTCTAATCTAATCTGAGATTCGAAATGCTTTATCATAATTAACTAATCACATTGGTAATGTTATTGTTTAGGCTTACATAATCTACTACGAATGTCTTGTTTACAAAGCAGTTAAAACTGTTTTGATGACAGTGTTATTACCATAATTGTTTACACACCCCTCTGATTGCAACAGTAATATCTTTCATAATCATAACATAACTTGTTGCTTCGTGATATACGCCTATGAGTACTGCTCGTGTAAAGTCCCATAATAATACTGTCTATGTATTGACAGCATAATACTATTGATATTCCAAACAGAGCCTGTGTATCATCATCAATTCAAAAGGCAGCCATCTGTGTAATCTACTTCATCGAGCAGAATAAGAGATGATATATCGCGGTTTTCATTTGCGTCAGGCAAAGTATTTGTCTTTTTGTTGTGGTATGTCTGCCTATCCAATAATCTGAATCATCAACACACACTCCTAATACTATTGACAGGTTTTGGCGTGACAGGGCAAAAAATCCATGCATGATTTTTTCGCCCAAAAAAATTGTCATGGGAATATGGACTGTACGCAACTTAATGCATGAAATTCTCATGCATGAAAATATTTGTGGCAAAAATTCCATTTCATGTATGGAAATTTCATTTTCAAGCATGAAAATGAAATTTCCATGCATGAAAATTCCATTTTTTCATGCATGAAACTTTTCGTACGGTAAAATAAACCAGGAACCTTCCGTAGTTTAAGAGAACACGCGTCAAAGCATGCATGTCTTCTATTGGTTTCTGAATTTCTTTTTTAACAAAATCTCAATGCTATCTATGATTGACTGGTATAAACTTTGCTTTTTACCATAAATGTATGTATGTATGTCTATTGACAGTGATTTCCATTACAAAAGTTTGCATACATATAATATAAAGTTATCAATATTAAAGGAGTACACTATAAGGAGATGTTAGGTACGTAAATGATCAAGATTACTAGAATTCTATAATGTTTTATTTAAATCAGCATGGGCAAATCATGCTTTATGTATAGTTTATCCAGACATGCTTTTTTCGCATGTTTATATGGTAATTTTGGTTTGAGGTTTGTGTAATAAAAAGTCTAAACATGCTTTTTCACATGGTTACACACGTCATAATGTTTATGCATTGATAGATCTAAACATGCATGTGTTCATGTTTACAAGGTATTTATGCTTTGTGTATATATATATCTAGACATGCTCGTTTTCACATGTTTACAGGGTAATAGTGCTAAATATGTATTGATAAATCTAAACATGCTTGTTTTCGCATTTTCATTAGGTCGTTATGCGTTATGTATTAATATATCGAGCCATGTGCGTTTTCGCACGTTTACAAGGTAGCAATGCTTTATGTATAGACACACACACATATATATATATATATATATATATATATATATATATATATATATATATATATATATATATATATATATATATATATATATATATATATATATATAAATATATATATATATATATATATATATATATATATATATATATATATATATATATATATATATATATATATATATATATATATATATATATATATACACACATGCTTGCTTTCACATGTTTACAAGGTAGTTATGCTTCATGTATTGATAAAAGAAAGGAAGGCATGGGGTTTACGTCGCTTTCAACAGCTTAGGCCATATTGCGACGAGATAAAGACCTAGAACCCGGAATAAATCGGGTGCTCTTCTCGAATAGTTGCAAGGGGTCTTTTAGTTGCAGTAGGACGATAGGCAGCCCTCCACAATGCAGCACATTTATACAGCGATCAGGCCAATCAACTAGGGTATCCAGCGGAGACTCGAACCTGCAAACTCACGCTTGGGAGCCCGGCATCGTAACCACTAAGTTTGGAATTTTGATTTTTCGTGACTTTTTCAGTCATTTTTCGGCTAAGTCGTGAGTAGCCAGTTGTAACTGGTGGAGAAAACCGGAGTACCCGACGAAAAAAACCGCCTAACAACAGATCACTGGGAACTTTCGCACATGCCCCGGCCGGTATTCGAACCCAGGCAGTGGTGAGAGCCAGCTAGCAGTCAGTACTAACACCTTAGACCACACGGCCATCAGGGCAGGCGTAACCACTAAGCTTACTTGTTTTCACATGTTTATAAGGTAGTCGTGTTTTAAGCATTGCTAAACAAATCGCTGGTTTTTGCAAGTTTACAAGGTAGCTGTTGTTTGCGTATTGATATATATATATATATATATATATATATAGATGTGCTTGTTTTCGCATGTTTACATGACAATTATGCTTTGTATTGCAGTAAGCAGGAGAGTGGATCGTGCCGAATTGCCATTATGAGAAGGCAACGGGTTACAGCGATGTTTTTGATAAGCCAGACATACAGTGCTTATCATCATCTATCAGAGGGTTGCATGCTGTGTCATCTACTACATGGTGTCTGGGGGAAAATTACACAGGGCGAACTGTGACCAGCAAACCTACACTGTGTACTGTATCACTGAGAGAGAGAGAGAGAGAGAGAGAGAGAGAGAGAGAGAGAGAGAGAGAGAGAGAGAGAACAAGAGAGAGAGAGAGAGAGAGAGAGAGAGAGAGAGAGAGAGAGAGAGAGAGAGAGAGAGAGAGAACAAGAGAGAGAGAGAGAGAGAGAGAGAGAGAGAGAGAGAGAGAGAGAGATGGTCTGGAAGCAAACCTGCAGTGTTTACTGTATCACTGAGAGAGAGAGATAGAGAGAGAGAGAGAGAGAGAGAGAGAGAGAGAGAGAGATGGTCTGGAAGCAAACCTGCAGTGTTTACTGTATCACTGGAGAGAGAGAGAGAGAGAGAGAGAGAGAGAGAGAGAGAGAGAGAGAGAGATGGTTTGGAACCAATGCATAGAAAAATTGACATTAGAAGTGACGATTTTTTCTCTGAGTACATGCAGTGACATATCTGATGATTCAGAACCACCTCATTGAATTTTTCCTCATCCCTCTCTATTATAATTAACAGTATACTACAGACTATACATGATAAAAGTTAGTTAGTGCTCATGATTATCTGAATTGATATTCATTGATTCACAAAGTTAATGGCTATATCTGCTAAGAATTGGCCAATGTGCATAATTTTCAAAAAGGCTATTCGTTGATTCCACAAACGAATAGCTGTCTGAACTAAACTTTGGTCAGTCATCATATTCTTGAAATAACTAGCAAATTCTCAAAACTGTATAATAAACCCAGAAACCACATATATATATATATATATATATATATATATATATATATATATATATATATATATATATATATATATATATATATATATATATATATATATATATATATATATTCCTATTATATCAATATATATTATGATGTTCCAATTGTGGCACCATCCAGAATGTTACAGAAATAGCTTAGTTTAGATTATATCTAAAGCAAAAATCTTGCCAACAAACATGTTTGTAAGCCTTTTATTATTGCTAGCTCTGCAGATTTACTAATATCAGTTGATATAATAGGAGGGTATGCAAAGACGGGTTCTGTACTTGATGGGTAATATATTGCATTCTCTCTCAACATGCATCTCTTGTGCATGCTTTGCTTCATGGCTAGTGCCCACGTGACAGTAAAAGGATTGCATGGATCGCGGTGATAACAAGCTATTTTTTCACGTTTCAGTCGACAACTGAAAATGGAGATCGTGCTGATATCCCGTTAAGGGGAGGTCTATGAATTGACAGCTAGATCTGTCAGGCGGACATGTGTATATTATCAACTCTACAGCAGCAGTAGCATACGTGTTATACACTTCAGCAAGCAGCAGGGAAGCCCTGTGTCTGTCTCATCTACGGAGGAGAAAAAAGTATATGGAGCTAGCTGTTTTGTCTGGCTACACGGATTCGTCCACTCATCCACCATTCAATCCATCCACTAGTATATATCGCTCTATCTATGCATGCATGCATATGCACATATACATCTCTCTCTCTCTCTCTCTCTCTCTCTCTCTCTCTCTCTCTCTCTCTCTCTCGCTCTCTGTTTCTCTCTCTCTTTATATATATATATATATATATATATATATATATATATATATATATATATATATATATATATATATATATATATATATATATATACGTGTGCGTATGTGTGTGTGTGTGTGTGTGTGTAAACAAGTATATTTGCGTGTGTAAACAAGTATATTTTCTCGATCGGCAGAGTAGTAATACGTTATGTACCTGTGTATGTGACGTACACGCCTTTTACTTGATTGCTGTAGTTTCTTTCGTGCTATGCTGAGCGTGTAGTTGTACATGTCAAACTATGTTTTGTTGGATGCAAAATACACCTGCATAGTTCGTGATATTTCATTAATGGTTTACCGTCCTGTGTTGTTACCGTAGTACTACAGTGGTCTAGAGTTTCCTTAGCGACATTTCATGTTTCATTAGCATCGTTGTCATCCTTTCTAGTAAAAGGAAATTTGCCATAACACGCGCCATTTCGATAGGATATTTAACACCTTGTAATGTATCTGCATCATTAGGTAGCTTAATGTGACAAAGCACTCAACACATGACTGAAAAACGTTACGTTCGTTGTTTTATGACTGAAAACACGTTGTCCTGGAAGTTTAATTGAGTATTTACTTTCTTTCATTTGATTTTTTCGATTGCTCTTTCTGTCTCTGAGTACGTATTTAATCTTTCTAAATTGTGCAGATTCTGATGTTTTATTAAGTAATTGATAGGTTCTGTTTCTTACTGCATTTTTCTTCGGGTCGAGGTTGAACTCTTATTCCTATTTGATTTACGTTATTTGTTCAAGCGTAGCCTTCGTGTTGTAAGTAATACGGTCAATAAAGATACATGTCATGCACTACCAAAATATATGACATCGAAAATGGTCAACTAGAAAGTATCGGTTTTTGAGTCAATTTCAGGAATGTCTCGTTGAAAAGCACAGAATGAAATGACGCGATTTATAGGTTGTTTTCCAACAAAATGAGACATACTTTGTATTTCTAAGTGAGAAAGAGGTCCGGGAATTATTAAGACTCAGCTGAGTTGATAGATGGCCTGATTTGTAGATACAAATTTGCTCCTATGCCTCTTTTTATTAAGAAAGGATATCGAGGGGATATCAACTGTAAAAGCTACGTGTTAGTAACATGATATGTAGCATTTTATTATGGAAAAACAAATTGAATGTTGTATCATGAAGATTTAGAAAGATTACGACCGTTGGGAAATTTACAAAATATATCATGGCAAACACGACTAGACCATTCTTGAAGCTCGTCTAGGGCAACACGGCGATTACCAAGCAAAATGAAACACGAGAAAAACATATTAGAGAAATGAGAAACGTCTTCGCATAGGACAGCACGAACTAAGTACAACTCAAATACAATTTATTAGAATACTACACCCACTCTTTCTCCACATACACTCACTAATGGAATTTAGCGTTCTTATGTCCACTAGATGAAACTACATGTACTATCTTAGTCATTATCGTATGTATTAAGTTTTACCAGACAGAACGAAAATATACCATTGCCACTGTATATATATATATATATATATATATATATATATTATATATATATATATATATATATATATATATATATATATATATATTATATATATATATATATATATATATATATATATACATACATACATACATACATACATACATACATACATACATACATACATACATACATACATACATACATATATATATATATATATATATATATATATATATATATATATATATATATATATATATATACATATATGTGTGTGTGTGTGTGTGTTGTTGTGTGTTCACGAAATAAAAACAATCTTATCTTTGGTATCATGTGTGCGTATGTACACCAAATAAAAATAAGTATATTGCTGTTTTTATGTGTATATAATTAAATGAAAACAGACATATCGCTGGTATCGTATGTACGTGTTTTGACTAAATGAAAACAGAAACATAGTTTGTGTTTTATGACCAAATTGTGGGCACATATCGGCAAATGCGTATTTCTTTATAATGTAGGTCCTCCGAGTGCAATACGTGAAAATATGTGGATACGATACATTTCGTTTGGTCCGCGCATGCGCATGTGCAGATTCATTGCTGTCCCCCCTAGCGAAACAAGTCTCTGCAATGATCGATCCACCCTAACCC
>OZ012687.1:41426610-41441610 GCA_963942565.1 Maea johnstoni
TATTTTCTCTGTTATGTGTACTCTCTATATACTAATAATATAAGTTTCTAACCTTTTAGTATTGTTTTTTAATCTATGTTTTCAATAGTTTTAATGTTTATGTTTATTCCATATTTATCATCTTTTATATATTATCTATGTAGTGTTAGAATTTTGTAAACTTATGATTCACAGTCAATAAACTACATGTATAATACAATTATCAAGTCAGAGTTTATTTGTCTTTATTCCTGTTAATGGCTATTAGGGATACTTTGTAGTGATGAGATACCGCAAGCATTCTGCCATGGCATTGCACGTTAGACCGTTCAACCATCGAGTGAATATATACACTCCTGGTATTTCTCCCAACTAGCCGCCTGATTAGGCCTCGCACTAACATCTTCTAATTGATTGCGACATGCAGTGCCCTTGCTAGCTTCACATTAGCCACTTAAAGCGCTGACTTGGTCGATACAAATGCATTTAGAGAAACTAAACAATAATCAGCATTGACTCAATGTGTGCAATCAATGGGCAAAGTAACTGCCTGGATGTATTAGTCCTTAATATTTTGTGTAAATTTAAGTATTAGTATCCATATTCTAGCCTCCCATGTATCATGTTGATGTTTATTTATTTGCTATTTTGTTAGGTCCATTTTATTTGTTTTCGTTATATATACCTTTTGCAGTGATATCTACAGTCAATAAAGAATACATATATATATATATATATATATATATATATATATATATATATATATATATATATATATATATATATATATGTATATATATATATATATATATATATATATATATATATATATATATATATATATATATATATATATACATATATATATATATATATATATATATATATATATATATGTATATATATATATATATATACATGTATTTAAAAGTAAATATTGAACAAAACAAAGGATCAATTTATATTTGGTTGGAAAGTTGATTTTCTATGTATGAATAGGTCCTCATACACCCATGCTGACCTCAAATCCCAAAAGCAATGACTAGATGAGTACTAGTACTTGCTGGTGTCTTTATTGCTGTAACTATTCTTATCGAGTACCAGGCTGTTGACAACTGCAGGACTAATAGCGCTCATTAGTTATCGATTGTAGGATAAACATATTTTTCTCTCGTTCTTGAGGAGCTCGTTATTTTTGGCTCCCAGGCTGCTGGGTCCTCAGGGTAAGCTTGTTACACTAAGGCTACATCAAAGCGCATGCTAGCACCAAACAAAAGCTGTAATGGGATTTAGCATCACCAATAGGACTCAGAGAAATAAAGGTCATACAGTGCAGGTGCTGTATAACTGGTATTTTTTACATTCATTTAATTTTTTCTGATTATTTTCACGCTCCCCATGATAGCGCCAAAATAACATCCTTCTAATAACTATCCTGGTTTCTATCTCCCTTGTATCTTTGCTTGAATGTGCAAATTAAAAGTAGCACAAATATCCTCACACAGGGCTGTAAAGTGAACTTTCAGCACTCCAAATTAATATTGTATACAGTATAAAGCTACTCATCTTTAGGTTCCAGAGAAATAAAGGTCACACAGTGTAGGTCTATAGCTACTCATCTTTAGGTTCCAGAGAAATAAAGGTCACGCAGTGTAGGTCTATAGCTACTCATCATTAGAACCCTGAGAAATAAAGGTCACACAGTGTAGGTCTATAGCTACTCATCTTTAGGTTCCAGAGAAATAAAGGTCACACAGTGCTGGTATATAGCTACTCGTCTTTAGGACCCAGAAAAATAAAGGTCACACAGTGCAGGTATATAGCTATTCATCTTTAGAACCAGAGAATTAAAGGTCATCCAGTGCAGGTATATAGCTTCTATTAGGACCCAGCGAAATAAAGGTCACACAGTGCTGGTATATAGCTGCTCATATTTAGGACCCAGAGAAATAAAGGTCGGTAATGTACATGTAGTGCATTATATATATATACAAATGAGTGTGATATGTATGCAATCAAGTAGTAACTTGTGTAAGTAACACTCATTCCACTCAACTAACCCAGGGCTGGTATTATGATCAAGTGGTCCAAAGCCTTGTCGCAGTCTATAAGAAAAATGAGCAACACTCTTACAAATAGGGTGCAACCTATTGTTGAATAAATGAGACAACCTTTAACATTTAATTTTGTTAACCTTGATTTAGTCTGTGATTCATGATTAACCTTCCATGCTTTAGTTGGCCTGCAAGTTAGTCTTTTTCAATGTTCAGAAGTTGGATACTTTTATATATTCAGCAACAACTTTTCCCATTCAAAATTATCTTGTCAAGCAAAATAGGTAAACTTCGCCCAATTTTCTCATCTATCTGACTAAGTACATGCATCTTATGTATTTTAATTAATTTAATTGATCCATGTTCTAGGAAATTCAATCTTCTACATGGAGCAGGTGTTCCAATGACATAAAATATCAATTTATAAAAAAATCTTTAATATACCTAATGACTTAATTTCCTTAATAAGATAATTACATACTTTTGTGTTGTTCCTTATTGTCATTAAGGTTTTAAAGGAAAAATGAAGCAACCAATACATTTTCATGCAATATCTTGCAAGCATCAATAACATCTTTCCATAAAGCATTACAACACTTTTCATATATATCATCTAAAACGTATCACCAAAAAGAAAGGCTTTGTAAATCGTAAAATGATATAGGACCTACTCCAACCTTATTCATTTTTTCTTGAGAGCTTTGTCAAAAGTAAAGAGGTTAGGATAATTTAGGCCTCCATCCTCTGCAGGGTTATTTGAATGTTCACTTCTAAACTTTGGTGGCTTTGAACATCAATTGAAGTTTTGATATATTTTCTCGATTTTTGAAAAAGTGTTTCATATTTCAGAGTAGAGCGAGACAACATTATATGGACACATTTTGAAGTAAGAAAAACCCTTTATTGTAGTTATTTTACCAAGAGGGGTAAGAAGACAGGGCATCTAAAGTATCCAACAAACTTCTGAAAACGTTACAAATGAAATCAGGTTAAATGGCAAAATATTCTAAATGATGATGATAGTCTGAATGATAAGTGCATCTAAAATCATGCAAACACACGCAAAATGTGTATAAATAGATATATCCAATTCAAAACCCTTAAAATAGATTAACCACAAAAGAATTGCTTTTTAAGATGAAAATTCTTGAAACAGAAAAATGCTTATACATGTAATGGAAAAAGATACTGGACACATCACTCACTGAATTAATTGAATGTCCTTATACTGCTGAATTGTGAAGGCAAATATAATTATGGCTTTGTATAAATATTAACAGAAATATCATCATTTCTCAGAAAGAAACGATTTTTGGAAGGAAAGCAAATCACTAACCAGAAGCATTTTTAGTTAGCATGGCAATATTAAATACAAAAATTATCATTTACAAACATAGACAAGATGGTAGTAAAATGAGTCAAATAGAAATTCTCAGATTAATATACAAGGAAATGAAAGCCAACGAATATGTTTGTGAGGTTAATCAAAAATGAACAGGTTT
This sequence comes from Maea johnstoni, assembly GCA_963942565.1. Lineage (NCBI taxonomy): Eukaryota > Metazoa > Annelida > Polychaeta > Spionida > Magelonidae > Maea > Maea johnstoni. Next base: position 41,430,146 of record OZ012687.1, read on the forward strand.
GATAATAGGTGGGATAGATGTGGGTAATTATTACGCACAAAGTTTGCCTAAGGAATACATTTTGCCTATGATATGGAATGTAACCTCCTTTCTTAACCTCTTTTTTAATTCCTATGTTAGAAATAAGATGTGAGTATATATGATATGATATTTATAGATGACATATAGGAACCCTAAGCTGGTGTGGCACCCTGCTTACCTTAGATAAAAAGAGGGATGTGTTGATCTGTATATGGATACCATGCATCCCAAGGTCCTCTTTGCATGTGAAGGGTCTGCTATTACTCTCCCTCTTTTTCGTCTTTTACCAAGAACTATCATGCCTTGTCATTGTTCTTAAACAATGACAAAAGACCACTTTTTGGTAATATTTTATGGCAGTAAATGACCTATGCGTGACGATGTGCCTTTAAACCTCCATTCATTCTTTTTACATTTCTTACTGAGGAATGTGTAGCTTCAGACGTAATTGGAAATAAGTAGGATGTGTAATAAGTAGATAAGTCAACTTGACAAAACAAGCCTTTGTCTTAAGGGTGGCAAGCTTGAACAGTCCTCAAGGGAGTAATTATATGCAATTATGATCAGCCGCGGTGAATTATTCTGCTGAATTCTCTCAGCAATTGTGTGACATTTATGATGCAAGATTATCCTCCTGGAGGCACTTTTCTGCCAGAATTCAATCATTTCGCCTTATTCTGTACTTCTTTACGAAATAATATATTACTCCAAATGAAATTGGAACCAAGCAAGATATAAGTTCAGAGTACAGATCAACTTGACGAGACAAGTTTTTAGTCCTCTTGAATAATAACGAGCTGCTTGTTTTTCAAAGAATATATGCCTTTCTTTTAGATATTTATTACAAAACCATAGATCCACTGGCTTGAAAACCTACAAAATGTTATACACAATTTACATGATGTATGTCATTAGATTAAATACTCGGCTGAAAGTGGTTTGTTAGCATACAGGTAAGTGGGGTTTAGGGATATCATTATTGGCAATCTTGGACCTTTACAAATGAGAGCAATGATACGCAACACCGAGTAATCGGCCCTGATGAACTTTAACGATCAATCACCACCTATTGCTTATGTGACGTTCAAGATGCAAAACTTCCATAGAAAGATGGAAATCACACAGCAATTTGCCCAGCCAGCAGAGAAGGCAATAATCAACCTAGCGATAGCCAATGATCAAATTGCAATTCTTATGCATGTCTTATGCAATGCAGTTTTGGCTGAGGTTCTAATCCTAGTAAGATATTCTTCTACATTTTTGCCTGATTTGTTTACTAGAGTCCTAAACTGTCTGCGATTATGGAACCAATCATCGTTTGACCGAAGGAGAGGCATCATTTCATCATTTATGGGGAGAGATTGGCGGAGGCTGTGACATTTTCCAACTGCTTGTTAGCAGAGAGATGAACGTGCACTCGCTTGTAGGACATGCAGGGAACGTGAATCTTCCATCAGCAAATTGGCTATGCATTTAGAGGCAAATGCAGCCGTTTGTGAACTATGCTTATTATCGAACATACAACGGTAATGGAGCATTGGGGGACACATGATAAAATGGAGCATTGGGGGATACAACATAAATCACTACTTTCTGCACTAATTTCCTTCATTTCACTGTGGAAATGTGATTTGCAACACATATCCCGGTGCCACTATCATGCTGTACTGGAGTCTTAGAATATTTTGAAATTTCGCTGATTTTCATTTTTCCTGCCATGATATTAAAGCTTAACAGTGACTTACAAGTTGTGAATACTCAGTAATAAACTGTCACATAAACAAAACGAGGCAAATAAACCTGGAAAATGACTAAAAAAAACTGGCACATGGATACTCATCCGAGAGTACTCAGTGAGAGCTATTATTAGTGACTCAGCAAGTTGTGAATAATCAGCATTAAACTGTCAAATATACAAAACGATGCTAAAAACCTGAAAGAATGACTGAAACCCCGGCACATGGTACCCATCTGAGAGTACTCACCGAGAGCTATCTAATGAATACTAACAAAACAAGGTTAGGATTTTTGAAAATCTTTGCGTTCTTGGATCTTGTGCATTGGACGAAAGTAGCCTTAGCATTGAAAGGGTTAAACCTTCATATATATGACATGCGAGGAACATTAGTAGGATTTCTATTATACGTATTAGGTTTGAATGAAACAGGGAAAGAAAGGTTTGGTCATGTTACATATTTTCAATTAGTATTATTATTGATTTTCAGATCTTGCACAGGGGTTGGTCGGTTCCATACTATCGAACGTCTCAGACGTCCCGGCCAGGTCGATCGCTGAAGTCCCTCTCTTAATTATATGTCCTGCATACGTGTGCCTTATTTTATGCACATAACAGGTAGTATCATAAAAAAAATTCGTTATTCTAATTTTCAACATTTTCATGAGAACACCAGGTCGAAATCTTCATACAAATATAGCCATTTCGTACCTGTAATTATGTAATAATTTAACTCCTTTTGCTATGCAAGTATATTTTGCGATGAATTGATTTTCTCTATGTTTGCAAGTTACAACTAGTTTATGCTGCCATCCTTTGAAAAAAATATTTGTAAAGCATTCATACCTGAGTTATGTTGTTTGTTTAGCCCACTCAGTATTCCCAGGCTAAACATGTCCATCGCATGTTTAGAGCTTCCTTCAATTATGCCTTATTCAATGTGTTAGTTGCAATTAGCTAGTAGCTAAAAATTCTACATGTGTGTGTGTCATTTTAACCTTTGCTGTTTGGTTACACGGTCGACTGTGTGCCAGTACCAAGAAGTAGCAATGCATCATATCGATCTCCTAAATGACATGGATTATCATGTAAATTCGAAGAAACTCAATATTGACTTCATAATCTAATCATATCGACATGTATTCAATCAGGCAGAATAATACAATATAATACAATACAGCATGTTATATCTAGTATATCACAATCTGGGATATGAAAATGTAATCTGAAACCTCTACATCACTAGAATAAGTATAGCACAATGAGAATCTGAGGTCATGATATTCCTCTCTGTTTGCCTTCTACATTGAAAGCATCAGACATTTAAAGCAACATCAAATTCGGGGACAATCCATCTACTAGTAATGGATTACCTCTTGATCAAAGAAATGCTATTGAAAGCATAAAAATATCCAATTATTTGAACAACTCAAAACTACTTATTGTTGTGGACACGTGTGTTCCTGTGGTCTAATGTGAACATCCAGAAAAGTCATATTAAATAAAAGAAAGATAGAAACAATACGTTATTTAATTATTATTACTAATTATCCCTCTTCTTAGCACCCTACCAGTTCACCCTTCGATGTATACCACACTATACCCGATCTACATCCATATAATCCTACCATTACGTTTAGTAAAATTAAACTAGATTTATATTCACGTCTATGGCAAGAATACAATGTACAAGGTGTGAACAGCAGAAAAAAATATTCAAATTTTTCTGCTGTTTTTCTGGAAACGATAGAATTTCTTTTGCCGTGTACACCTGCACCATCGTACAAAAAGAACAAAAACAGCTATATTTTCTAGGGAAATCTTCCCGTTTACCAGTAAGGATAGACCCCCCCCCCCCCCTTGCATGAATTCAATAATAAAGCCATCATTCCAAGAAAGGATTTGCCAAGTGCCATTTCATATTACCACGCTTCACTGGTCGTAAGTGGCCATCAATTTCTGCAAACAAAGGCAAATTAACTATTTCCTTGTACCATGCGGTGTCTGTACTGATAGAGGTGAAATATACAACTGTAGCCTGCACCATATCCTATTCCACCATCTAAGGAATTGTTGAACTCTTTCTTCTCTGGTGTGAATTCATGGTCTAGCCCATATGGGAATACCCTAGTCGAGGAGCAACATTTATTTCGAGAAGTATTTGAATAACAATAGTTCCATTGAATTTGAAAAATGGAAGATTCGAAAAACACTGACAAAATACCCGATCACTGGAAAATTTTCAGGTTCCTAAAGAAGATAAAATTCCATCGTCTAAGGAATGGTTTAACTCTTCCTACTCCTAGGAATGAATTCATGGTCTAGCACATATGAATATATGATGGTCGTGTAGCAACATTTATTTTGAGAAGTATTTAAACAAGAATAGTAACATTGAATTTGAAAACTGGAAAATCCGAAAATCACCGACAAAAAACCCGGTTATGGGAAACGTTTCACATGCCTTTAAAGAAGATCCTATCCCACAGTCTAAGGAATGGTTTTAATAACTCTTTCTACTCCGGAGTGTGGATTCATGGTCTAGCACATATGGGAATACCCTAGTCTTGGAGCAACATTCACTTTGAGAAGTATCTAAATAACAATAGTTCTGTTGAATTTGAAAAATGGAAAATTCGAAAAACACCGACAAAATACCCGTTTACCAGAAAAATGTTCTCATACCCAAAGAAGATCAAATTCAATCGTCCAAGGAATGGTTTAGCTCTTTCTATCAATATATCCTGGTTAGTCTCTTAGAAGAATTTAAATAAGAATAATTGAAAAACCATCGACAATAGACCAGGTAACTGGTAACTTTGTCGCATACCTAAAGACTGATTGAATACCGGGACCACCACGGCGGTCACTATGTTTGATATTGTCGGTCTGGAAAATGTTCAATCTCACTCTATAAAATTATTCTTGATGAAGGACCAACATGTGCAATGTTAATGCAATTTGTTTGATCAAAAACGTGCAGAGGTGCTACATAATCTGTCTTTCAATGCACCTATGATAACTGCCATAATTTGTGCCTAAGTTTACGATAACATTTTCTCTTGTACAGCTTTGCCTCCTATGTTGCGCATACAGGGTCAATTCCCGTACTAATAACGTCGTTCATTATACATACGTATATATATATATATATATATATATATATATATATATATATATATATATATATATATATATATATATATATATATATATATATATATATATATATATATATATATATGTATGTATGTATATATATATATATATATATATATATATATATATTATATATATATATATATATATATATATATATATATATATATATATATATATATATATATATATATATATATATACATTTATACACACGTACATAGCGGACATCATGCAGAACAATGCATGAATCGAAACAAATGAACCATCCCAAATATAACCCCTACCTTTCGAGTAATTCTTTATAAGACAGTTTCACTTCCTTAACGCTAAGGATTATTATGTTATCGACCTTTTTCATTACATAAGGCAAACTCAGAACAGTCTAGCTACATCCCAGCTAGAGAAGTACACTACCAACACTTAACTCCTGCACCAGTCGACCGGACGTCCGCCAGTGCCTGGTCGTGCCAACCCCCATGAATAACATGTCCACAAAATATGCAAAGCACATCAATGACCCAATGACCTAATCAAAGCTAAATTCATTAGTGAGGTCATCCATGAATACATGCCCTGGAAACTCAGGGTGGCAATCGGGCACGCGGTCGTGTATTATGCCCGGGCTGCCCACGCATTTAGTGCAAGAAATAAATGTCGGCACTGAAAACTGAGGACGGCTGGAATTGCGCACTCACAATTCATCAGTCCGCGGCATTCCAAGAAGCATTATTTTGTATTTAGGATTATAGATGACATTTTGGATACAGATAGTTACTACACACGAGCTGATCTCCTATTTCCCGTGGACTGTACTTGCACGGGAAGGGCATCATTTACAACAGCAAGAAGGTAAGAAGGGATTCCATGTGAGGTTTGTACACACCAAGAACAGAGGAAAATACAATGCATCGAGTTATGTTATATTTTGACAAAAGAAAGATAATCACTTCATAAATCTGATCACCTAAAAAGGGCATGTACTGAGCGGATGGTTAAGATCACCTAAAAAGGGCATGTACTGTATGGATGGTTAAGATCACCTAAAAAGGGCATGTATGTACTATGTGGATGGTTGCGATCACCTAAAAGGGCATGTACTGTGTGGATGGTTAAGATCAGCTAAAAAGGGCATGTACTGTGTGGATGGTTGAGATTACCTAAAAAGGGCATGTACTATGTGGATGGTTGAGATTACCTAAAAAGGGCATGTACTATGTGGATGGTTGAGATCACATGAAAAGGGCATGTACTGTGTGGATTGTTGAGAGATCGAAATAAAATACGAACTCTTAGCGTAAGTGTAACTTATGTGCTGCTTAAGCTATAAAAGCATAATTAAGGTTTAAAATGAAAAAAAACCATCTGTTTCACCTTAATGCTGAGGGTGGCTAATTTGGCCAATACAATATAATGCAAAGAACCTGAAAATAAAATGACTGAAACTCTGGCGTATGGGTACTCCTCTGAGTACTCAGCAAGAGCTAACCAATGCATACCAATATGACCGGGGTTTGATGGTATTGTGATTTGGACAAAAGTAGCCTTAGCATTGGAAGGGCTGATGATCTTCTCTCTTAACTCTTTTACGCCAGCAAAATGAAATACTGTTATACTATCATGGTTACTATGCACGCGTATAGTTCTTGCCTTGTCAATTACATGTACTACTCATTGTATAACTTCAATGTAATCTATGAAACAGAAATACATATGGGCATTGGTTGCAAATGATGTGTTTTTGCAAAAGAATCATGAATGATTTAAAGCTAGCATTTATTTCAAATGATTATTCTATTACTTGCAAAATGACAATTTGGCGAGACGATTACTTAGCATGGAAAACATAAAAACGTTAAGTTTTACGATACAGATGATTAGAATGAAAATGTATGTAAAGTTATTGGTTGTGACTGTTAGCAGCCTGTTTGGTAAAGTTCACAGTGGTTTTAAGTCAACTGAGTGCCATATTATATAACGGTTGTTACGGTCATTAGGTAAATCACAACGACGTTCAGTGATGTGATAGATTAACGTTAACCATTAATCAGAGGCAGTCAAATCAAAGTTAATCGTCTAAAAGAGATATAATGCTAATCCAAGGGTAAAGCTACACTACTGATAAGGGAGGGAGTAATTCTGTATCAGTTACTCTGCATGTTTGTAGGGAATTGTTAATGATTGTAAATATTTATTTTAACTGTTCTGATGCAATGAGACACTGGTATGTGTAAATGTTTAACTCTCTAAGCGAAATGCTGATGACTGCGTGTGATATTTACCTTTTTTGTCGACATTTTGACGATAGTAAATGCTAGTGTTTTTCTCTTTTTTGTTAGTGTTTACAGATCAAACGATTGTTAATGCGCTAGTGTTTACCTCTTTCGTTAGTGTTTACCAATGTGACGATTGTTAATTTTTATGTTTATATGTTTTGTCATTGTTTAGCAATTCTGACGATTGTAAATGCTACAATCTGACGATTGTGAGTGCTCGTTTCTATCTCTTTCGTTAGTGTTAAGCAGTTCTGATGATTGTGAGAGCTACGCTTTGTTCGTATCACAATTCGGACGATACGTGTTATTATCCGCATTGGTTTAACCTTTGTACTGCTGATGGCTAATTTGGCAAATACAAAATGATGCAAAAACCTGGAAATTGTATGAAACCTTGGCAAATGGGTACTCGTCTGAGAGTACTCATAGAGGGCTATTTCATGAATACCAACATGACAGGGTTTAGATGGTTTTCAAGACTTTTTGCATTTTTCTGCCATGGGCGAAAGTAGCCTTAGCATTGGAAGTGTTAATTTGTCGTTTATTTTTAAAGTTTACACCCTTTTATTGCAATGGAGACGGTATTTATTACTAAGTAAGTTTTTACCTCTTTTTTGGTTGCTTCAGCGAAGAGGATCTTGGCGACGAGACGAGGATTGCGGGAACCAGGGCTGCAGCACCGCGCCCTCTATTGGCCACCCAGCGAGTCTCAGCCATGCTGTGATAATCCCCTCAATGCTGCAGTCACAACGTACTACCACGATAATCCACTTGCTACGCGTGAGCGTTAATCCTAATCATACTAATCCAACTAATCTTAATCCTATGGACAATTGGTCGGCAAGGCAGTCGCAGTCTCTGAACAGATAGTGTATATCTTTATCTCACACACAAAGGTGAATCAGTACCTCGGTGGATAAGCTGCATTTAATCTTAATCCTAGAGATAATATATCGGAAAAGTAGGCACAGTCTCTTCAGAGATACTGAAAATCTTTATCTGACACATAAAGGTGAATCAGTACTTTTTTCCACACCTCAATATTCAGTGGATAAGCTACAGCTAATCTTAATCCTAGAGGTAATATGTCGGCAAAGCAGTCACATTCTCTTATTAGATAGTGTATATAATCATCTTACACATGAAGTGAATGAGCACTTTCTTTCACATATCACTGTATTTAGTATACATTGACATTGCTAGAAATCAACACAAATTGTTCCAGTTATGTTTAGTATTTTTAGTTGTTCCTGTCTTTCCTCTGAATCCCTAGGATACGTCCAGCCTCCAAGATGACTCAAACTTCACAGATAAGTCCTATCTTAATGATGAGTCCAATAGTTCTAACCACAGAAATCAACCACTAAGAAAAGTATAAGATTAATCCAACGTTTGCTGACACCCTCCAAGATAAGTATAACCTCAAATATAAACCTCTAGGAGTAAACCAACGAGTCATGGAGTCCAACTTGACGCATAGGTGCTTGAAGTCTTAGATAAATCCAATATTTGCTGACATCGTCTTAGATTAGTCCAAGTTACGTACAACTTTCAATATAATCCTCTAGCATTGATCCAACGAGTCAACGAGTCCAACTTGACGCTGTGTCCGTATTGGTGCTTGAAGTTTACGTTGTAAGTGGTTGTTCTTACTGGCCAGCTATTCCCCGGTAAATGAGAGCAAGAGCAGCAGGATGCACAGAGAAAGTCTTGCTTGTCGTCTCCTTCAGAGCTGTTCTGTCGCTCTAATGAGATACATGTTGCACTCAGCTTGCCTTTAATCCTAAAGCCTCCCGATGATCCACAATCTGCTGGGAAGGTCCACGAGGCAATGCTAGTGTACTGCAACACAGTAAATAGACTCAACCCAAAGAGCTTGCAACACAGTGCATATTTGTGGCCGGAAGGGGGGTACTCTCTCGAGCGGATTAAGTGGGGGAACCCTCTTCTCGTATACAGGACACGACCCGAGATAGCTATACAGAGTGCTGGGAGTGGGGGGGGGGGGGGGTACACTCTCTCCCAGTGGGTAGAGGGGGGATCCCTCTTCCCGTATCCCAGACACGACCCGAGATAGCTATACAGAGTGCTCATCATTGTGGCTCAGCGGGGGGATGGGGGGGGGGATACACTCTCCCAGTGGATAGCTATACAGAGTGCTCATCATTGTGGCTGAGGGGGGGGGGGGGGGGGTCTTTCCCAACGGGATATGTGTGTCTCTCCGAATTATATAGCTTCTACTGTATTCTGATTTACAGACTGAATTAGTTCGTAATATTTTCCGCCATATGTCAAATTAACATAAAAAAAAATCAAAATATCTATTGCATTTTACCCGTTGAAGGCGAAAGAATGTGTATTCCATGTACAATAACAGTGAATGACAATGAATAAGTACATAAGTCTGAATATTATGCGATGAGATGTTATAACATATCAGGGGCGGACAAAAATGGCAACAATCTGCAAAACGTTCACTTTTCGCTTATCAAATTCATCACGACTTAGGGTCATGGTCGTCCGTCTAACGGGCGACCATGCGCCTGAACGACCTGATACTTTGTGCACGCATTCCAAACATATACTACCCCTTTACAACCAAAAGGCCTGTCTGAAATGCTCATAATTGAAAAAGGACTGAACAGTCCCCTGTTCTGTGTACTCATGTTTCTGATTAAACAGATATTATTCTCTGTTATCATTACGTAAATACTGATTCTCTATGTGTCACTGAGTACGGCAATAGTGCAGCCATTCATCTAACCACATCACTGAGGGCAGACATGAGTCGTCTGTTTGGTTTCCGTGCAGCGGAGAAGAGGGGGGGGGGGGGGCGGGGGGAGGGGGTGACAATACTATTCATTAAGGAGGGAGAAGGATATCAATGGCTCTGCCACGGTAATTGCATGTACTCATAAAAGATTCTCCACACAGTCAGATCATACACGCAACCTATGCGTATAGATTCTTAACTGAATTGGGTAAACATACTTAATAGGTAAATACAGGTGAACTTGGATATGACGGACCACTGTACGGCGGATTTTTGCATATGACGGACGATATGCTTGGTCCCAGTCCGATGCATATCAAGTAGTCGTCATATGTATACGACGGATTTTGCATATGACGGACCAATCCTCCTGGTCCCATTGAGTCTATCATATCCAAGTACACCTGTATATGTTTACATACCTTTTAGTATGGTCATGTAGTCATGATTAAAAGAAAAGCCATTGGTGGTGTCATGTGTCCATGTGTTATTAAGTATTGGCACCAAATCAGCATGACAGAGTAAACAACAAAAGGCTCTTCCATTGAAAAGTGTGGGGGGGGGACGGAAGATTTTTTTTAATTTGGGGAGGGGGTAATGCTCGAATTCTGAATGTTTAAATGGAACGGCCGTACGGTAGGTTAACATCTAAAGGTCTTTGCCATCTAAAGGTCTGTCACCGCACGCAGTATTTAATCAGCTATCCTAACGGGGAATGCGAGCAAGGTGATAGCCTATTTGTCAAATGTCACCATTAAGTCCCCCTTATGAGGAGGAGGCCTCGCCGAGATGCCTCGAGGGCACTGTGATAACCAGTAGCAGCCCCGCGACATCTCACAAGGAACAGAAATAGCAACACCTGAATGGGGGTAGTATCTAGAAGGAACGGAGGAGGGTTTGGGGTTTTACGTCGCTTTCAACAGTTTATATCGTATATAATTTATATAAATTATATCGCACCGAGATAGAAACCTGCAAACGGAAAGAAACTACCTTCTGTTCATGAATCGTTCCAAGGGGTCTTCCAGTTGCAGAAGAGCCATTCGACAGCCCTCAACAACGCCGCGCATTTATATCTAAAAATATAAGCGAGAGTGGAATATATATATATATATATATATATATATATATATATATATATATATATATATATATATATATATATATATATATATATATATGTATATATGTATATATATATATGTATATATATATATATATATATATATATATATATATATATATATATATATATATATATATATATATATATATATAATGTATGCGTTTCCCACGGGAGACAGGGTTGTGGGTGGCATTCTCAATTTCCCTATAAAAGAAATGCCTTTCCTCGTCTTGTGTATTTTACTAGTTATTTTAGCAGATCCACTTGCATGAATTCTATCGCAACCTTGCAATACTACTCTATATCTTAGCAATGATATCTTCTTTCAGCAGATAAACTAGTCACTTGTGGAAATTACTCCCTTACCATTTGATA
>OZ012687.1:41446610-41486610 GCA_963942565.1 Maea johnstoni
AAAGCAGTTCCTTTTTCCCCATTATCTCGGAAATACCCTCAGGAAAATATTTGGCCGTCTTTCATCATCTTAAGAGGAGATTCAGAACCCTTAGGGCGTTTATCAAGTTAGATATGCAAAACTGGAAGCACGTCGCCTTCACATATTGTAGGAACGTGCCTCAAAAAGAGTGCGAAGTAAGTAAACAATAGCCCTTCCAATGCTGAGCCTACATTTATCCAAATCACAAGGAGGCAAGGAACTTTGAAAACCATCTTAACCCTGTCATGTTGGTATTCATTTGATAGTTTTCGCTGAGTACTCTCAGATGAGAACCCATTTGCCAGGATTTCAGTCGTTTTATAGGTTTTCTTTTGCATAATCTTATATTAGCCAAATTAGCCACCAGCAGCCTAAGGGTTAAGATGAGATTCAGGGCCCTTATGCATTTATCAAGTTAGATATGCAAAACTGGAAGCACGTCGCCTCCCCATAATGGTGGAACGTGCCCTAAAAAAAAACGAGTGTGAAGTAAGTAATCTTAAGAAAGTAACTTCTTATGGGAGATATATAGAAGGAAGGAGGGAATGAATTAGGTTTTACGGCATTTTCAACAGCTTAGGACATTATTATCGCGACGAGGTAAAAACCCGGAACCGGAAAGAAATTCCTTTCTCTTCACGAATAGTTCCAAGTGGCATTTCAGTTGCAGAGGAACCATGAGCAGCCCTCCACAACGCCGCTCATTTATATAGCGACCAGGCCAACCCGCGTGTCAGAAACATACTGTTTAAACGTATTCATAACAGAGTTGTCATGATTGAAAAGTTAGATAACAATAAAAAGTATTCCGACGAATGTAAATTTTCCACTATGTAATCATTCGACTAAGAGAATTGGTCATGCCCTTTATAGTACCTGACGGTGAATACTGTCTGGGAATTGTAGAATGATGGTTTAAATAATTGAACAAGGAATGATGCAAATTTCCAGATACGACGTGACGCAAATGGTAGAAACGCGATAGCTGATACTTATATTAGTCTAATAAAAAGTAATTATACCAGATTAGACACAAATGCAATGTGACACATAAGAATAGGCCCCAAAATAATGAGGACGATATGAATGCAAAATATATTATTTTAAAATATATATTAAATTGATTATACTAAAATATATAATTTTGATGAAAATTGTAAGGTCTTATATAATGATTTGCTCTACTCTTCCATTAGAAACGTAATATGCACAGGAATGGATCGGAATAAACTCCTAAGCTATAATTACATCAATTCGACGTGCTATGCCATATAATATGAACATATATAACATATTATGTTGAATAAAACATGCTCTTGTTAACAAAATAGGGAGACATAATTACGCCAGTGTATTTCAATGTGCAGGCGTTACCAAAGAAACAGTAGTAGTAGTAGTAGTAGTAGTAGTAGTAGTAGTAGTAGTAGTAGTAGAAGTAGTAGTAGTAGTAGTAGTAGTAGTAGTAATAGTAGTAGTAGTAGTAGTAGTAGTAGTAGTAGTAGTAGTAGTAGTAGTAGTAGTAGTAGTAGTAGTAGTAGAAGAAGCAGAAGAAGAGGTAGTAGTAGTAGTAGTAGTAGTAGTAGTAGTAGTAGTAGTAGTAGTAATAGTAGTAGTAGTAGTAGTAGTAGTAGTAGTAGTAGTAGTAGTAGTAGTAGTAGTAGTAGCTGCTGCAGCAGCAGCAGTAGTAGTAGTAGAAGCAGTAGTAATAGCAATAGTAGTACACCAACGCTCTACTTTCGAATTCGAATTCTTTTAATTTAGATTTCCCGTCACCCTTTGTGCCATATTGCGGCTAAGTCGCGGCTAGCCAGTTTTAGGAAAGCGGAGAAAACGGCGATATCGGCCCCAAGTCACTAGCAACTTTCTCACATACTACTTTCGTTCACCAAAATATAAAAAATAAGCATCTTGCATCTTAAGCCTTAATAGCAATATACAATATGATACATTCAACAATATAATTACCTGATTTTTTATATAAACTTTGCAATTTATATTATACTTTTTGGCTGGAGGGAGATTTAGTTAGAAAGTGAGTAGATTCAGATTCAACCACCGCTGACTAATAAGAAAAGGAAATATGGTATTAAGAACTCCGGAACATACGCATATTAGACATTATAAAAAACACATAGATAAAATCCTCCTCGCCTATATTATCAAATGCAATATATCATACTCTGATACACAACGCCTGTGAGAGGTCTCCACTTGCAATGCATATAGTGATATCTGTATTAGTGATATCAGTCTCTGTCTCGGTCAGACCGTACACACAGGCGACATCTATCGGAGGATGTTGCAAGCTTTTAGAGGCTTTAACAATGTAATACACTAAATCGTAACGGCCAAATTACGACACACACACACACAGACGCTCACACACACATATATATGTATGTATTAATGGAAGTATGCATGTATGTATGTATGTATGTATGTATATATATATATATGTATATATATATATATATATATATATATATATATATATATATATATATATATATATATATATATATATATATATATATATACATATATATATATATATATATATTTATATATATATATATATATATATATATATATATATATATATATATATATATATATATATATATATATATATTATGTATGTATGTATGTATGTATGTATGTATGTATGTATGTATGTATGTATGTAAGTATGTATGTATGTATGTATGTACATTGTATTGTATGTATGTATGTATGTATGTACATTGTATTGGTATGTATGTATGTATGTATGTATGTATATATATATATATATATATATATATATATATATATATATATATATATATATATATATATATATATATATATATATATATATATATATATATATATATATATACATATACATATATACATATATGTATATATACATTTATATATTAGGAACGATATGGTTAATCTCCCATTGTTTACTTGGTATACTTCGTACTTAAGTTTCATGGTATCAACATGTTTTTCCACCTTAATTGAATCCCTTTCATGAATTATCGCCTATTACTTATGAATTACCGTTTCATCTACAGTGACAGGCACTGTTTAGCCTGGGCGTGTTTTGAAGTGGAGTTGTAAGAGATAAAACTGATCAACAACTTAAAGTTACTCGCAGAAAGAAGCCTAGCATGGATGAATGTATTTAGTTTGCCATACTTCACTTTTCTTACGCAATGATTTCTATAATCTTGTCAATAAATCTCATCCACCTACCATCATCATGTCACTACGGACATGTTGCACATACTGCTCTATGTTATATAGTTACAGTTCAGCATATCCAATTTCTCTCAAATCTATCACGTGCGCAGAGAAAATACATTTAGACTATGATTCTCATCAACATTAACCCTTCCTTTGCTAAGGCTACTTTTGTTCAAAGCACAAGGGCTAATCTGAAAATCTATGAAAACTATCTAAACCCCATCATATTGGTATTCATTGGATATCTCTCACTGAGCACTCTCAGATGAGTACCCATGTGCCAGGGTTGAAGTCATTTTCAGGTTTTTGGCATCATTTAGTATTGGCCAAATTAGCCCACAGCAGCATAAGGGCTAGATGATTACCTGATGGATTTAAGAAATCACTAGCACGCGTTACGCATGTATTCAAGGATTGAATATGGAATTTTGATTATCGTCGTTTTGTCTGTCATATTGCAGCCAGTAGTCGTGGCTAGCCAGTTGTAAGTAACATAAGAATTCGGAGTGCCCGGCGAAAACCTTCGCTTAACCCTTAACCCCTGGGATCTATCTCAGAAACCCGGCAGAGATCCGAATATAGGAAATGGAGAGAGACAGCGAGCAGTCAACCACAAAGCCTTAGCCGCTAGGTTATCCCTAGGCTATCGGGACAGGCCATAGCATATAGCATGTATGTCGACAATCTGATTGTTAGAAAATATATAGATCAATCACAGTTATGTTATCTTTTGTTTCTTCGTCTAAAAAATAATCAAATTCCAAATGCTACATGTTATCGTTATTATTCCAAATGCCACGCCTATCATCATGCCTTTCCCCCTCATATGCTAGGGATACTTTCGTCCGCTGGACAAGAATGCTTATATTTATTAAAACCATCTAAATCCTGTCATGTTGGTATTCATTGGATAGCTCTCGCTGAATAGTCTCAGATGAGTACCCATATGGCAGGGTTTCAGTGATATTTTAGGATTTTTGCATTATTTTGTATTGGCCAACTCAGCCACCAGCAGCATAAGGGTTAAATGCCATGTTTGCAAGGCATGATGATCGGGTCATGTATATGGATACACTGGTAATAAATAGTTTTCTCAAAGCCACGGGCAGCATGAATAATTTATGAACATCTAAGGCTGTGTGCATCCCACCCACACAAAATAGCTTTGTTTTAGCTATATAAATCTCATCCAGCTTAGCCAACCAAAAAAGCAAAAGATATGTCGACCCTGATGGCAGGTTTTAACTATTCTACTAACATCTCTCTAAGCAACGTTTATCTTTTATCTTTGCTTTGACTTCATAAAGCAATCGGCATGCAATGCATTAGACCACTCGAATCGGGGGACAGCCCCTAATTCCAATAGCACAGATTCGTTTATCGTCGCTTTATAGCCATATCATGGTAAAATATATGGTGAAAAAACAGTTAAAAATGTTTAAGGAAACTGGAGTGCTCGGAAAAAGGAATCATCATTAGCAATTGTCGTGCAATACGTTGGACCGCACGGCTAGCGGGACAACCCCACCTTCCAATAGCACAGCTGGCGATGCACTTCTATACACACAGTACACAATTCACACCTCTCCTTTAACACATGATGATGCCAATGACCATTTACATGATACTTAATGCATACTGTATAACTGGTTAATTTAGCGTGGTTTTTAATTTGGCGTTTTTTTGGCGAATGCCTATCAACGCCAAATTAAAGATCGCATAGAAATATGTCTACATGAAGATGGCGTTGTTCTGACTGCTCCAGACGCCAAAATAAATACAGGGAAAATACTTTTTTGAAAAAAAACGCCAACTTAAGTACACGCCAAATTAACCAGTTATACAGTACATTATGTGCTTGTGCAAAATATAAACAAAATCCTGTTCTGTTCACTTTACAGCCCATTTGGCAAAGCATACCACTTCTATTAGCTGCTGAGTTAAAACGGTAAAAAGCATGCCAGGTAATAGCGTTGTTATGTTTATAACCTTCAGAAAAATACATTCCTACTCCGGGCAAAGACCCTTTCCTGCAAATACATGAACAGTGCACATCTGCTTATTAACCTTGAGAAGTAAAAGAGTATTTGCTCAATTTAGTAGTAATGTTATGTCTTACCGTTTGAGTCAAAGAAAAACAAACCTCAAAATGATGTAAGCAAGGAAACGTGCAAGCAAGCTACAGTCGGTTAGGGAACTGGGTCATTGAAGTCTGCCACGTGCGTGTCCTAAGCCTGTGAAAATCCTGCGATGAAATCCCTATATTTAGAAGCGAACATTGGAAATATCTACATGTATGTATCTTTGAAATACGGAAAGTAAATCTTTAAAATTCGTTATGAGAATCTATAATAATAATAATAATGATAATGATAATAATAATAATAATAGTAATAATAATAATAATAATAATGATAATAATAATGATAAAAATAATAATAATAATAAAAATAATAATAATTATGATAATTATAAAAAATATATATAATGATCCCTCCTCAAATAATCTTCTTATTTATGATTTGTGATTTCCGATTTCACTCATCTTACACAACTGGCCAATAATATTAATAATAATAATAATAATTATAAAAATAATGATAATAATAATAACAATGATAATATCAACATTAAAAATAAAAATGTTAATCCATGTAATGAAAATAACAAGAACAACAACAACATTAATAATGATAACAATAATGATGATAATGATAATAATATTAACAATGATAATAAAATTAATATTAAAAATAATAATTGTAATAATAATCATAATAGTAATAAAAATAATAACACTAATAATAATAACACTTATAATAATAAAAATGATAATGATAATAACAATAACATAATAATGATAATAGTAATAATAATAATAATAATGATAATAATTGATATTTATAGCGCCCTTTCTATCTTCAATGTTCAAAGGCACTTTAGTCATGATTAGGCTAAATTCTAAATTGCCAGGTGTAAATGAGTTCAGAAAGCAGAGAGCACTTCATCTCCATGTGTACGTATCTGCAGTGTTGCAGGTCTGACTGACACTGTTCTACCACAGCGGTTGCCATAAATCTCCCTAACATCATGTTAAGCAGGATCTCTCTGTCTAAACAGCGGGCTTAAAGAGCAATACTCCTACATTAACAGCAGCTACATAACCATCATTAGCCTCATCTCATGACTGGCTATAAATCACGTGCCAGTCTCAGCCGGCATTAATCAATTCATGGTCCAGACTCGTGGCATCCACAGGTGTTGTCTGATTTTTTTTTGGAATTTCGTTTTTCGTCACGTTTATGCCATATCGGGGCTATTGAGTGAATAGCCAGCTGTTTGTGGTGGAGCAGTCTATATATATATATATATATATATATATATATATATATATATATATATATATATATATA
The DNA here is from genome assembly GCA_963942565.1 of Maea johnstoni. Classification (NCBI taxonomy): domain Eukaryota; kingdom Metazoa; phylum Annelida; class Polychaeta; order Spionida; family Magelonidae; genus Maea; species Maea johnstoni. The sequence goes on from OZ012687.1 coordinate 41,453,282, forward strand.
TATATATATATATATATATATATATATATATATATATATATATATATATATATATATATATATATATATATATATATATATATATATATATATACTGTAGAACACACATATGACGCGTGTCCCAAATATAGCGACTTGGGGAGTTTTCACATCATAGCGTATCTTTATGTTAGCGACGGTAGCCGCCGCTGACAGCGCCAGTACAGTAAAAAAAGTATAGCGTTTTTATATATAGCGAAGCGGAACCACACGCTATGTACGCTATATATAAACATACGCTAACATTGTGTGTTCTATAGTATATATATATATATATATATATATATATATATATATATATATATATATATATATATTATATATATATATATATATATATATATATATATGAATATATATATATGTATATATATATATATATATATATATATATATATATATATATATATATTTATATATACATATATATATGTAAATTTAGATATATGTATATATATATGTAAATATATATAAATATATATGTGTGTGTATATGTATAGATATATAATGCATAGAAACCCCAAACACTCGTGACATTTGAGACCAATATTTCCCAACATACCGCACCTTTCTCTAGATATACCTGAAACGGTAGCAAGAATCACCAGCTGTAATAGCAGAATAACTAAAACCTCTGGAGAGTTATCTACACGTAGGCCACAATAATGGCAGAGACATGTCTCTGTGGCAATGCACACAGCGCCAGTACAGTAAAAAAGTATAGCGTTTTTATATATAGCGAAGCGGAACCACACGCTATGTACGCTATATATAAACATACGCTAACATTGTGTGTTCTATAGTATATATATATATATATATATATATATATATATATATATATATATATATATATATATATATATATATATATATATATATATATATATATATATATATATATATATGAATATATATATATATATGTATATATATATATATATATATATATATATATATATATATATATATATATATATATATATATATATTTATATATACATATATATATGTAAATTTAGATATATGTATATATATATGTAAATATATATATATATATATATGTGTGTGTATATGTATAGATATATAATGCATAGAAACCCCAAACACTCGTGACATTTGAGACCAATATTTCCCAACATACCGCACCTTTCTCTAGGTGTACCTGAAACGGTAGCAAGAATCACCAGCTGTAATAGCAGAAAAACTAAAACCTCTGGAGAGTTATCTCCACGTATGCCACAATAATGGCATAGACACGTCTCTGTGGCAAACTATGATATGGCCCGACTGTGACTAGTCATGTGGCTGAACGGAAGTGACGTTTATGAGTGCATAGCGGCGATTTATGATCTTCAGAGTGTGATTATGTCCAAGCTACGTGGAACGGAATGACCTTAGTAGGATAAGAACCATCTGTGGGTCTTATTCTCACTGCTCGCTGAAAGCGATATTAGCCAACGTATGATTCCTATGCTTTAACAATTGTCACGTTAGCAGTATCAACTTATTTTCAACTTTTGATAATAATAATAATAATAATAATAATGAAAATAATAATAATAAAATTATAATGGTAATAATAATAATAATAATAACATAATTGATTAGTTATTAATAATAATAATAGTAATAATAATAATAATAGTAATAATAATAATAATAATTGATTAATTAGATAATAATGATAATAATTAATAATAATAATAACAATAACTAATTTGTTATTAACATTATTATCAAGTTTGTCATATTATCATTATTATCAATATCAATATTATTATTGTTGTCATTATTATCAGTATTATCATTATAATGATTATTATTACTATTACCAATATTATCAGAGGTTCAAGCCTCAAAATGCATTCAAATTCAACTGCATTTGATCTGTTCAAACTGTTGATATCTTCAATCATTCTGTTATCATCAGTTTAATACCAACATTTCAGGGAGCAAAAGGACACCCACAAGGCTCGTCTGAATCTCAAAAATGAATAAATGGAATAATTCTACAATCAAACATAAGATGGAAAAGGTACCCTGTGAATTTTGTTTTCAATATTAGATGGAAAATATGAGTTCCTAGGGAAAATCTCTTACAAAGCTTGGAGCATGAATTGCAATGCGGTAGACAACTCAACAATGGGGGAACCCCACAATAGCCCAAAGATGAACCAAAAACAAACAAACACAGCTGTGAGGAAAAGTATGGTGTAAAGATAGCATATTAGCTTGTTGCCCTCAGGAACATACCCTCCATATGTTCTAAATTACTGGTAGAAGCAATTAAGTGGAATCACGGTAAGCGACCCATAATGAGCCTAGGGACTTGATAGGCAGGCAGTGTGTGTGTGATACAGCTACGGGGTACGATGCTATGGGGTACGATGGCTGTGCGTGTCATACAGCATTCAGAAATATAAGAGCAAAAGCCCATTAACTAGCCATATTATCAATTCCAAAAGCTATAAATTGAAAAGTATTTTGTCAAAGTACAAGTAAGTGAGCTCAACGTGTTGATCAATATTTATCTGAAACTTTGCAATTCATCCTCAAAGGTAAACAGTTATTAGTTCAAGAACTAGAGTAAAAGCAATGCGCCAACTAAGGCGTTCTCCGAAGGGAAATTAACTGGTATTAGATGCTATCAAGAATAATCATACGTGGCATTTGTCTTTAACTCTTATGCTGCTGGTGGCTAATTTGGCAAATACAGAATGATGCAAAAACATGAAAAATCACTGAAACCCTGGCACACGAGTACTCATCTGAGAGCATTCAAAGAGAGCTATCCAATGAATACCAGCATGACAGGGTTCAGATGGTTTTCAATAACCTTTGCGTCCTTGTGCTTGGAACGAAAGCAGCCTCAGCATCGGAAGGGTTATCTCGACAATACTTAGACTTGCTACAAGTCTGTGATATATGGCTCTTTCACTGATCTGACCTGAGTTGATTTCACTCAAGGATTAGTTCTGAATAAATCCTCAAGGGGGACACACTTGAGCTGTAGTCTATATTATCAACTGCAACACATGAAAATAGTGCTGCCATCTATAGTCTGAGAGAGACATCAAACCTACTTAGCATATACTGTAAATTCGATAAATATTGCGTTAGTTAAATATTTGTGTTTTTGCGTTTAGCCTCGGACGCAAAATAAAATTCGTAATGTTTAGTGCTGCCACTTTAAGTGTATAGCTGGCACTCCATGTTGCAACCAATTCGCAAAGTTAAAAAACGCAAAAATTGATTTTCTGTAAATTCGCAAAATTTACGCTACACAATCATTTGTGAATCTACAGTATAGTGGTGGGGGCATTACACCTAATACAGCCTGAGAACCAGGCTAGGCAATACTGTACCATGTCCTTAGCCTTAAGGCATATGCGTTGATAAACGGCTGATGCGTGGGCTGAGGTGCTTTAAGTGGCACCATTGAGAACTGATGAGAAGGTTGACTGGTAATAAATACAGTAATTGATACGGGGTCAATGCCATCTGCCTAGATCTTGCACTACAGTACAGACATTTAATTCGTGCACCAATCAACCGGACGTCTGTCAGTGCCTGGTTGTACAAACACCGATGGATAACATGTCAAAAAAGCAAAAAGCCAAGCACACCAATGGCCGAAATAGCTTGTGTATCAAGGATGCGTTCAGTTGCGAGGTCATCCATGCATCCAATGTGGCAATAGGGGCGTACAGTCGAGTATTATGTCCGGGCTGACCTCGCATTTAGTGCAGGAATTTGACGAGTCTATTCCTTGAGAAAAGGACTATCATAATATAGTTGATGCAAGACACCTTTGGGTACTCAGAAAGGACATAGGTTAGTGATAAATACAATTAAAGTAAACGGTATGGAACAACAACTTTTGCATAAAACTTGATAACAAAGAATAATCTCCTGAAAGGTGTATTGTTTGATTGAAGAATATGCGGCGTATGCTAGCCACTGTCGGGCTCATGGTTAATTGGGTAGGACATCTATTGACAGAAAATGCAGTTAAAATAATTGCTATGTAGATAATAACTTTTTATACCTAAAATGTTCACTACAGTGGTAAATCGATGGATCAAAGAAGTATTTAGTAGCATGGGGTACTAAATGGGTGTTTTTTTTTTACTTCAAAATGTGACGAGCTTTGTACATAAGGTTTCCTCTTTACTTACTTATTAAATTAAATGACATGTATCTCTGGTTGGATCACTACAGTACATACACGTGTGTATAACGTGTCTATAACCTATTGAAGGCAAGATGTGTTTTATCTTCTTTATACTAGTACAATGCCCCTCTCAGACATAGCATTCAGCTCCACCACCGGGTGAGATTAGGCCTAAAAAAGTTGTTTGTTTCCTGTAACCCTACCATAACAAGTTTTTATTCAAAAATATCCCTACCCTAAGTTTTTTCCGCCTTCCCAACTCCCAATCAACGTAAAACATGCATAAAACACCCATTTTTGACCATAAAAAATAGTTAAAAAAAATATTTTTACTGACCTACCTACCCAATTTTATTCCGGACTGTTACAGGAAACAAACAATTCCTTTTTTTAGCCTTAATCTGAACAAAACTCACCCCTGACCAGATCTTGATCGCTTGGTGCTCGGTAATGCAAAGCTTAGTGCATTGTCAGGATATGCATATCAGGCTTAATGTTAGGCCACGCCCATAGGTAGATTAAAAGGAATGGCACCTGGTTGTAAAATGTATGAGATGCTTAAAGAAGGTGTTACCAGTTTAACCCAGCAGAAAGTGATTATGGCGGGTTCATAACACATGAGTTTCATTCATGAAGACATGAATGTTTATATAACGTACTAAACAAGATATCCTAGACACAATTTCTATAATTCATATATATATATATATATATATATATATATATATATATATATATATATATATATATATATATATATATATATATATAAATATATATATATATATATATATATATATATATATGTATATATATATATATATATATATATATAGATAGATAGATAGATAGATAGATAGATAGATAGATAGATAGATAGATAGATACATGTACATATATATATATATATATATATATATATATATATATATATATATATATATATATATATATATATATATATATATATATATATATATATATATATATTGATACATACACATCACTTTATATCGCAGCATATTCGTTAAGGTACCTTGCTGCTAGGTATTCGGAATGTCCCCAGAATTCCTTATCATAATGCTGTTATTGTTCCTGCTATGTGCAGGTTGCCTAGGGTAACAAAACATGTAATACACAAAGTAATTGCCCATACAATGTGATTTACTTCCAAACTATTGCATCAATATATTAGCCCGGTACCATTGCACAGGAGTATCCTGTATATGTCCATGGCGTTGGTAATGTGAATATATATATATATATATATATATATATATATATATATATATATATATATATATATATATATATATATATATATATATATATATATATATATATATATATATATATATATATATATATATATATATATAAACAAAAATACATACAAACATATATTCATATATATGTGTGTATATATCTATAGCTATAAATATATATATATATATATATATATATATATATATATATATATATATACATATATATATATATATATATATATATATATATATATATATATATATATATATATATATATATATATATATATATATATATATATATATATATATACCAGTATGTATATATGAAAAAGGAATAAACAATGCTATAAAAGGAATGCGCCTACCTTTCTCTCGAGTCGCCAGTTTCCGTGTTTAAGTCTGCCATAGACCTCATTCCTATATCGGGCAATATTTGTGGACGTTTAGTCCGAGATTTTTGCTGGCCATATTTCGATGTATAATCCTGAAACTTTGCCATCTCCACACTAGAGGCCGAGTGAGTCCTCCGCTCAATTTTATGAATGGGCTTCATAGGTCTCTCGCTGTGCACACGTTTTACATTGCCGCCGTTTGTATTGCCGTTTGTGCGCTCGACGGCTGGGTCGGGGAGGTAGACCACATCCTCAAAACCATCATCTACGGGGTACCCCTGTTTATGCTGTTGTCTCCAGAGCTCGGCGTCCACGGGTAATCCATTGAGCTCACACTGTATGGCTATATCCCTTTGCCAGGGGAAGCGAGCTTCATAGCTCTCTCCCACGATGTCAAAATGATCATAGGTAAGCATCGTCTTCCCCGCTCGCGGTATCAATTTATTCCTCCTCATGCGCTGCTGATTCGCTCTCGTTGCATGTCTTCCGTTTGTCGTTGATGTTATCCTTGATGTACTTAGATCCACTTGGGTATTTCCATTATCCTGATCATCAACGGGGGATTTTGTTGCTGGTACGAGCTGTCGTGCTAGCGAGTCGTCCTCCGCACCGTTCCCCCCGCTTTCCGAGAGCGAGCGTACGGATCCCCCCACACCTCTGTGTAGAAAGCCACCCTCTTGAACCGCTACTCCGTTAGGGGGCCGACTACTAGGAGATGTAATTTCGGTTCTTGTCACGAATGGTATGCTGTCTATTTCAGCTGCAGATTCCTGTGGTAATGTACCTTTCACAAACACGTCATCTTTATTGCTGTCGTCGTCATCATCTTGAGGGACCCTTGGCTGCAGACCTGCAAATATAAACAATGGATACTTAGAATGAGATTTAAATGTTTACTCATAAACTTAATTTGAACCAGAATTAGAGGTGATTGAACCTTTCAAAGCGCGGCAGAAAGACAAACCTCTGCAAATGAAATCAATGTGTTTCAAGTCTAAACTAGCGCCATCCAGTGGAAAAACATTGAACTATACATTCGACAACTCAACGGCCATAACCTGTCATATCCAGTTTATAAACGTTTGTCTCATGAAGTTAGTTTGAACCAAAATTAGGTGATTTAAACGAGGTAGAAAAACAAACCTCTGCAAATGAAACCAATGTATTTCAAGTGTAACTCAAGTACGAGACCTTCAGATGTACACATTCCACAATCACTAGCCATAAAACCTCAATCTACTGAAAAGTAAAAACTGGTACCACCTTGCCAAGAATAATTACCAAAATGTCATCATCAACTTCAAAGGCAATTCTTCCAGACCCATCAGGGATGCTTCTTAAATGTTCAAACATCTGGTAAACATATACCGTCTGAATTTTGGTATGCTAGTGCAATATCTAATGAACTATTCGTAAATCCCCCTAAAAATATTTGAATACTTTCCTGATAATTTCGACTATTTTTTCCACACAGTTAATGTTTTTTATAAGAAAAATCCAATATGAGTATAATCCACATACTGCTATAGACTGCTGCATAGACGAAATGGGTTGAAATGCGAATATTTTCTGCCATCTATAAAACATACCGCATACGATATCATAATATTGTTATTATGGTTTCGCTACCTCTAATGATTATTAAGGTTATTATTAGTTCGTTAGACTTAACACGTGATAGTGCTTTACTCGGTAATTTTCGTTTATGGTTTCCTTTGTGTATTGATGACTTTCTTCTGTAAAATGATGTACTTTTCATGTTTTATAGGACTGATTTACAGTCAATAATTTTAAGATATAGAAACATGATATTTAAAATATACTCGAAGATGGATTGTTAAACCCAACATAAACAAAAAGTTCCAGTATTATTGTTTTCCTACGATAATGCTATTTCACTGTTCCCATATGTGTAAGACTATCTTTACCCTTATGCTGCTGGTGGCTCAGAATGATGCAAAATACCTGAATTATGACTGATACCCTGCCAAATGGTACGCATCTAAGAGTACTTAGCGATAGCTATATAATGAAAACCAACATGAAAGAGTTCACAATTTTTTGCGTCGTTGTTCTTTGGACGAAAATGACCAGCATTGGCCACTTTCACTTGTTTTTGTACTTGCTATGCTTTTGTACCGTTATCAGTATATTCAATATACATACAATAGAATGCAATTGGAAGGGTTAAACTGACAGCCGGGAGATGCCTGCTGAACGGGCGTAAAAGAGTAAAGGTGTTTGCGGTAGCAGGTTGTTGTGACTTTTCTGCATACCAACATGGTCAATATTGGCCACTTTCATATGTTTGTGTATTTGCTATAGTTTTGTACGTTATCAGTACAGCCAAATAAACATACAATACAATACAATACAATACAATACAATACAATACAATACAATATACAAAATGACAGCCTGAGGATGCGGGTAAATGGGCCTAAAGGAGTTAAGTAAGTATTATACGTTATCAGTACAGTCATTATAATTGAAGGGTTAAGCTGACAGCCGGGATGCCTGCTGAATGGGCGTAAAAGAGTCAAAGTGTTTGCGGTAGCAGGTTGTTGTGACTTTTCTGCATACCAACACGGTCAGTCACGTGTAGATTTCAGCCTCCCACCTCCCACTCTCCTGTATCACGCTACAGCGAGCCAGTCTCCTCGCACCTTGAACACGTGATGGCCACCCCCCCCCCCCCCCCCCCCCCCCCCGCCCACACCACCACACACAGGACCACCATGCCAGAGATGGCTCTCACCTCAGTATTAAGGGGGACCACCAGAGGGCAAAGCAGTATTTGTATTTGTAGGTTTATTGATTGTAACAATATGCAGTTACACGTAGTAGAAGTTTTTTTCGAGTTATGAATAGTTAATCCTTCCAATACTGAGGCTACTTTCGTCTAAAGTACAAGAACGCAAATATTTTAGAAAACCATCTAAACCCTGTCATGTTGGTATTCATTGTGTAGCTCTCAGATGAATACCAACGTGCCAAGGATTCAGTCATTTTTCAGATTTTTTGCTTCATTTTGTATTAGCAAAATTAGCCACCACCAGCAAAAGGGTTAAGAAGGATAACCAGATTTAGGATTAAGGCTAGGATTTAAAGACTAGAAAATACGTACAAGAGGTTACTGTGATATCAGCCAGCATTAACTCATAACCCAGCAAACACAAAACATTTCTGCTATGTCTACAAAACATTTTACACAATATCTGTGAAATGTTACTGAAAATGTTTATCAATATTAAAACGTTTGGCCTGAAAATTATTACCATAACGTTTCTTTTAACAACCATTCTTGAGAAACGACATAAATATTGTCTATGTTATGTTATCATAAATGAATATGTACGTGTGTGGTATTGGTTAGGTGCAGTGTACCGCTTCAGCAAACCGGTACACTGATACTAACCGAACCAAGATGCTGTGTGTAGTGGTGTGAAGCTAACGCAAGTGGTACGAAACACCTAAAGAACATCACCCTAACCTCACCCTACCTAGCCCTGGCAAGTACGGTGTAAAGTGAAGTTAACCCTTATGATGCAGGTTGCTAATTTGGCCACTTCGAAATGATGCAAACAACCTGAAGATTGACTAAAAACCCTGGCACATGGTACTCATTTGAGAGTACTCAGCGAGAGCTTTCCAATGAATACCTACATGATAGGGTTTAGATGATTTTCAATTTTCTTTGCATACTTGTCATTTAAACGAAAGTAGCCTCAACATTGGAAGGGTTAAGAATATCATATACACACCTCACATTAACTCGCCCTTCAGCAAGTGTGGTGTATGAGTACATCTAGAGGTACACTCATCACAATTAACCCTAGATGCCACGGACATCTTACGAATTACCTACGACCTTACCGAAGACTTTCATAGTTGTGTACCGGACCTTACCTAGCCCCTAGCTGGTCTTAATCTTTTTGCGCTAGTTGATCCAGCTATAGAACCAGGACCATTTTTTTTCCTAACGGAATCTAGAAGGTCCTCAGTGACTTGAGGTTATACAGTGGCTTGCCTAAGTCCACCAATATCCTCAACTATGTATATATATATATATATATATATATATATATATATATATATATATATATATATATATATATATATATATATATATATATATATATATATATATATATATATATATATATATATATAAAAAAAAAATATATATATATATATATATATATATATATATATATATATATATATATATATATATATATATATATATATATATACATATTTATATACATTTATATATATACATAAATATATATATATGTATATATATATACATATATATATATATATATATATATATATATATATATATATATATATATATATATATATATATATATATATATATATATATATATATGTATATATATATATATATATATATATATATATATATATGTATATATATATATATATATATATATATATATATATATATATATATATATATATATATATATATATATATATATATATATATATATATATATCTTGGAATGCAATGTGCATTACAAAATAAGTACAAAAAATAATAGGATAGAAATAAATCAAAAACTGACTGGTAACGACTTCACTTCGACAAAGCAAAAACAGTGACGATAAACGAATTTCACAATTCCAAAAGCACATAAGGACTTCAGTCGTATCCACCTTAAGTCCATGAACCATGCTAGTTGAGTCGGTCACCTTAACTAGGTTTGACAAGTGTTGTGTGTTAGTGCAGCCAACAGGTACAGTGATCTTAAGTAAGACCAGGCGCAGTGTGTACCCAACAGTGAAACTACGCTCTTTATGCTTTCTACCCTATATTTAGGGTACAAGGACGTACGTCACAGCACGTAGACCGTTAGGTTGAGGCTATTTCTACATAGTTCTGGCGATCAGCATTGTTAAGATTCTTGCGCCTAAAGTTCAGTCGACCATCGCTGAATTCGTACGAAGTCCGGTCGACCAGCCCGGGCGTGTAGACGCCTCAGTGGAAGGTTGAGGCTATTTCTACAATGTTCTGGCTACCAGTTATGTTAATTAGAGATTTTTTACCTAAAGGTCGGTCGACCATCGCTGAAGTAGGCCAAAGTCCGGTCGCCCAGCGCCGGTCGGCTAGCCCAAGTCGCCCAACTACTGTCACCAAACCTGATCGCCCAGCTAAGGTCAGTAAGCACCGATCGAGCAGACGCCTCTTTTGAAGACCACACACAAGGAAAGATGATGACCATTTGACCCCTATAAACATAACCTTCGGAACACAACAGATACCATGCATTCCCGAGCATTACTGACCAAAAATTCTGCGCCGCCTGGTTTTCCGGGACGACCGGATGAAAATAACGGAACGGAATAAAATTCGGTATCGCCACTTTTGAAAAGAAAAATCGTTACTTTATGAGATGATTCAAGGCAAATATCAAATTGAAGAACAAAACAGTTTTTTCAAATAATCCAATGTTCAGTCGTTGTCCTTTATAGGGGTATTCAAAACTACAAGTTGAAACTGTTTTATAACCTGTATGTCCAGTCTACGTTGATCACAAAGGGATAGAAGTCCATATATTTTCTTTTCCACCACTTTTAAAGCCATGTTTTTAAAGAAGGTCCATGTACACAGAATCAATTTAAAACGATTCTATTTTTATATTAGATGCAGGCAATTTGTGGCTTGAGTATAAACATAAAAGGCATCGGCAATTGGCTTCAGCCGTTGAGTTAAGACTTAGTTTACTGCTGATGTCCATTGTGTTCTTCACGCCTGTACTGTCCCATAGATCTCCCTTAAAGCCATTCACACTTGGAGTTCCTCTAGAAAGTATCGTCTGCTACTCTCATACTTTTGAGAATAACTTGGGAATGAAGCAAAATTTCACAAAATATTTGATGGAGAGTTGTTGTTTGGCTCCTGCTTATAATTTCTCCATTAATTGTTTTCCAAAAAAAAATGCTTTTGTTTGAAAAAAATCATCAAACTTGTCAGGCTTGTTTTGGCTGCTCTGAGTGCGAATGGGTTAATGCAATGAGTGGTGGATAGAACCTAATGCGTTGACAATGTGACAGTGACACTATACCCTTAAAGCATGCTTGGTTGAGGAATTTTATCGACACGAATTACTATAACAATGACACTATACACTTTGTCAATGCACCTGGCGATGATGTTCATTTATCTGCCTCAATAGCAATCATCAGTTTGTGACCTGTTCGATAGCAACTCTTTTCGCCTGTTCACCGGGTGAAAGATACACAGGCATGCTATAACTTATACCAGTATCTTCTATATGAAATGATACATTTAGAAGATAGAATTTTGTCAAATGTGTCTTTTTCTGCCATAATGGATAGTAGCGATTAAATGAATGAGGACAACTAAGTAGATGGGAAACCGCCGACTACCCCTAAGTCACTGGTATCTTTCTCACTTTACTCGAGCCGGACTTAAACTCAGAGAGGATTGAGAGAGTTGCAAAGCCTTAGATCACTCGACTCTAGGGGCATGCCCGTCTCCTCCCCTGTCATGTTGGTATTCATATTAGTACCCACGTGCCAGGGTTCCAAAAAAGAAATTCAGCTATCTTGCATCATTTTGTATTGGCCAAATTAGCCACCAGCAGCATAAGGGTTAGTATAAGAGTAGATTAGATGATCTTCATTGATAATCGTCGAATTAAGGCTAAGTTCTGTTCAGGTCCATTATTTGCTTAACGCCTCCACAGACGCATAGATTTCCCTTTAAAGCATTACCTTCTATCCTGCGCCACTGTACAAACGGAAAGGAGTAAATTGGCTTGGATGGCGGTCTTAGCACATAAACCTCATATAGCATGTTTCGACTGAGTCGACAGCAATGTGCTCCTAACCCATTCACACTCAGAGTTTCTCTTGAAAGTATCGTCTGCTACTCTTATACTTTTGAAAATAACTTGGGAATAAAGCAGAAGGTCACAAAATATTTGAAGGAGAGTTGTACCTTGGCTTCTGATTAACATTTCTCCTTCAAATATTTTTCAAATAACACTTTTGTTAGAAAAATATTATCAAAATTGTAAGGCCTGTTTTGGCCGCTCTGAGTGTGAATGGGTTAAAGCCAATTTCCTATGGTTCTGTAGTTTGCACCTTGTGCTTTGGACGAAAGTAGCATCAGCATTGGCAGGGTTGAAGTTGAATCTATGCGTCGGTGCAGGCGTAAAGTAAATAATGGGCCTACAGTAAACTTAGCCTTAATTCGCCGATTATCAACAGAAATCATCTACTCTATTCTTGCGTTAACCCTTTCAATGCTGAGAATACTTTCGTTTGAGGCACAAGTACTCATCAACTTTTGAAAATCATTTAAATCCGGTTATGTTAGTATTCATTGGAAAGCTCCCATTCAGTACTAACATACGAAAACCCATCTGCCAGGGTTTCCGTCATTTTTAGTTCTTTTCACCTTATTTTGTATTGACCAAATTAGCTAGCTAAGGGTTAAAAGATTTTAGAAATTAACTTACTAATATATTTTGAACCAAATGTTGGACATTCCGTACTATACCTCCATCAATCTCTACTATCAACACCAATCGCTGACTCTACTCTTATATGTTAAGATATTTTAGTAATCGACTTACTAATATTGGAGTTTGTACCATGATGGACATTCTGTACTGTAGCACCTGAAATCCCAACTATCAACACCAATTGGCTACTCTTCTTTTATGTTAAACTATTTTAGAAATCGACCCACTTATAGATATTTGAACCAGGGCCGACATTCCATACTGTATTACCCTCAACCTAAACTATCAACACCAATCGTCTACTCTACTCTTGTGCTAAAATAGTTTAGTAATTGACTTACTAAGATAATTTTGAACCAGGATGGACAGTCCGTACTGTTAAGCACCCTCAACTATCAACACCAATCGTCTACTCTACGCTTCTGTTAAAATATTTTAGTAATTGACTTATTTATAGGAGTTTGAACCAGGATAGACAAGCCGTACTTTAGCGCCCTAACCCTTATGCTGCTGGTGGCTACTTAGGCCAATACAAAATGATGCTAAAAACCTTGAAAATGACTGAACCCCTGGCACATGGAGTATTACCGTAAATGGTGTAATAGTACCAGTTCTTAATGAACCGGTCGGTAATCTGGGTGCTGTTTTTGATCCGAACATGAATATGTCTGCACATGTATCAAAAGTTATCAAGTCTGCAAATTACCACCTTATGAATATTGGAGAAATAAGAAAATTTCTCCAAGAAATTGAAAAAGGGTTAAAAGATTTGAGAAATCGACTTACTAATAAAATCTTGAAACAGGGTCGACATTCTGTACTGTAGCGCTTTAAACCCCAACGGGAACTCTTCCTGAGTGGCTGGCTTACGACAGTTTATATGCTTTAATCTCAGAGTACTTGGGGCGATACAGCACATAAAATTACATGTTACGCAATGAGTGCATAACATCCATCAAACAAATTAGCGTTTAATTGAATAAGCTTAAGTACTAATTGAATCCTACTTAAAGACAAACACTATTAATGATAAATGTTGAGGACTTGCCTTTGATTCAGTTTGAATCATTTGATTCATGTTGAGAACTTAGTTTTGATTCACTTTGAAACATTTGAATCACGTGGAGAACTCTGCTTTAATTCACTTGACAACATATAGTGAAACGCTCCAAACATTGATGACCCATTTTCGTCTGGGATTATGTTTGACATTAATACGTTTTAAGGCAAGGGAGGTAAATTATTTTCAGAAGAAATCTCTGAAATATCCCATCGTCAAGTGTACAGGGCTTATCTAGATATACCTCATGTCATATGTTGCATTCTCCTATACGATATGTACCACATAGAATGGAATCGATTTTGCACTATAGCAGCAGTGTTGATGCAATGTACAACACATGTATTCGTGTCGTAAATCTATACAAATCCAGCTTCATTAGCTATAAACTGTTTGCTATGAGCCGTGAGTCTTATTCCCCTTTTCGCAGTATCTTAGTTCAGTGTAAGTGTATTTAGACAAAATTGTCCAGTTTTATTTCAAAGCACTACACAATAAAAGGAAATACGTGTATTCACCTCGGTATGTAAAGGAAATGAAGGCGGACTCGAGAAACGAACTTAATCCATATGTCATTGAGCTATCACAGGTATACCATTGAACCACTTACGTACTGTATCCAAACTGTTGATTAATCAAAAAGTGTAATTTCAATATCTGAATGTAATAAAGAGCGGGCGACGTAACAAGATAGTAGCAAGTTGTAAGTGATGGAGGAAATCTATGCGATAAGATATCGATTCAAGCAATACCTAAAAGTGGTATAGTTAATTTCTACCACAGTTGCTTGCCTCACCAATCAGGGGCCTCGAAAAGTGTATGGTTATAGGACATAACCCACACTTTTTAAGCCTTTTTCTCTAGGTTACCTAACCCAAATGTGTTACCCCAGTTAATTTAGAAAGAGTACTCTGCCAAGATTTTCTCGGCCTGTGATTGGTGGAAGGCATTCAACTGTGATACATGTACAAGCCACATCGACCCTGGGAAGCTGTGGTGTACATGTATAAAGGTATTCGGTTTAGAGTCTTGTATCCACCGAAGTGCTCACACGACCTTCCTCCCCTAGCAGGCATGTACACACGGAAACCATTTCAATCCCCCGGGGGATATTCCAGAGCAACTGGCAGCATATAGCGCACACACTCTGTATGTGATGCCCTTGAGGTTACTCGGCTCCGCCTCGTAACACCTCGGTTATATCACATACACCACAGCTTCCTTGAAGACTATCTATCACGTATATATTCTTAGAACTGCGATATTTTGAGGACATCTAACAACAAGGAAGAGGTTCGCAAGAGGAGTTGTTGGTCTTTTGCGGGCGAGTAGGGGCAATGGTATTACTGAAAATGATAAGATTGTAATAGATAGACATACACAGGGGCCATGCTATGCACAAGTATGACCAAACAGCCATGATACGTACACGTTAGTATCGCCATTATACAAGCAATGATACGTAAAGTATTACCAAACATCCCTGACCTTGGCCGCAGCATACCCAGGCTAATCCTGACGTCAAGGAAAACATGGCTAATTAGCGGGTAAGCAAGGGCTTAATAGATTACGTCACACGGGGTGGTGGTCAGGGCTAGGCACAGTAGGCAGTGTGGCTACAGCTGCCCACTCTCATTACAATAACACAGCGATCCAAGCGGACTACCCCAATATGACCTTGTAACCCCTACTGGGTATGCGTTGGTTACGTAACGACACACCACCATACTGTATAGCCTTATCATCTCAAACTCTCACATCTAAGCCTATATGTATGTATGTATATATGTGTATGAATGTATGTGTGTATGTATGCATGTTTGTGTGTATGCATGTATTTATGTACATGTGTGTATGTATGTATGTATGTATTCATGTATGCATGCATGCATGTTTGTGTGTGTGTATGCATATACATATAGGTATGTATGTATGTATGTCAATGTATGTACGCATGAAATTGTATGTATATAACGTCATTAGGTTTTGTAAACTCAGATATTCAATACAACAATATAGAGTGCATTTAGGTAAGAATACGCAACTTATTGATGGGACTCTCTTCTTGCAGGTGCCACGGAATACTATATGATACATCCAAGCATTGTTCTTACAGTTCAAAAAGGCCATTTGTACAGTATGTCATGAAAATTCCGTTGGTATTGTTTTGCGTTTAAGATTTAACTCATTATCAGTGTTGTCTAATCATAAGTACAGCATATGTACATCCAAACATGTCTGATAAGTACAAACGGCAGAACAAGATATAAGAAGGATAAACGATTAGCCAAAACTAACAAAATAATTTGAACATCATGTTTAGCTTGAATCGTCCTAGCACAACACTGATGAGCTGAGCTTTCTAAATTTTAATATATGAATAGTATAAATGTCAATCAATCACGTGGTATGGATGAGTACCTTTGATTGGGCAATATCCATTAAGCATTAACAATGAGTGTTAATGCGATGCATTAACTTGGATTCCTATTTAGACAGATTGCCGCTTGGTAGCACTCCATAGTGTGGCAGTTGTGCTCTGGTCAGTCGAGCTTTGGAGATGGGGGAGGAGGGTGAATGGGGTGGGGGGGGGGGGGGGGGGGTAACGGAGGCCTGTTCCCTTTAACCGTAAGTTGTGGGAGCATGCCGCGTGTATAGCTGCAGTTAGGACAGCCAGGCAAGAATTTTACACATCCATGTCTCCTTCATTGACATCATCATCATCGTTGCTACTACCAACACAATCAGTGCATCTACTACCAGCATCATCATCATCATCACCATCATCATCATCATCGTCATTATCATCATCATCCTCTTCATCATCATAGTTACTACCACCAGCATAATCCTTACATCTACTACCAATGCTACTACCATCATCATCATCATCCTCATCTTAATCATCATCATCATCGTCTTGAAAATTACTACCACCAACCCCATCAGCACAGTTATTAACACTACCCTAACCATCATCATCATCATCATCATCATCCGCATCATCATCATCATCATTGACATATCATCATCGTAATCATCAACATTATCAGCATCATCCTCCTCCTCCTCATCACCATCATCATCACCATTGTCTTTATTAACATTATCATCATCATCATCGTTATCATCATCATCACCATTATCATCATCAACATTATCACCACTATCATCATCACCAGTATCATCATCATCACCATCACAATCATCATCATCACCATTATCATCACAATCATCGTCATCAATATTATCATCTTCATCATCATCCCCACCATTATCACCATCATCATCATAACCATCATGCTCTTCAGAAAAGAACTCTAATTTCTCATTACACTGTATTAAATATTTTTAGAGCGATGAGATTTTTAAATCCATGAAGTTAAGTTGATCTAACACGGTTTTCAGCTTGCTGTCATATCCTGGGTGATGCTCGGTACATGTAATTGAATATTACACACTTTTGGCTATCGATTCTACATTAATCATGCTGTCAACAATGATGGATGATGTAATATAATAATAGCATAAGGCTGTATGGTCTCCTTATCTGAGATTAGGAACCCGTGTGAGGTCAATGGACGCTGTCCAGCGAGTATAAATCTGGATTTACAGGCTGTGGGGGGGGGGGGGGGGGGGCACTGATAGCCTGTGGAGGTATATAACACAACTGGAATGTACGTGGAGTCTGATGCACACGCAAACATTATGATAAAAGTCATGTATATAAATATTTGAATGAATATTGTTCGCAATGGTGGATCCAACTGTACCTGTTTCAGCATGCTAATCTCACATGACATGTGTTGTAGAGATTTCTTCTAGCGTTGTTTTAAGGCTGTGATGCTGGTGACACACTCAAAATAAGACAACTCCTAGTTTAGCACTCCTGTACCCTTTCTAACAATAGTTATCTAATCCCTGAGGTCTTGGTGTTTCAAATATAAGTTTTCTCTAACTTACCTGCTTAACAGAGCTGACCTCAATATAAACACAGTTTCAATTTTACAGTGTTTTACCTCAAATGAGGTTTTCTTGATCAATAAAGGTTCATTTGATTTATAAATACCATACATGTCTGCTAAATATATTCTGACCATTATTCCCTATTGCAATTTGGTCTCACGAGGGTTAATATCACCTTCACCGCCACCTTCAGCTGTCCTGAGCCCAGAAATCCTCAACTGACATGTGCTACGATTAAGGGATTTCCCACCACGTTTCGTACCCACAGCATCTCATACAAGGTTTGACCAAAATAGTATTTGATGCCTGAACAAACGTCTTCCAGTACGTCCTCAACACCAATCCACGCGAGAAGGGTAAAATATAAGAAATCTACCATTTACTAGCAAATGTTTAGAGATAATTTCTACAACTTTCCATAGTGACTGACATCACTTCGCACGTCAGTCCTGAGACTCCTGACCAAACTACCACTCGATGGTGGTATTCACAACTCTCGCAGAGACATTCTGGCTTAGCCTTTAGTGTCTTCCACAAGGGTAGAATCAAAGGCTTAATGGCAGTTTGGAATTTCGTTTATCGTCACTTTTTCTGTCAGTTTGCGTCGAATTAATCTGTACGTCACTTTCCGCAGCTAAGATAATATCCCGCCGAAGTAGAAACCGGGTAACGGAAAAAAATCCTGACTCCTTATGAACAGTTTCAAGAGGTCTTTCAGTTGCAGAAGCACCCTAGACAGCCCACCACAACACTGCACATTTCTATAGCGACCGTATTGTGTAGAAGTTGGTGACTAGCCATTTGAAAGTTATTGAGAAAACTGGAGCACCTGTCAACATTATCATATGCAAAGGCCGAGATTTGAGCTAAATTCCTATTCCAACTATTACCATATTGGTGAGTGATAGAATGAGAAAACTACCCCTCAACGTCTTCTCTCTCTCCACCCCCTCCCCCGCCTCCCTCCCTCCCCCAAGAAATGAAATAAGAGATAGTTAGCCACATCTGACAGGATAGTTTTAAAGATTACTTTTACAAGGTTCCCAACTGGCAACAGGTCAAAAAGGTGCGACACGTATTATCGCTCACTGTCATTGCCAAGTCTCAGAACTGTCCATTAACTGACGCCTACATCCCACATCCAACCCTCCCTCCCCTGAGTAAGGGGTGTGGATGCTTGCCTGATAGGGGTGTGGTGAGGATGCTGCCTTTAATGCTATAGCAACATAATTTCCTATCACTTTAACATGCACGCCACAGCATTATTTGTTGCCATTGTCAAGTGTTAATAGATATTTCGCAAACCCTTCATTACTTACCCTACTTGCCCTCATCTGATCTATAGTAGTTTTAAATACAGCCAAACCTTTTAAGCATGACTTTACAAAGTATTCGAATGGAGGCCGTCAGTTTGGTAATGGTTTATTTTTGTCCTTGGAAGTTTCCGAAAGATGCCACTTAGATATCCATGTCTTCTAACAGACGTGGAGAGATTAACCCCCCGCCCCCCTCCCCTCTTAATATCATCATGAGTGTACGTGGCCTCAAAATGGGTAATCTAAACTGTTTGTATATGAGATTTTACCTAGTAATTTGTTTGAAATATTTTAAGAGGGATTTTGAACCAATTGAGGCTGAAAGCCTTCAATCAAATATTCTCTTGTCATGCTGCGTCGTTATCAAGATGCTAGCATATTATCAGAGCATGCATTCATTGCATATGTGAGCGTGTTAAGATTAAGGTAAGTATGCTATGTATCTATTTACATTTTTATATATCTAACCATTTTAAAGCATGATGGATTATATCATAATCAGTATGTTGTACTATTGTGCTTATATACTATGTTTAACGAAAAAACAAATTTTCTTAACCCTTATGCTGCTGATGGCTAATTTGGCCAATACAAAATGATGAAGAAAATCTAAATAATGACTGAAACAATGGCACATAGGTACTCATCTGAGAGTACTCAGCAAGAGCTATCCAATGAATACCAACATCATATGGTTTCGGTGCTTTTTAATCTGTGCGTCCTTATGCTTTAATTGAAAGTAGGCTGAGCATTAGCAGGGTTAAACCATGTATTTGTTGTTATATCAAAAAAGTATGTTGTACCAGCATGCTTATATGCTATGTAGAATAAAAACCAAAAATATTTTTAAGATTAAAAAAAGACTAGGATAAATACGTAAGCTTACCTGTCAAGAGTTTTTTAGAGGATATCACTACCACGTACATAATTCATAGCACACCTCTGGATACCATGCACACTGCACACTTATGCTGTACTCCGCCCCTATACTGTATTTTACTTTCTCCACTCCTGTGACTTGGGGTTAGGCGGTGTTTTTTCGCGGGGTACTCCGGTTCCCTCAACTACTTAGAACTGACTAGTCACGAATGCGCCACAATATGCATAAATGTGACTTGGGTTAAGGTGGTGGTTTTCGCGGGGTAGTCCGGTTTCCCCAACTGCTTACAACTGGTTAGTCACGAATTAACCACAATATGGTATAAATGTGACGAAAAGTGAAATTCCGAATTCCAAATGCCTGATCAGATACTGGGAACGATACCGCACAGGTACGCTGTATCCCTCTGTACGTTACTGACCCTCTTGCTCCCTATAATCAGAGATTGGGAACAGAGACCCTGAATACTGCACACATTTGATGGACTCTGTTTCTCTGCTGTAGTCTACTGTCTCTCTTGCTGCGTGCCTGTGACTTGGGGTTAGGCGGTGGTTTTCGTCGGGTACTGCGGCTCGTCACGAATTAGCCACAATATTGTATAAATGTGACGAAAACTGAAATTCTAATTCCAAATGCTTGATCAAAGACTGGGGACAGAGACCATGAATACTGTACACGTACGATGTATCTCGCGCCTATACTGTATTCTACTGTCTCTCTTGCTGCCTGAACTGACACTGGGAACTGAGACTGGTATAAGAGCGTGTGATAGTGGCACCACTGCTGCCACTCTCTCACTGTAGACTACACACAGGGAGAATCAGGAACCTGGGGGTAGAGTGGGGGTCAGGAGACCCCCGGGGGCAGTGGAGCGAGTGATTCGGTGCGAGCTGGGGGGGGGGGGGGGGGGGTAGAGGAGGAGGGGGGAGTGAGGCGAGCCATTCTTCGCGGGGTTTGCATAACATAGATACGCTGCCGCTCTGAGGCAGGATACCAGCACATATTCTCTCTCTCTCTCTCTCTCTCTCTCTCTCTCTCTCTCTCTCTCTCTCTCTCTCTCTCTCTCTCACACACACACACACACACACACACACACACAAACACACAGCGGCGATCAGGATTCAAATTAGACTTGCCACAAGTCTGTGTTGAGGACGCTCGGCACCTTCGTTCTTCAAGTATGACCTGTATGCAACAAAACAACAATTAACTATACATTTTATGTAAGCTGAGATTCTGGAAAAGTCAAATATTCCAAACTATCTTGTGCTATTACGATATTAGACACACGCCACAGCTTGGTGTCTGAGGCGTCTCTCTTTTTGTAGCAGCTTTGTCAAACACAAAAACAACCTATTTAAAGGTGCTAAGGTCCCGAGCCCCCTTAACTGACTCTTTTTACTGAGTCTCATTGATCTACCCTGGCGGATTTCATCCTTAGTTTAGTTCTGTATTAATCCTCAAGGAGGACACACTAGAGCTGTTTCAAACTGCAACCCCAGAGAACTGTGCAGCCATCTTATTGTTCGATATAGACATCCCGTCTAGTATACATGGTGGTGGTGGCATTATACCTAACTCAGCCCGAGAACTAGCCTAGCCACAAGGCTCTGTTATGATTTTACTTTATTATATATAGAAGCCTGCACCTATACTAGATAGGGACGTGTGGCCTACTGTTGGCCATTTAGTTCCCACAATTGCCACACGAGGGAGATTACTGGTATTTTGAAGTGAGCTCCTAGTATACCGCAGTGCCATCTATCCACAATGGAAGACATTTGAATAGGGCCTCAGGGAGGCAGGCTACCTGAGAACCAGCTAGATTCAACTAGTACTGGGCCCTAGAGCCTTAGCGAGGGTAGGGACAGCCAGTACATCATAACGCATCACCAGGAATGACACATCAGCATGAATTAACCATGCTTCAACCTGGTCCCAAAGTGTGAAGGTGGGTAGGGGCAGCCAATACAGTTCACATCCCTATGTGTGACTCAATTAAATTGTGTTTCAAATGGGATCCTAAGTATTTAACAAAAGGGTCTATTGCTACCCGAAAGCTCATCGCTTGGAATTACTAGTCGGCAAGAATTAACAGGGTTTCAGCAGGCCATGAAGTCTGATAGAGGGTAGGGTTCACCATTTCTCAAATTCACAAAATCAACAAGAGGAAAGAGTTCCGAGTATTCTGGGACCCCACCAACTACTGACTGTGTACGATTTATTTTAAAAAGTTAAGTTTAAACAAAAAATCAAATCCATGTGCAAATCATCAGAAATGCCCTCAGAGAATAACTGACACGGGTTTGTTATGACTATCGCCAGATAACGTCAAATATCTCGGAGCCAAAACATTATTCCTAGCTCTTTCTTATAACGGAGAGAGATGTAGAGAAACGAGTCTGCTCCAAAGGCCAGATGGAATTTATTGTATGTTTCATATTGCCCTCTGACCCTAAGTATTCCTCTCTCTGAAGAAATAAGGAAATATCTTTATTCACGCAGCCCTACATGGGGATCTCGATCCAGCTTTAAAAATAAATTTAATTTTAGCCACTTTGATATCTAACTCCTTACTACAGCTTTGCCGGCTGGAAAATACAGAAGAGTGGAGCCCCTCTAAAGTCTCGGCCACAACTGGTCAACTTAGATCGGGGTGGTTAACTTAGAGGGGTTTACATTACTATAAAACTAACAGGAAAAAGTTAGTCTTGGGACTGGCAAAATGTGGTCCCTTTAGAGGGGTGGTTTAAACACCGAGGGGTGCACTTCGATGGGTAGATATACACCTTTTAGCAGAGAATTGTAGTCACACGTAAATATGTCAGTAGGTCGCACTACTTTCTTGGGCGCATTGGTACACACCAATGCGACCTCATCACGTCTCCATGTACACTCTAAATAATGTTGGAGTATGTGCCATTTGTATGCAAGTAATATATTGGTGATGTACTGAGTATTTGAGGAGATTATGTATGGTTCGTGGAAAGTGTATTATGGTAGATAAGGGCTATTGTTCAATGAAACATCTTATTTGTACTCGACCGATTTTGTTATTGTAGTGTGACGTAAGTTTCTTTAGAAATACCAGTTAGGGTTAAGAATACTTAAGATACCGTCAACATATATTACACGAGCAAATCCTGTATGTATCCAACATGGTATATTCCTTTTTACTTATTGTTCGTTGTACTTGTTCTCCTATATTCATTTCCTATTCATACACAAATTTACCACATGTATTTGAGCAAAATATAGTAACGTCTGTTTACAGTCAATAAGAATGGATACATATAACAAAATCTAGGATTGAGGAAAACTACTAAAAAATACTATTTTTAAAGTGTACACCGCAAAAGTCGAAATTATTTCTAAAGAAAACTATATCCAACCCTGTTTGAAATGCATACGCTACACCAGGCAATTCCATGGGCATGCAATACCTACCGCCTGTGTTCTTATTCACTTACTGCTGCCTGAATGTTGCCAGTTAAACTCGGAGTTAGCTAAACGGGTTTCCCTAGGTACTCTCCCCTATTAACAACTTGGACACCACTATATTCTAAGCCTAAACAAGGAAGAAGACGTGTCAGAATAAACTAGAATATATGGGAACTTCTAGAAAGACGCAGTTAACAAAGAGTACACGCATACATCGAAATTCATTCCTAAAGAAAACTTTATCCAACCCTGTTTAAAATGCATACGCTACAAATCAGTTTACAAGCAATTTCCCATACCCTTGGGTAGACCAAACTTTATGATTGAGCATAATTTCTAGAGAGGTACAGTTATCAAAGAGTACAACTCAAAAATCGAAATTCATTTCTATAGCAGAAGATATCCAACACTGTTTAAAAGGCATCCGCATTATCTCGAAAGAAAACTATAGCTATCCCTATTTGAAATGCATACGCTACAGCAAGCAATTTCCCCTCCCCTTGGCTAGACCTACATGTAGCCGCCCCCTATATTTATGTGACTGTTCGACCCTTCACTGATATCCACAGGTATCTACCCATTTAGGACCATCATTTGTGCTGCTTGAGTGAGTCAGAGTAATCAATTATTTACATTCAAAAGAAAAAGCTATGAACCCAGACCATTTATTTAGTATTTTTTGCTGAATTACACGGAATTACCCTCGAACTGCATGCTAACGACCCACATGGTCTTAGTGGTACAAGTACATAGAAAAAGGTTCCCAGTGATAAGGGGTATAGCGGATGGTTGATAAAGGTGACTGTTCATACTATGACTTTAGAAACATATGAAATCATTTACTCATTTATATATATATATATATATATATATATATATATATATATATATATATATATATATATATATATATATATATATATATGTATCATATATATATATATATATATATATATATATATATATATATATATATATATATATATTATATATATATATATATATATATATATATATATATATATATATATATATATATATATATATATATATAGAGAGAGAGAGAGAGAGAGAGAGAGAGAGAGAGAGAGAGAGAGACACACACACACACACACACACACACACACACATATATATATATATATATATATATATATATATATATATATATATATATATATATATATATATATATATATATATATATATATATATGTGTGTGTGTGTGTGTGAACATGAACAGAATCCCAGAACTCCAAATCCAATATATTTCGTTCTCATTGTGTATGAGGTCGTTTTGCTTTTATCTCTAACATATAGAATATCAACAATCAAATTTCGGTTTCCATTACTTTTCCTCGTTGCCATCTCATTTTGAAGAGGTATTGTGATCACACAACACAAGAGATGAAGCGTGGTGCACAAGCTGAAAAAAGCAACTTCAAAGATCCACCGTGAACGATCCAGAAATTGATTTATTAAGATACATGCCTGTCTCCGATCACCCATTAAGATCGTTTCAGGGAGATAGAAAGAGGAGACTGATAGATATCTGTCTATTGATATCATTGTAAGAGTGAAAAACATTAAGCAAAGAAAGAAAGAGAAGGGAAAAGGAGAATGTCATTTGAGGCGTGCTGTCAATGTTAACGGTGATAAGAGATAAAATATATTCGTACAATGGCCTTTCAATAAATTGCAGCCATGCAACGAACTTGATGCGATGATGGGTGACAGATCATTTTGATTGCTATCGCACAAGATGGCTGGACATCTAGGTCAGTGGACAATCAATTTGAATACCACAGGCAAGTCTGGGTAGGACCTATCCTAGATTTTTAGGCTGTCATATGTTCTTTTTTATGCTATGTGTTACCAAGCACTAACTATTCTAGGTGGCCAATGGCCATAGTGGTCAATTTAGTTTACACTTATATCACCAGGATTCAAAATCCCTAGAGATCCGAGGTTCGGGTGGTTCCATCTATCTACCATTCCTGGTACTAAAGGTAAAGGTATTCGGTTTATAGTCTTCTATCCACCGAAGTGCTCACACGACCTTCCTCCCCTAGCAGGCACTGTACATACAGAAACCATTTCAATCCCCCGGGGGATATTCCAGAGCAACTGGCAGCATATAGCGCACACACTCTAAGCACTGCCTTATTTATGCTAGGTACCCATTTTGCAGCTGGGTAGCCTGAAGCAATATGGAATAAACTGTTTTGCCCAAGAACGACCAAAGTGCCCGGAGTGGCCGGGAATCGAACCAGCGACCCTCTGATTACTAGTCCGACACCCAACCAACTGAGCTACTTTGTCCACCACTCTGCTTGGTCAGCACAGAAGGGGATGTCAACTTTTTAGGGACTAGAAACATAGTCTAGGTAGAACCCTGCATTGGTTTGAGGAAAAAACATATGTTGTGGATTTTGGAGTTTCGATTATCATCACTTTTTCTGCAATATCGTGACAAGCCAGTTGTTAGTGGTGGAAATCTGAATACCCGGCAAAACCACCACCTAACCCAAAGTAACTGGCAACTTTCTCACATGCCCAAGCTGGGATTAGAATCCGGTCAATCGGACGCAGCGACTTAGACCGCTCGGCCATTGAGGAAGGCCCATCGTATGTTGTAAAATGGCAAAGTACATCTCTGCTGAAATCAGATTGGTCCCTCCCCCCAAAGGCCGAGTGGTCTGCCGCTCTCTAACTCTCACCACTTGCTGGGCGAAAAAGGAAAAGATGATTGGTCTTGTGAGATTAACATGCGTGATGTTGAAATATTGTACTTTTTCATTTTCACACATACAAGCTCCAAAGTAGGATGCCAGCTCTGATTACGTCTTAGGAATTCTTCGAGAAAGTGCAGTGTGGATCTACATGTATGGTGTATTCAATAATAACTAAGAAATAACTAATGCTTTGAAAATCTTAGAAGGACAGTTGTTATCTTTTAACAACAGTTGTTATTTTCCCCAAATATTCCTTTGCAAACATGTGTTCCCGGAATTTGTCATTTTGGCTTTGGCTTATCCGGGCATTAATGTGTTAAGGCTGCAACCTCGGTGGCCATTTTGAGATTGGCAATCAAAGCAGACAGTCGCTGAATGATTGTCAGAGGAAACTGAACACCTTATCACTCGTGATAGTGTGCGTCATCAGATATTTGCTGCCATTCAATTTTTCCAGATGTCTACCTTTAATCATCAAACACCTACACACGTTGACACTTTTAAATGACTGCTCATATAAAAACAAAAAATTCTTTAAAAATAAAAAAAATAAAACCAAAAATTCTTTAAAACTAAAAAAAATGACTGCTCAAATGGTAAATTGTTAGCAATGATACTTAGTGTTATTTCATTTTCTGTAGTACAACACATGATATGTGTGTAATACCATATCAGCTCAATGGTCATTCCTTAGCCGACAGGCGGTACAAATTATGGAGGTTCGTGTCCTGCTTTTTTCTCCTATCACTCAGTCAATGGAGATTGCTCAGTGCCGACGTTTAATTCCTGCACTAAATGCATAGGCATCTTAGGCGCAATACTCGACCGCACGCCAGCTGCCACCCAGTTTCCTGGACACGGATGCATGGATGACCTCGCACCTGAACGTAGCTACGTTGGTCATTGGTGTGCCTGGCTTATTCTATTGAAATGCTATCCATATGTGTTTGTACATCCAGGTACTGGCAGACGTCCGTTCGATGGGTGTAGGAATTAAATATCTGTATTGTATTAAAGAGATGTGTATCTTCACGTGTATATAACCAGCACTAATTCTCAATAACATAGATGCTAGTACCTATGCCTTCTGCACCCTACCTTTAAACCTGTAATCTACTCGCCAGGTACGCATCTATGTGAAATTTCCCGTTACGTAATTATATAAACAGCAACCATACGTTAAAATCTTTGTTTAAACGTGGGTTGAATTACTAATACCGTTTACAATTGCGCACAGGTTTCCTCACTCAAATAGACACTACCCTGGAACGAGCTAATTTCAATATTGGATAAGATTAACCGTAAATGTACACAGGTAGTTAAGTAAGTGTAGCAGTCCGAATACTTCTCGATTTTATCCTTGGGAGCCATGTTGATGATGTAGTAAAAAGCATCACGATAATCTCTCTCTCTCTCTCTCTCTCTCTCTCTCTCTCTCTCTCTCTCTCTATATATATATATATATATATATATATATATATATATATATATATATATATATATATATATATATATGTATAAATATATATATATATATATATATATATATATATATATATATATATATATATATATATATATATATATATATATATACATGTATATATATATATATATATATATATATATATATATATATATATATATATATATATATATATATATATATATATATATATATATGTTTTGGTCAAGTACGAAAAGCAGTATTGTGCAAATGCCTATGGAGTGTAGTCTTTCCTACCCATGTTGCCATAGTTCACAAACTCAGACCCGTTCATAACACATTTGACGTCGACAAGGGCTAGTCTGATTGATGGTTTAGTTTGGGTTCTTAACCGCCCCATGTAAACATTGGTATTTGCCCTTCCTCCGCGCTACGAACCCAGCTCTATACCTTATATAAACCCTACACTATTGGCACAAGCCCTCGTGGCCTCTTATATCAGAGGGGTGCTGATTTAGACCTTTTAGCATGTATGTTGTCACAAGAGATTTTCTCTTCCCGACCTAGAAACGATGTATATATACTATTGGACATACGTGTACACAATGGCCACTTATCCCAAGAATAAATTCCTACTAACTCAAGAATTTAATCAAGGAAGAGATTTTGGTAAAAGTATCGTTTAGCTGAATGATGCAGGTGTACAGGTGTGTTAGCTAAACATGTCACACCCGGTCTCTGATTGATGTAATGGTGGATGTTGATTAGTTTTACCGAAATGAATTGCACTCATGTGTGTTATTGCGCGATGACTATTGCGTAGGTATGTTAACCCTTCTGTCGTGGACCCACGAATTGTACATAATGTATATATGGAGAAAATGTGGTACCACTGTCATTATGAACTAAATGTTTGGCACTAGTTTCATTATGGATTGGAATCAGAATTTTTGACCAATCAGAGAGCTGGATTTGAAGATGACCAAGGCTATGATGTTTGCAACTGACTACTTAGAGACTGGACAAGAACACATGTTGATGCATGGCATCAATGTATAATGCCGGGCCCAATTATTCTTATTTGTTCAAATATTAAAATTATGAAGTACAATTATCTTTTCATTGAAATAGGTATATACAGGAGTAGGTTTGACACTCAATAAATTTATCCTGCCAAAATAGTTTTCTATTTGGCAAATATAATTATAGATTAGGCGTTTAATGTGTGGGCTTTAGTGCAGGAGACCACAGGTTCGATTCCGTGTGTCTGCCCTGTGCTCCCTGTTATTACTTCAGAAGCCACAAATAAAAACGATCGTGGCGCTATCTTCATATCTCCATATATGCACATCTCCGTCTGGTTCCCTGTTGCAATGTATCCGTATGTATCCGTTGTTCGATCCTTATCGGAGAAACGAAGATTGTGAGGCGGGGAACCAAACTAGATCTATATGATTAACATATTCATGAGACAAATATTTATATTCTGCAATGATAACAGAATATTTTTAAATAGATCTGAACTAGTTACTATCAAAGTGCAACTCATGTCCGATTGAGAACTTTATTATCAAAAAGGGAGAAATTACCCACAATTCCTGAAGTCAATGTAAAAGAATATGGCGGACCTACCCACAGATCCAACCAATATAGAAGCCGGGCAAAGTCCCGGCAATAAGAAAAGAGAAGGTTTTTGGAGGGAATTTGAACCCAGAGAACTGAAAGAGAAACAAGCAACTTCTAGTGTAAGGATTTATTTTCATTCTTCACTATACCTTCCAATGCTGAGGTTACTATGTAGAAAAATCACAACAACCTGCTACCGCCAACAATTAACTATTTTACACCAATTCACCCAGCGCTCAGTTTAACCCTTCCAATGCTGGGGTTACTTTCGTCCGAAGTACAAGGATGCAACGATTTGTGAAATCCATCTAGACTATGTCATGTCGATATTCATTGGATAGCTCTCGCTGAGGGAGGATGTGTAAAAACCATGTGTAAATTCTGAATCATCTCTGGGAGAGCAATTAGCCAGATTACAGGGAAGTACTGATGAGAAGGAAAAGAAAAGACTGGGGGTTAAGTCTCACTACGGTTCTCTGAGTGATGTGAGGAAGTAGGCAATACCGCTCGACTGACTGGTTGTGCTAATTGGGGTTTTCCCCTATTAGTGCTATAATAATATTTTCATTTTGGCTATTTGGGTTTATAACCTATGATAATATGTTCTACTTGTCTATGAAACCCATGCTAATTGATTTTCTGTGCACCCCCCTTTTGTTACCTATATATATATATATATATATATATATATATATATATATATATATATATATATATATATATATATATATATATATATATACATATATATATATATATACATACATATATATATATATATATATATATATATATATATATATATATATATATATATATATATATATATATATATATATATATGCATACGTACTATCTTGAACAGATATGGCGAGTAGTGTACCACTTTGCAGACATGTCAGACCTTCAGTGGATGTGTAATCAGCCAGCCATGTCTATGGCCTGAGGGGCAGGGGGATGATTTCACTGAGCGAACCTCTAACACCTAGAGTACCCATTAAAGCCAGTGGCTGCAATGGGCCATTGTGAGATACCAGTTCACCATGACCGTGTTTGCCCAAAGGTCGCAGCATCTTACGTGAACAATGAAATCTCGTGAGATGTGCACCATGGACTCTACTCCGCGAGGTTCATAAAGGTCAGACGGGATATTAGGTTGTCGAGAAATTGAAGAGAGGAGGTTGTGGTACTCTATTTCTTCATTGGCATAACCAGACCTTTGTTGATGTATGCACAAAGCAACTCAAACAATATGCGTATGTGTGTGTGGGGACATATATATAAATATATACATATACACAGAAATTATATATATATATATATATATATATATATATATATATATATATTTATTTATTTATATATATATATTTATTTATATATATATATATATATATATATATATATATATATATATATATATATATATATATATATATATATATATATATATATATATATATATAGAGAGAGAGAGAGAGAGAGAGAGAGAGAGAGAGCTGTCTCTTTTCACTTGCTGGTCTTGAAAGCAGGCCAGGGTATGTATGGATGTTGCCAGTGACTTAAGGTAAAGCGGTGAGTTTGTCAGGTAGTCGGGTTTCCTCCGCAACATACAACTGCCTCGTCACGAATAAGTCCAATATGGCGGGAGATGAGCCGATAATATAGATTCCAAATTCCAAATTCACTGGTCAAGCTTTAGCCGATACATGATACGAAGGCTTCTGAGAAACGAAATTGAGTTAAGTGTAGGGATTGCTGTATAAACAGAGAGGCTGGCAGCACTTCCATCCTGAATGGCTTCTGTAAACTTTCCATTGTGACCACTTGGCGGGCGAGAAATTAACAATAGTGTCCCCTGACACATGAGCTACAGGGACGTCTCTAGACGCTCTGTTCTGGTACAGGTGCAGAATTTCAATTTAACCCATTAATGCTTAAGAGTTTCTACAGCAATTGTCGTCTGGATCTATTATACTTTTGAAAATAACTTTGGAATTGACAATGATTTTACAAAATATTTGAGGAAGAGTTGTTGGTAATGTTGTGATAAACATTTCTCCTTCAAATATTTTTCAAAAAATACCTTTGATAGATAAATATATTGAAAATTGTCAGGCCTGTTTTGGCCTCTTTGAGTGTGAATGGGTTAAGAGTGTGTGTGACCACAAATACGCCTCGTCTCTTCATGTCTAGTTCAGGTGTCATACAATGGACAGCACATGCTGCTCGTCCATCATAGGATTAATTAAATTCTGTTGTGATTCGTGGAAATATCTTCTTTCGATGTCCTGTGGTTATCCCATATTTAACTTTTATGCTGCTGTTGGCTAATTTGGCAAATACAAAATGATGCAAAAAACCTGAAAAACGATTGATACCATGGAATATGGGTACCCATCTGAGAGCTATCCAATGCATACCGAAATGATAGGGTTTGAATGGGATTTAAAATTATTTTCTTGCTTTGGATGAAAGTAGCCTCAGCATTGGAAGGGTTAAAATAGTCAGTGCCCGTTAGAACAACGTGGGTAACACATAAGTAAAACCATTATTTACAAACCTCCATCACAAGAATGTTGTTTGAAAAATAAGAAAAATGTGCATTTGTCAACTTTCAGATCCCATAATCTTTTGATAAATAAAGTCAAAGTTGGAAACACCGTGATATTTCGGAGTACCTTTAAGTATAACTATGCCAAATCTTAAGCAAATCTGTTTACTTTCGATTCCAAAAATACATGTTTGAAGCGACCATGTTGTGGGGAAATTCGAAAAGTGCCAAACCATTTGCTGCCTCAGTGGTAAAGCCTATCGGAACTTCTGCAATAGATGGTCTTTCAGCCGAAATGATATGATTATTAGGAAAAGGTGTGGGTTTTAACTTATGTAAACATCTCAAAATAACCCTATATTCACAAATTCACCTGGCAAGCCACCTTAATAACAGTAACAAGTATAGATTGTAGGCATCTCTTATCGTAATTGTGATACATACCTCGGATATATGCTGAAAATACCTTCTGAAATGAACCCTATCAGTTTCCATACTTATATTTCACCTCGTGAGCTTAACCCATTAACACTCACTGCGACCTGATGATTTTGAGTAAATCTTTCAAGTGAAAGCATACCGTTGAAAACATTTGAAGGAAAAGTGTTAATCAAAACATTATCCACAACTCTCCTTCAAATATTTCGTAAAGTCATTCTTAATTTTAAAGATATTGTCGAGAATATCACGTATCCAGACGACAATTTCCAGAAGACCCCTTAATTATCAATAGGTTAAATGGGTAACCGGCAGTTTTCTATAGGTTGGTTAAATTACCTTTTGTGCTCCAACCGTAGGGCTGTCAACAGCAATTTATCCTAAAGAATTTATCACTAAACATATCATCATGAAAGAGATTCACACTTCCGGGTATAATCAGTTTGTTGATAGAGTCCACA
>OZ012687.1:41491610-41514162 GCA_963942565.1 Maea johnstoni
GACTGGAGAGAGTTTGCTGTCAGTGACACCCCCCCCCCCCCCCCCCTCTAGAAAGTATCGTCTGCTACTCTCATACTTTTGAAAATAACTTTAGAATGAAATAAAAGTTCACAAAGTATTTAAAGGAGAGTTTATATTTGGCGTCTGCTTAACAATTCTCCTCAAATATTTTTCAAAAAATGCTTTTATTAGAAAGTTTTATCCAAATTCGTCAAGCCAGTTTTTGCTGCTATGAGTGTGAAAGGGTTAAATTAAAAGGCGAAAACCTAGCCGTAGAGAGGACTGGAGAGAGTTTGCTGTCAGTGACACCCCCCCCCCCCCCCTAGTAAGGATCGTCTGCTACTCTCATACTTTTGAAAATAACTTGAGAAGGAAATAAAAGTTCACAAATTATTTGAAGGAGAGTTTATATTTGGCTTCTGTTTAACAATTCTCTTTCAAATATTTTTCAGAAAATGCTTTTATTATAAAGTTTTATCCAAATTCGTCATGCCATTTCTGACGCTCTGGGTGTGAATGGGTTAAATTAAAATGCGAAAATATCGCCGTAGAGACGGCTGGGGGATATCGGTGTCATTGAGGCATGGCACAAGGCTAAACGCTACACAATATATCCATCATGTCCTTCATATCAACAGCGAGACTTGTCAGCATGTTGACAGCATTAATGCCCATGAGCAAATTCTTAAGAAAATATCATTCATTGAGCAAAAATTAGTGACCCAGAGGTATGTAGGTAGAAAAATAATGGTATCAAATTTATAGAGATATTTGATTCGTTATCAAATTTATAGAGATATTTGATTCGTGAATGTGGACACCTCTCAAAAGTTTTGTATATATGTTGTTTTTATTCCTAGGAGACATAACATGCACACACACTGTGGCAATAGTGATACTCTCGAAAGGTACTCCATGTACATTTTACATACGTTTGTATTAATCGAATACATTTGCTTGAAATATTCATCTGTCTCATCTCAACTTCAAGTGGTCCAATTATTAAGGTTTTAATAGTACTTAAAATGTACAAAAGTGAAGGTGATTTACTTACTGAGGTATTCGCTTTCCAGAGGGGTTAAGGTTGAGATGTTCTATTCCATTAACTAAAGGTCTATTGATGTTTGTCAGGACAAGCAGGTATAAAATTGATCTGATTGTATACTGCTGTATTCATTTATTTATGTGTGCGTTCTATGAATGTTACTTATCGAGATTGCATGAATATAATAAATGATCTGTGCATAAGCCACGTGCAAAGTAGGTCTTCCTTCGGACGTTCAGTATATATATATATATATATATATATATATATATATATATATATATATATATATATATATATATATATATATATATATATATCATATTGCGTGTTTTTTGTTTTTTATCCCAAAGATCTCACACCCTGATGTGAGGGTACCTTTGTGATGCTTTATGTATTACTCATCAGAAGACCTTTCAGGCATTCATACTTAATAAAGGCTAAATTGTCAAATAAAAACAGGATAGAGGGGAAAATCGAGTCTAAGAAATTAACCTTCTAAGCCTAAATACCCTTATACATTTTACTAACCTTGTACACTCTACTCTGACGTTTCATGAGGTATGTTGAAAGCTGCCTGGGCAGGTAAGCACCCCAGATGCTAAAGGGTTAAACTTAGATGACCAAACACAAGTGGATTCGAAACCCGCCGGTCAACCTGAACAGCTAGCCTCAACCAGTGTTAACCAATAGCCGCTAATTAGGCCAGAATTGGGGGTTCTAGACACCCCCAGCGGGTGGTAGAGATAAGGTTTCTCTGTAATGTAATCTATGCGAGATCCCTGATTGGTCCTTGTTCCCACGTGACCTCGCGCTGCTGCTTATCTGGTACTCCTGGCAATGAGTCCTGCATGTAACTATAGGGCATATAGTAATTGGGGACTCGCTACATATCCATTCTTTTCTTAATCCAAGGGTTAAACAACAATCTGTTATCATTATGTTTGTTATGGTCCTGAATCAACTAGGGCTTCTAGGATTGTTATCTTTGCAGCGGTTTGTGAAAGGACATTTTTTGTTTGTTTACGTTATTTGTTGTGTCGATCTAATTATAAACCATAAATCTTGTAGTAGCAAAACCAGTTCTACACTTGATCCAAGCTGCGTAATAAAAGTTATTTTGTCAATAGAGCCATTTCATCATTCCTGGTAAATATTTACACGTCAAAATGTGTTACAATATGTTACGGTTCCCTACCCCTTAGTAAAGGCCCTTACCCTTAGCCGCTGTTGAATAAGTCCCTGACTGATTTAATGACATCTCCTTGATTTCCTCATATTAATGATGACCAATAATGCCTGTATGGTTGAAAGCATACCACAATCATAAAAAGACTAGTACATCAGTATAGCTCGTACTTTTTCTATGTGTTCGCTCACACATCAGATGGTGTGGAAAGTCGTCGCCTAGCCTACGCCTCTACCCAATTTCCCACCTTAGCCCTATTAGCATCCAGATATAGCCCCGTTGAAAGAGGTATTGGGAGGACAGTTCACATACCTGTCAACTCTACTGATTTGAGCAGTACTCTACTGATTTCAGACCCCAAAATTGCTGTCTACTGATTAAGCACCTGATTAGAAGTAATCTACTGATTAGCTACTGATGTTGCTGTCTTTGAAAAACCCTCCAT
Source organism: Maea johnstoni (assembly GCA_963942565.1). Lineage (NCBI taxonomy): Eukaryota > Metazoa > Annelida > Polychaeta > Spionida > Magelonidae > Maea > Maea johnstoni. The sequence goes on from OZ012687.1 coordinate 41,494,290, forward strand.
TTTTTCTCAGCAAGTGGGTCAGTCTGCTCCCTTCTATCCAGTGTGTCTCACCTGACCCAATTACTGTAGTAATTGTTTCCTATTAGTAGGTATTCATAGTAATCCCTTATCTAATTGGAATTCTCCTCATGTATTGTTCTATGTGATTAAGAGGGAAAGATGCATTGTGGGCTAGCATCATCAGATAGCATCTCAAGAAAAATCTACAATGGCTGACAAGAAAAATTCACCATATTGCAAAGATATGTTCAGCCTTAAAAAAAAAGGTTTTTTTTCATAATATGCTGAAAATGTAAGTATTTCCATATAAATTGTGACTATATCATCATGTCGCAAGTGTGATATGCTACATAAAATGTAAGTTATTTGAACTTATATCTTTAACATATGTGCATGGCTATCAATTTGCCAATGCCTGTGAAATATATTGGCCCACTCCTGAGCTAAACTACTAACCTGACCCCTAGTGGGCAGAATTGGAACTTAAACAAAATGCCGCAAAAGAGGCCCCAATAGTGAACTGCTTAAAATCTCCTGATTTCGAATGGTTGAATGTTGACAGGTATGAGTACAAATGCAGAGAGGGGGAAGGCAAGTGTTGCGGCAGGGCGCTAATATTAAGGCTGTGGTGCTGGTGACACAGTCGTTAAATCTACGGCATCTCCGATTTCTCCGGCAAATTTTCCCTTCTAGTAAAACATCTCTGGATGGGTTCAGATTGTAACATTTGCGAACGTTTCACTTTTCCAGCCGTTTACGCGCCTACGGTTGAACATCGCGTCTAGTAGTCACAGTGGCTATTGCAATTCAATGGTCAATAAAGATAGATACACACACATATCGGTACCCCATTGGGCCCAGGTATGATCGATGAGTGAGTGGCAGTCTATTACGCGAGAGGGTGGTACAGGACCAGCGTGTGTCTGCTCGATACGGGTGATTTATAAGTGTTAACGTATCCTACCCTCAGGCTAAGCCCTAGCCTAGCTTACTAGAGCTGGCTTATTCTTCACCAACTAGTCATTATTTGTTTACTAGTCAAGTCATTATAGTACCTTTCAGATTTGCCAGATGGCAGCACTGCTGAATTCTCTCATTGCTGATACCAATAACAGACATCGACTGGTGTTGAAATTAAGAACTAAACTGGACTTAGCAAGCACAGTGGAGTTATTAAGACAGCAAGCAATATACAGAAATACAAATGTATTCAGCCTGGTATCGAGGCTAGCTTTGCCCTATCAGACCTCACAATTTACCTCCAAAACCCACGCCTATTTTAACCCTTTAACCCTGGTGGCTAATTTGGCCAATACAAAATGATGCAAAAACCTAAAATATGACTTAACCCCTGGCTCATAGGTACTCATCTAAGAGTACGTAGTGAGAGCTTTCTAATGAATACTAACATGACAGGGTATAGATGGTTTCGCGTTCTTGTGCTGTGGACGAAAGTAGCCGTAGCATTAGGAGGGTAAACGCCTAGCACTGCACATGTACCCACGGTGCAATACTATTTTGGATTTCAATTAAGCTTATCATCACTTTTATGCCATGTTAAGGTTAAAGAGTTTTAATTTCGTTTATCCCTGTTTTCTGCCATATCGCAGCTGGGTCAAAATCACTGTATAACCACAAGTCACTGGCAATTTTCTCACATGCCCAGAACGGCATCGATCTGGGAACTTTTGCAGTGGTACAAAAACAGCAATACACCTATTAGTATTGACGCGTTCAAAAAAAAAAAGAAAAGCAAAACTACAATAACTCCTATGAATTCGACATTCTGCCCCTTACCAAGGTATTTCAAAACACAGTTCCACTAAACCGTATTTTAAGCCTTATGCTGTTGGTAGCTAATTCGGCCGCTACCAAATGATGCAAAAACAAAAATGATGGAACCCTGGCACATGGCTACCCATCTGGGAGTACTCAGTGAGAGCTGTCCAATTAATAGCACTATGACGGGGATTGGATGGTTATCAAAATATTTGCATCCGTGTGCTTTGGATGAAAGTAGCCTCACCATAATGGAAGGGTTAGATATCACAAGCCTGTCGGGTTCCGTGGCGCGACCATGCGACCAGTCCCTACAGACCCCGCTACATGTGACAAAAACCTATATACTAGTAAACAAATCATTTCGCTTTAATTAGATCTTAGGTGAATAAGAACAGGTGGATATGAAACCAGCTGGTCAACGTGAACAGTCTGGCTGCGGCGAAAAGCCCAAAAGTCGCGTTATGCACATGTTGGTGCACAAGTTTCTCTGTTATGTTAACGATACCAGAGCCTTTATTGGTCTTTGTGTCCTAGCGATGTCACATTTAGGCCAGATTCGAGACCCCTGGCATTCGCTGTAGCGCATATAGTAATTGTTAGCTCTTTACACTTCCATTATTTTTTTTCATCTAAGATTTTAGAAGCCGAGTCCCGTGGTGCGACCATGCGACCAGTACATGCGTGAACAACATACACCCCCCGCTACATGTGATAAATATGTTTACTAGTAAACAAATCAATTTTCTCTAATTATATTCGACTTTACTTGCCCGGTCACTACATGTACTTACCCTCTTCATCGTCCTCCATAATTATCATGAACGTTTTCCTCATACATCCTGTTTGGACGTAGTTACATGTTGTGATTCCAGACATCATGTAGTAAATAGCCCTTCCTGAACACTTAAAAGGTTAGATACTTTCCATGTAATGGTTTTCCCTTCAAAATCCAAGCGATAGTCCCTTTGATAATATCAGTAGTCCATCATGCAGTATATGGCATCCTGCCTCGCCACTCAGGTTAGATACCTTCAATGCAATGGTCTTCCCTTCAAAACCAGTGCCGTTGATGATATTAGTAGTCCAGGTAATAGTAGGGCTATCCGCAACATGTACTGTATCCACTTATAGTGTGTTTGATAATATTATCACTCCTAGTAATGTGAAGGCCATCCGTACTATGTATGATATCCACTTATAGTGTATTTGATAATAGTATTACTCCTGGTAAATGGAAGGCCATCCGTACCATGTATGGTATCCGCTTATGGTGAGTCTTACTATGTTGTTTTGGTTTTCTGGATGACTGTCTTAAATCACGATGTAAACAGAGATGAAGACTGGATACAGACACAGCCAGTATGCGGGAAGACCCACAATTTAACCACGATCACAATACACGACACCTTTAGATGGCCAGCAACCGCATCTGAGTGATGTGTAGGACGAGAACGAGACCCAGATATGATGCGGCGGCTGGTCAGAGCTTCTTAAAGGTGTGGGTTTAAGGGTCACGCCGTCTTTAAATAGTGTCGTTCACGCAGCGAGAGGACGGTGATGCGAGAGATCGCGAAAGTACCATTAGATCATCCCGCACGCCATAAACAGATAAGTAGTACTATCGTAGAGATACACAGTTCCAGTCTGGTCAGAGCTTCTTAAAGGTGTGGGTTTAAGGGTCACGCCGTCTTTAACCCATTAATGCTCACATCGGCAAAATCCAGCCTGACAATTTTGATGAAATCTTTCAGGCTGAGACGTAATTGGCAAAATATTTGATAGGGTAATGTTGATCTGAACATTACCTCCAAATCTCCTTCAAATATTTTGTAAAATCATTCCGAAATACTAAGTTATTGGCAAAATTTCCATAGATCCAGACGACAATTTCAAGTGAATAGTGTTGTCGTTCCCGTAGCTAGAGGACAGTGATGAGGGAGACCGCGAAATCAAGGACCATTTAAGATCACCTCACACGCCATAAACAGATAAGTAGGACTTTCCTTAGATAAATAAAACAAGTGGATATGAAACCAGCCGGTCAGCCTGAACAGGCTAGCCTCAACCAATAGCACAAAAGTCGTGCTCTGCGCATGATTAGATGATGCTGGTGCTCTGTAATGTAAATGATACGAGAGCCCTGATTGGTCATTGTTCCCTCATGACCTTGGCTGATGCCAGATCAGAAACCCCTGTCGTGTCCAGCCCTTCACTATAGCGCATTTAGTAGTAATTGGTCTCTCGCTACATATCCATTAACTTAGGAGATGCCTAGTTCCAGTCTATCGCTTCATACAGGAATGTCAACTAGATAAACACACAAAAACTAAACTGCAACAACATCAACAACAGACATCTTAAAGTGGTGCTAATTTGAGGTGCTTCAATTTAAAGAAAAAGTATGAATAAAACACCTTTGTCAAGTCCTTGGCGGCTGGGGTATGCATGCCTAAGGGTATCTATCTGTGAAGGATGGCGCCACATATTTACATTTACAGTATTCATAATTTGAAGTTCTTCTATTTAATGAAAAAGTAAAAGTAAAAACTGTCAAGTAAACAGCGTTTAGGGTTTACACGCTTGAGGGTGTTAGTCAGAGCAGAACCTCACCGCTTAGATTTATATTTTCCCAGCTTAAAAAAACTAAAGGCGTTCAACAAGACAAAGAAAGGGGGTTTCACAATGTGAATTATGGAAGTAAGTGACTTCTGCCATAAGTATTTCTCCATTTGGTTTTGGAAACTTACAGAGTACGTACAGCTATTTTATACATATGATAAAGGGAAAAGGACATGGTTTGATAATAGTTGATGATGATGATGATAATGATGATGATGATGAAGAAGAATGAAGATAATGATAATAAAAAGATTGATAAAAATAACAGTAATAATAATGATAAGATAGAATAATAATAATAATAATAATGGTAATAACAATAATAATAATGATAACAATAATAATAATGCTAATAATAATAACAATAATAATAATGATAACAATAATAATAATGCTAATAATAATAACAATAATAATACTAATAATTATAATAATATTAATGATAATAATAATAATGATGATGATAATAACATTATGAATAAGAATAATAATCACAATGATAATGATAATAACAATAAAAACAACAACAATAATAATAATGATGATGATAATAATAATGATTTAATTACTATGGGTAATAATGATAATGATCATAGTAATAATAATAATGAGGATACTAATAATAATAATAATAATAATAATAATAATAATAATAATAATAATAATAATAACAATGATAATAACAACACCCCGATAATCTTCCCCTCCCCTGGTTTCTATGTAAACAAAATCATTCCAATGTGTCATTGTGAGGGCCAATTAAACAGTACCTACACAGCAAATTAGACTGTCAGTGGGTGTGTTTTTCAAGATTCTTGTCAAAGTGATAAATCATTTAGATTAGGCAGAATTAGGTCATTACCAATTTGTGAACATTAGCGTCACAACATTGCGGCCATTCATTATACAGCATAGGAGCATATCTAAACACATCTAGACCGTGTCCAACCACTTTTTTGACATGAGTTTACTGCCATTAACATAGACAGTTAGGTCTATTTATGTTATGTACTTATTTCTCTCCTTATTTCAATCTAGACGTATGCGTTCTGAATCTTCGGATAATAAGTTTAAGTTTCTTTTCTACTTTTCTACATGTTTGTCACCTTTCTTTCATTGCTCTGTTTCATTTTATTTCTGTTTATCGTGTACTATGCTATGTGATGCTGTGTATCAGTAAGATTGTGTACCCTGGCTAGTCACGCAATGTGGCAGAAAAAGCGACGAAAATCGGATTTACAAATTCCATATTCCACAGACTCTTGAGCGTTTCTGCAGGTTGAAGAAATATCCAGATACCGGTATTTCCTCTTCGTTGGTGACTGACTTTAGAGACATGCATTGTAACCACCCCCCACAACAGCTTAAAGGGGCCCTAAAGGCTCACGTACATTAGCTTATATGAAAGTAATACACTTCAAGAACAGGATGCTGCCCTTCTTTTTCTCTCAGTGATCCCATGAGGGGAGATTTTTGCATATTACCATCATCCTGCCCAGCAACTGGCTGCGGCCATGTTTTTCAATTGGGTGGCAGAGATCACTTCCTGCCCCCTACCTCTGTGCTTATCTTATACACCGCAAAGCTCCCTTGCCACCCAATAACACTGACCACAGCAGTGATTGATGACACAGATTCACAATGGCGGAGGCCCTGGCTCAGAAGAGGTGCTTTTCATTAATGGCAATTTTAGATTTCTCTTTGTGTGGAGCTCTAGGGCTTCCCTGTATATGACATATCTTGAGCTATGTTCATGATCTTTTATAAAAACCTATGATTTGCTCTTCCCTAAGTTCCCCTTTAAAACACACACCCTCTAGCACCATGTGATAGAAAGTTAAGTTCCTGTATGTAAGTTTTGCATTGAAAAGACAAGATGGCAATGTACCGTAGTTTAATCATGGATATAAATAGAACGGTGCTAAAGGGACGACGTCATACAGCTCTATGAGTTTAATATGAGCGGGCGCTATCTAGTATCATTATACCTCACGTGAAAATCGTAAGCCGTGATTGGATTACAAAGGTTGGCCATTCCATCATGTCCACCGTCGAAATGTCCACCGGCAAAACGTCCACCGTTCTCACTGGATCTACCGGCAGTCATTGTTGTTTTCATTGAAATTTTACCAAATTGGGGTTTTTCGGTATAATAAAACAAATATGCCATGCCAGTGTGGGTATCATGATGGAATGTCTCCCCTCGGGAAAATGGTTTTCCTGGGAGACATTCCATCAGGATACCCACACTGGCATGGCATATTTGTATAGTGGATCTATCAATGAAATGGTTGACCTATTTCATTTAATGAGTTCATTCTCATGTATCAAAGGAATCAATAATGGATACGTTATTGAATGTTTTCATAAAGTTACTATTGTTTCTAAAGTAAGCAAATTCGTACCTAATATCCTTTGTATACTATTTTTGCACACTGTGCAAATCAATAAAAAAAATACATACATTGACCTTTTGTAAAGGCGTAATAAATGTTGACCAGGGTCATTCAAGAAGGGTCCACTACAAGTTTTGATTTTACACGCCTCTATGGCCCTCTGTACAAGCATACACCTTCAGGCCTTCGGTAAAATCTCGCACCCCATGACTATACACGTATTTCTAGGAAGACTGTTAGTACAAGCAGGTAGCATGTATAACACCTAATAGATACGAATACAATAAGTTGCTACAACGACGTATTGTATTAAGGTATCTCTAGCGTTGCTATGGCATTGGCACTCAAAGGCACACATCGTGACAGGTTACTATATATATATATATATATATATATATATATATATATATATATATATATATATATATATATATATATATATATATATATATATATATATATATTTATATATATATATATATATATATATATATATATATATATATATATATATATATATATATATATATATATATATATATCGCAGATACCCTTTCCGCTAACCATAACTATACCAACGCCTCAGCTGAGAATGGACACACTTTTAAAAAGGTCTACTTCCCCCTTTTAAATATCAATTTCCCCACAAAGTTTAGATGACCATTAAAATGGTCTGAAAGGGGAAGGAAATGAAAAAATAGATTAACATCTTTAAAATGAGTGAATAATTAAAACTTTTAGACCTCAGATGTGATCTACTGGAAAATTGCAATAATTTCTAATCAATAAGTCCATCAAAGGGTACTTCATCAGAGTCATTTCTTTATGTGCACCTTTTATTTGATTTATTTGTCACTATTTATTTTCTTAAATGTTAGAAAAATATTTTCTAAAAAATAAATTGGTGTAAAACAGTTGCCCATTCCGCAACAAAGGTGGTGGTCAAAGTATCTGGTGAACAGCAGGTGCAAAATATTATTCCATCTTATTTTAATTCACTTTGAAATGTCTTTTTTCAAGAAATATTCACTTTTACATTCATTTCTTATATTAATTTTTCACTATGTCACTAAATACTGTGGAATCGCCCATATATATATATATATATATATATATATATATATATATATATATATATATATATATATATATATATATATATATATATATATATATATATATATATATATATATATATATATATATATATATATGTGTGTGCTATACTATACTATACTATACTATTATAGTATGTATGTATGTATGCATACATATATATATATATATATATATATATATATATATATATATATATATATATATATATATATATATATATATATATATATATTATATATTATATATATATATATATATATATATATATATATATATATATATATATATATATATATATATATATATATATATATATATATATATATAAATAAACTATATATATATATATATATATATATATATATATATATATATATATATATATATATATATATATATATATAAGAACATTGGTCATAACATTCGAAATAGCTACCGTCCATAGAAGAATACTAACATACCTATCTTTCCTAAAGCCCTCTTCAGTCTGACAGTCGTCATCTGTTGAAGTCGTTTCTTCATATTCCTTATTTTAAACCAATTCTCTCCTTTAGAACATATAGCAAAATCTAGAACGTTGCAAACTGAAAATGCTTGCTAGCACATAGACACAACTTCATCCTGCCAGGAGGAAACGCAGAAGAGAGAGGTAAATATCCCTCCAGCTACGTCCAAGTTAGTGAAATACTGGTTCTGAGGTACTTACCGTGTCTGGCCGCAAGAGTGGTTTCACTGTAAGTGTCTTGGCAGGCCAGCAGGAGGTGTAAGATATCTCTGCAGTAGTGGCATACCATATGGCTATAGGCAATCTATCACGGGATGTGCAATTCTATACCTCCTAATTGGCGCTAGACTACACCAAGACACACTATAGCTAATACTGGTATCTCTTCTACCAAGAACACCGTGATCTACAATACCTCAACTTGCAGACTCACATTCAATGATCTAACGCATCTGGGATGCACAAACCTTCAACAACGAATAGGGATACTGTAAATCACTTAAATATGGCGTGAACATTTTATAGCGCAATAATGGTACTGCCATGGATAGCGTGATCTCACTATAACGGTGAACTGGAACAGCAGCAGTAAGTTCAATTGAGAATTTAATAAAGACGGGGATGCTATTATAGCGCATATGGGCAGAGCGCTATTATCGCTATCGTATTGTTCCCGCTATACTAAAGTGATTTACAGTATATCTAAAGAGAACATTCGAGGAAAATTGCAAACACAACAGAAACAGGAACTTTAAGAAAGAAATACAGTAAAGGCATCTAATTCCTGCACCAGTAGACCAGACGTCTGCCAGTACCTGGTAGGTAGGAAGGGAGGAATGGGGTTTTACGTCGCTTTCAACAGCTTATGTCATATCACAACGAGATAGAAACCCGGAATCGGGAAAAAATTCCCTTCTCTCCACGAATAGTTCCAAGGCTCCTTTTAGCTGTAGAGGAACCATAGACAGACCTCCCAAATGCCGAACATTCATAAAGCGACCATGCCAACCAGCTTGAGGATCCAGCAGAGACTCGAACTTGCGAATTCACGCTTGAGAGCCATCTGGGGTCCACAAAACTTTAACGAAAATAATTAAATATAGAAGTACTTGAATACATTCGAGAAAAATTGCTAGTGACATACCTTTAAGACATAATTCTTAAAACATCATTTTATTATCAATGTCTCAAAATATGCCATATTATGACTCATGTGTAAGGGGGTTAACACGAATACTTGGTCCTTTGCTCAATGCAAATACATCATGCACTCTAGTACTTTATGCCGGGAGCTAAAGGTTCCATGTACTCAGTAACACCGTACATAGATCACAGGACAGGGGCTTTGGTTCAAAGTAAAAGTACGTATGTGGTTGGGGTAATGAACGAATTACTTACGACTTCTATCGCTTCTATTCCTAATTGCTTTCTATCGATGTTGACCAGTGCTTGTCGGAGGGTAGTCCTATGTTACAGTTGTATTTACTGTGCATCACGGGCAAATGGATCTACACCATATACCATAAGACCCTAAAAATCGGACCAGTATTGGGTAGACTCATAAGACCAATCTCTCCGGACTCTTTACGGTAATTGTACTAAATGAACTATGAGTTTGGACTAAGAACTTTAAGTGTACCATTTATAAGGAAATGTATACGCTGTATATTAACATCTCCTGTGTTTCTGCTTTTGTTTGTTAATCCGACTTGCAGTGATCTTACGACTCGCTGATGAACAAAAAGCAAAATTCAATATGACCATGCCCCAATTTGATGACAGATGGAATATTGTACTCTTTAAGGCACTTTGAAAATGGATATTGAAATATTCTCCTTTTCAGTTACTGTCACAAGCTGTCAGCATTCATACTGCCTTTTTATTGTATTTAACCTTATACATTCCTTGAGGATTGTGTGATTATTACCTGTGGTTGAAATACAATTCAATGGCAACTATGTACTTATAGATGCAATAAAAATCATCTCTTTGAGCATTTTTAAAAAAATATCTAAATTCATCCTTTTTGTTTAGAATTTAGTATTGTCTGATATTTCCTTTAAGGAATATCATAACCAGAATATACTTAGTTTTCTGATACTAGTTTTCCGATTAGCATGGACAATTAATAAACATACAAATACATAATTAATACACAATTTAATTGCTATCGTAATTCTCTGCATACTCCTAAAGGAAGTCTAGCGAGGCAGGAGAATGTCGTAAAATCTCCACGCATTTAGTCTCCCAAAAATGGGCTATTTGTTTCCCGCAATATAAAGTACTTTGCTAATGATGGCTGAGAGCTTGGCAAGAGCGACACTGCTTCTTTTCATTAACCCTCATGCTGCTGGTGGCTGATTTCGCCAATATAAAATGATGCAAAAATATATGAAAATGACTGAAATCCTGGCAAATGGGTACTCATATGAGAGTTAACTCAGCGAGAGCTATTCAATGAATACCAACATGACGGGGTTCAGCCTCGTCCTCGTGCTTTGGAAGAAAGTAGCCTCAGGATTGGGTTAATATGCCTACTCATCAATTACAATATTCGCACGTGGCCGACGACCGTAGCCATGGGCGTACAGCAGGAAGCGATTTCTATGTGACAACAAGATTGAGCTAATTATATACGGCATCTCACAGACTATCATGAACCTGACATACTGCAAAGGAAGGATGGAATGGATTTTTACGTCGCTTTCAACAGCTTAGGTCATATCGCGACGAGATACACTACATACACTTAATTCCTGCACCAGTCGACCGGACGTCTGCCAGTGCCTGGCTAGACAAACACCCAGACACAGCATGTCAAAAAAGTAAGCTAAGCACAACAATGACCCACGTAGCTCGCGAATCAAAGCTACTTTCAGTTGTGAGGTCATACATGCATCCAGCCCTAGGAAACTACCTTGCGATCAGGTGCGCAGTCGTGTATCATGCCTGGGATGCATGGAGTGCGCGAATTAAATGTTGGAAAGGTATTTGGTAAGTGCCTGTTGATGCTATAAACTGTATGGACCTGGAAACTTCCCGCCGGGTTTAACATTTTGCTCTAGCGTTCAGTATGCCCTGTTCTGACTAGCTGATTTGATAATTGTGTATTTTCTTTTTTTCTTATTGAATTGGTTTTGTATATATATATATATATATATATATATATATATATATATATATATATATATACATATATATATATATATATATATACATATATATATATATATGGTCCGTGGTACGCTTAATAATTCAACTTCAAATATTCAAATTTTCAAATATCTGTATTTTCAAACTTTCAAACTTCCATATATCTAAACTTCCGTACTTTCAAACGGGTTTGAATATATGAGATTACAGCCGTATTTCCATACTTTCAAACTTCCAAAAGTCTTTACACATTTATACTATTGCATGTTTAGAAAAGCCGCAGAGTGGCACACTTAATAAATCAAATTTCCAAACCTTTCCTAGCGGTACGCAAGTAGTTCTGTTCCAATGTTATGTTGATATATTATACATTGTATAATATCAATAATATCAAAACAATATCAAATGTTACTTTTCAAAGGAAATTGCCAATTATAAGAAAAAAGGATAATTTTCGCAAAGCAGCAAGAATGTTGGAGTGACCTACTTGTCTAATCTATTATTAGAACGGCAGCTTCTAAAATGCGGAACTGGAATTATGTAAAACTCGTGTCGATATGATGGACCAAGTGTGAAAGAGCAAATAAAGAACTTTAATTTCAAGAACTTCTTTTGGGGAGGGTAAATAGAACTTTATTTGTTCCCGACTAACCTGTCTGTCTGTATTTCTGTCTATCTATATATCTATCTACTATCTAGCAATCAATCTTTCTATCAATTCATGTGTGAGAGCCTTATATAAATAAAATGTTGTTCTTCATCTTAAGTGAGAGCATCCAAACACACACACATAGACATATATGTATGTATGTATTTATGTGTGTGCGTGCGTATGTGTTTTATTTACCCTTCCTCTGGAGTGGTCTGGAAGAAATAAAGTTTTATTTACCCTACCGGTAAAACAGTGTTATTTTCCTCCCCCTAGAGGGGTGGTATATAAATGACTGTGCGCGGGCGTGCATGCGTGCGTGTGTGTGCGTTCATGAATTGGTTCATAAACTGCGTTATGATGGAATCAATGAAGTATATAATCACATCTGCCTGTCTTTCCGTATTTCTCTATCTACCTATCTATATACGCACACATACGCACACACACACACACACACACACACACACACATACATACATTTATGTGTGTGTGTGTTTGGATGCTCTCACATTAGACGAAGAAAAGAATTTTATTTATCTAAGGCTCTCACATATAAACAGATAGATAGATTGATAGATAGTAGATATATATACAGATAGACAGTAATACAGACAGACAGACAGAAAGGTAGATAGATGATGTATATTGATCGATATTCATCCACTAGAATGGTCGGTTAAGTCGAGAACAAGTTCTATTTACCCTCCCAAAAAGACGGTCTTGAAAATAAATTTCATTGTTCCCTCCTTCACTCATGGTCAATCATATGAGCACGAGTTTTACATACATTCCGGTTCCGCATTTTAGAAGCTGCCGTTTCTAATAATAGAATAGACAATTAGGTCGCTCCACTTTTCATGTTCATTAGCGTCAATGACAGTTTAAGCATAATCAATATCCATAATTGCAATATTTGAAGATATAGGAAATTAAGAAATGCGTATTTCATAGCCTTAATGAGAACAGCGTCTTGATGATAAATAATAACAATGACGAAATGCGGGTCGTGTTTGCAACTTAAAGCAGCTTTTATTAGCAGCCCGATCACCGTATATTTGAAAGTTTCACATTTTACATTATTAAACGTTCCATGTCAAACTTTCAAACTTCCAACACGTTTTGGAAGTTTGAAAGTTTGGATATTTGAAAGTATGGAACTTTGAAACTTTGAAATTTTGACCAAAGTTTCAAACTTCCAACACGTTTTGGAAGTTTGAAAATTTGGATATTTGAAAGTATGGAAGTTTGAAACTTTGAAACTTTACCCAAAGTTTCAAATTTCTAATACGGTTTCGAAGTTTAAAACTTTGAAAATATACCCAAAATTCCAAATATCCAATACGATTTGAAACTATAGAAATTTGAATTATTAAGTGTACCACTGACCATATATATATATATATATATATATATATATATATACATATATATATATATATATATATATATATATATATATATATATATATATATATATATATATATATATATATATATATATATATATATATATATATATATATATATATATGTTTATATATATATACCCATATGTCTTCTTCTCTCATGTTTTTGGCTTAATTGAGTACTTAGTACTTCAAATCGTGTTCTGTATTTTGGTTTACATGTATTGTATTTAACCATGTGATGGTCAATAAACTGCAGTATACTATCAGGATATTATGATTCGATATACGTATCAATATGTTGGTAGAAAAAATAGAGAAATAATATTGTTAAGGAACTGATGTAGTTAGTTTATTATTTACAACATTTTTGCCCCTTTACAATGCTTTTTTGGATCCTATAAAACAGAGTAACAAAGGCCTTCTAAATCGTCCCCTGAACAGAGCCATTGCAAGCACTAGAACGTGTATGCTTTGGATAATATCCAAGAAGAACTTTTCTACTGCCGTAACTCTGTGTCTGGGCTAACACTCCATTCTTTTTTGTTATAATAAAGCCCCTGTGGAACAAACTTTAGAAGTAGTAGAAGGAGGAGTAGAAGTAGTAGTAGTAGTAGTAGTAGTAGTAGTAGTAGTAGTAGTAGTAAGTAGTAGTAGTAGTAGCGGTGGTAGTAGTAGTAGTGGTAGTAGTAGTAGTATTTATAGACCATGTCATATAACATTAAAGATACAAACGAGCATGGGATAAATGACTGAAAAGTGATTGTGGAGACATTAACTTCATCTAAAGTAGCAAAATAGGTTCAAACATTAGCGATTCATAGGAATAATATTTCTGACATCTGGTGTATCATTTTCGACATTTGGAACTCATCGAGGCTTATTCCAAGGCCGTAGATGATGCATACTTATTTCAGGTATTTCAATCCCTAGGCTTGCTCATTAAGTAACCTCTATATTCGTGTATCAGATTACTAGCCACTAGATGTTTTATCCACTTCAAAAGCTGACACATTATACCCTTAAATTGCTAACAATTCTGGTTGAAAGATATATTTACTTTATGAATTAAGAATTTTGCAAAAGCAATTATCATAATATTTGATTCATATCTTCACCTCAATAATTAATTATTCATACTTTTGGTCTCATATCGTCCATTTCTTTCTTTAACTATTTTTTAAAGATACCAATGGCTTATGTGCAATTTTCACAGAGTCATGAAAGGTAATTATACTGAAACGGTCATACATTTATAAATTAGGCACGTTCGAGTTCAAACACTGTCGGGCTTTATTAGGGCCATCCCTTACTACCATAACTTTCTTCCAAAATATACTTCATTTTAAAATATATCACCAAATAAATTTTGCTTATTATACAGGTTTGGTTAGGATAGCCCTTCTGAACTCTTGTAAATATTTTCCAATTTATATTCTGGAAAGATATCTTTGAACACGTCAAACCATTTAGGGCGTTTAATTCAGACATAAATGGTTTAAAGGATCCTCCAACGTTACCGCCAATGCATACAGGAAGCTTCAAAGTGGACCAGCTATGATATCACTACACACGGGAAAGGTGTACTTTACCTCCCCCTTTTATATTACATACATATACCCTTTGATCACTAGACTAACCGCTGTAAACAGTGAGTGCACATTGCAATAAACTAAAATCAAACTGGGCCATCCACTGAATAGCTAGATCGAGGTTACCAGATATAAACACTAACTGACATATTTTTCTAAATGTCTCTTTTTACACTTTTTAACCTTTTTATGAAATTAAGAACTATTGCTGAATAGCATATTTCTCTTTTTCTAATTTAAATAGGTCCACTTTTAAAATAAACTAATCTAATAAATTACAGTAGAAAGGTCATACATTTGGAATTCACTTCCTCAGAGCTATATACAGAGGGAAGACGCTTGAAAAGCTTAGAGTTACTTCAGTATTTCAGGGTTTTTTGAATAGTAGGGATTATACTACACGCCTCTACTCCGGATATTCTCATAGGATTATCCTGCACAAAACATAATCCGAAAACAAAAACATTGCATAAGAACTACCCGTGACCTAGATACCCAGTCAAGGAAAAACAACAGTTATTTTGTCAGTTCAATCGAACCTCTTCTACCCCTTTTTAGTTATTGACCGTATGATATTCCCCAATGCATACTAGCTCCAATGTGCCAGGATGATGTCTTCTCGTACCAATTGTATTTATTTTTTGTAATTATATGTTGTGGTATATATGTATTTTTCTATGTTTTTGTATCTGTACATTCTCACCTTTTATATGTGGTCAATAAACAATACAATACAATGCAATTGAATAAGTGTTGATTCTATGAAACTAACCAACACTTACTAAACGAGGAAATCCATGAGGTGTGGTTTAGAATAAAGTAGCTTACCTGATCACGCGAATGGAGGAGAAATGATATCGCATTTTCGTGACAGCATGGGCAGAAAGTGAGATCAGCCGCGAAGACATAAAATCAAATCAGAAAGAAATATATGAGTGATATGCATCATCCAGTTTGTATATGTGAGGTCCAATGCGAATAACTTCATTCGGTGCTACGTTAAAGACGTACATGTACTGTACTGTAAGTAACTTCATCGGTGTTGCGTTGTAGACGTACATGTACCGTACTGTATGTTTTTTTTTTACCTATAACAGAGGTGTTCGTACTCCGTACACGTGTCCTTATGGGTATACATGTTAAATAGTCCTACTGGTATTTTCTAGTTGGTATCCGTGGGTTCCAGGGCGAATGATTTCATTGGATGTTGCGTTCAAGACGTACTGTATTTCCGTACCTGTACTAGGTGTGTTCGTAGACGACGTACCGAACCGTATTTTTCACCTGTACCAAGTAGGTTCGTACCTGGCACGTGCGTCCTCATGGGTACACCTGTTAAATAGTCCTACTACACTGGCATTTTATCTGGCTACTAGTCATTATGAGGACACAGACTTTCCCCCATCTCGATACGGCTATAAGGCAAACACTATGGCGCTACGTTCCGCCCCTAAAGACACAGTGACCATAAACTATATAGCCTGTGGACTAGACGACATGACGTTTTACCTTAGATAAATAAAAAAAACAAGTGGATATGAAACCAGCCGGTCAACCTGAACATGCTAGCCTCAACCATTATACCAAAGGTCGTGCTCTACACATGCTTAGATGATGCTGGCGTACAGATTTTTCTGTAATGTGAATGATACGAGAGCCCTGATTGGTCCGTCCTCCCTCGTGACCTCTCCCAATCAGAAACCCCTGTCGTGCCCAGCCCTTCACTATAGCGCATATAGTAATTGATCTCTCGCTACGTATCCATTCTTTTCTACATCTAAGGTTTTTCTACTACCACTGCGCCTGGGATAGAGTTACATCAGGCTGGGACTAATCGTACGATAAGTACCTTTAGATCAAGTGCAACAATGTGGCAAATGGTCCCTCATGCTGAGATGTCTTGTACCTACAATGTCGTATTTTCATTCAATCTTCTGTGTGGCCTTCAAGAGATGTCATTATCAGTCAAGTGTGACATTAGTGAAAGTGATTGCCGCAGGCATGTTTGTTTGTCTATTAAAGCGTGAGCAGTTTTTTCGGAGATTGTTTTTTTTTAAGTAGACTAAAAAAGGAACAGCATACATTATATGTTTGTTCAGATAAATGATCTAGAGAAATGCAATTTCGATATCAAAACATATGATGATGATAATAATACTGATAATAATAATGATAATGATAATAATGATAACAACAATAACAATAATAATAATTCCACATATCATATAGTGGGAATTGGCTGACATTCGTAGCGAATAAACGTTACCCAATACATATATGTGATTGTGTGTGCATGTATTTATGCATGTATGGCTGTTATCATGTTCGAACCTAGTTACACACACACATGTATGTATGTATGTATGTATGTATGTATGCATATGTATATATATATATATATATATATATATATATATACATATATATATATATATATATATATATATATATATATATATATATATATATATATATAAATATATAAATATATATATATATATATATATATATATATATATATATATATATATATGTGTTGCCATACCTCCTAGTGGCAGTCAAAGTATCGAATTCGCTGCCAGTCTCTCTCCCCCCCCCCCCCCCCCCCCACCCCTCTCTCTCTCTCTAACACCCACTGTTCCAGGGTCGGCCATGACAAATGGACAGTTTATCAAGAACCCTTGATGTGAAATGAGACCAGCAATATATCCGGTGACTGCATTCCTACCTACCTGTGTATCACGTACGTTACATGTTGTAAGCCAAGCCATACTGTAATCGACGGCATACCTGTGTACATTACCAGCTGGAATCCGTAATGCCCAACTACAGTTGGGTGACCAGCTATATCAGGTTGTTTAATCCGATTACCTTGCTTCGGCGACAATTCAATTGTTCAGGTAACCTAGGCACTTGAGTACCAGCTTAAATTGTGTTTGTTGTATACAGCGTATGGTTATTCGAAACTATCAACATTGCTGCGTTGGACTTTCTAACTCTTCCAATGCTGAAGCTACTTTCGTCCAAAACACAAGGATGCAACGATTTTTGAAAACAACCAAAATGTTAGTATTTGTTGGATAGCTCTCGCTGAGTACCATCAGATGAGTACCCATGTGCCAGGGTTTCAGTATTTCTTCCGGATTTTTTCATAATTTTGTAGTTGGCCAAATTAACCACCAGCAGTGTAAGGGTTAAAGGTCTTACTGGACTCTTTGTATTGGTATCTACATTAAGGAAATGTCCCTATACAAGTGTATGATCTGATGTCAAATGATCTGAGGTCAAAAGGGTTGCGAAACATCGTTGAGCAAACCCGCGTGTGAAAATAATAATAATAATAATAATAATAATAATAATAACAATAATAATTATAATAATGATAATAATAATAATAATAATAATAATAATGATAATAATAACAATAATGATAATAATAAAAATAATAATAATAATAAAAATAAAAAATAAAAATGATATTGATAATAAAAATAACAAGTATAATAATAATAATAATAATAATAATAATAATAATAATAATAATAATAATAATGATAATAATGAGGCTTTATTTGGTATTGCACCCTTTCCCCCTGACTATATATGTGTGTGTGTGTGTGTGTGTGTGTGTGTGTGTGTGTGTGTGTAACCACAGTCGCTACCTCCCACTAGTCACAGTCCAAGCAAACGTGTTTGAGTGATCTTATTAAAGACCGTTATGTAACAATACTGCGTAGCCTGGCTAGCTTGGAGCATACTCACTGCTTAACGAGTGTGAGGTATGACATATAGCACACATTCGACCGTAAGACTATACCTAGTTGCACATGCTACACAGGCAACTCGAAAGCGGTCGCGTATGTTCTATACCATATAGCACACAGTATTGCACAGCGTATGTAGAATGTATGACATACTAAACTTCATTGCTACCACACATCCACATGAAGCTGAGATCATGGAAAGTCCAAATATATTGGTTAGACTTTACCAACAATCTGGTAGCGACCAACCCATTGGTTCAATGACTACCTGTCGATCACACAAAATCCTTCTGCATATTCTCCCCAGCTAGACATCCAGCGGTACTTCTTCTCGGGCTCCTACTATAAAGTGGATACGAACATAGTTGACAATAAAATTGTTTCGGCAAGCCATTTGCAACCCTAAGCACTTCCAAATATATGGGTGGGAGAATGAGTAAAGTTAAAACAATACTGCTCAAGGCCATCAGGCTATGTGTTAGTTTGGGCAGATTTCATAACTAAGCTATAAACAACTATAGTGCATGATTATTTTTACCGTGTAAGATAGGGATAGATAATGCGTCAGCCTTACTATACCGAATATGGATGTAATGAGTATTATATTGTATGTTTATTTGCATATGTATATATATATATATATATATATATATATATATATATATATATATATATATATATATATATATATATATATATATATATATATATATATATATATATATATATATATATATGTATATATATATATATATATATATATATATATATATATATATATATATATATATATATATATATATATATATATATATATATATATATATATATATATATATATATATATATATATATATATATATATATATATATATATATATATAT
>OZ012687.1:41514362-41554362 GCA_963942565.1 Maea johnstoni
AAGTTTTCCTGAATTTGAGGGAAAATATTGAATTCAATATTCTAAAATTCTGTACGCAACAGTTTGAATAGGTTGATATGGCCCATTATAACCATGAACATGCATGTACTTATTGAAATAAATGCCTTATAAAAAGTGACTGAATTTAAACTAGAGTGAAAACAATTCATTTATATATTTGAAAATGTCCTTTTAAAGGGTTACTCACAAAATTATTTGGGTGTCCTGATGGGTGATTTTTGAGGAAGTGGGTGTCCAAATGAGGCTGAGATGCCCTGCTGGCCAGCTTAATTATACTCTACTTTAAAATTGTGTGAATGTTTTTAAAAAGGTAGTTTGGTGCTATGACACATTTTGAATAATTGTACCTTTCTCAAAATTGTATGTGAGTTACTTGTTTATAAAGAACTTCATCTGATTTCCATGTACAGCTTAGTCCTTGTCCAAAGCGTTTTGATGCCATATTGAAACTACTAATCGATAATGGACATATACTTTTTTTTCAAAATAGTGTGCACAATGTCTCATTCTAAATATGGAAACTATCAGTTAATACTAAACTTAAAGTTAAGATAACAAACTAGTCCATTTAAAGAATGTTCAAGACATCTATAGGCTTGAACCAGTCAATTTATCAAATATGTGATTCCGTAACGTTACGGAATCACCAACTTTAACCCCCACAAAAACACTGTTTGAAAATATATTTTTCAAAAGTGTGCCCCTCATAGTTAAATTAGTGTTAAAATGCTTTTTTCTATGAAGTTTCATGGTAATGATCCAATCTGAACATTTCCAAAAATTAAAAAAATGCTATTTTTCTGTTACGGAATCACATGTTACGGAATCACAGATCACTGTATTTTAAAATTCATCAAAAACACCCCAAAACATAATATTCAATCCTATATCTCTTGGCACAGTCTTCCCAGGTATAATTGTATCATCTAAAGCAATGTTGAAGATCATAAGATGGTTTTACAAGAAAATATGGTGGTTTTAACATTTTGTTAAATGTTATTGTCCGAAAGGCGTTGAACAAACAAACAAGCACCCTGCAGTAAAATGTTCATAACTTTTTCATAAATGGGAATACAGTAAATCTGACTAAAGATCCAGAAACTTCAGAATTCTAGCTTTCCAAATATGTAAGATACATATTGCTACTATAAAATTTATTTTTTGTCTTAGATGCTAACTTCAACTTGATCGAGCCCATATATATATATATATATATATATATATATATATATATATTTATATATATATATATATATATATATATATATATATATATATATATATATATATATATATATATATATATATATATATATATATATATATATGTATATATCACATGTTACTCAGGGACATCTTTATTTAGATGCCAGGCTATCCTCGCTGAGAGATTCTAAAGGGTTTGAACTGTATAAATGTTGTTGACAAGGGCCTTGTGACTAGTAAAACCTAGTTCACAGTTGTCGTGCCAGGCATGTTTGTATTTGTCTGGTCTGTCTAACACATGCTCACTACATTATATTGACAGCCGCCTACGAGGCTTACGGGTCACGCAACTAGCCTTGTTATTAATAGAGAATGGAAGGAGATTTTTTAGAGGAATATAAACATTTCGTTAGTACCTAGAGGGATGTTTGGTGCTACATGAGAGAAAATAGGTGAGGTGCAAGAATTGGGTTATGTTAATGTTAGATGTAATGAAAAAAATGAAATAATAAAATGATGCTATGAAAAAATAGTTCTAGAACCATTTGAGATTTGATATATATATATATATATATATATATGTATATATATATATATATATATATATATATATATATATATATATATATATATATATATATATATATATATATATATATATCTATATTATAAGAGAGGAGGCCCAATCCTTTGCAACGCATGATCTCCGTTGCCGCGCCTGTTTGCCTAATTCTGAGTTGGCAGTTTGGTGGACGAGTGTATCTAGATGGTTCTTAACGTAAATTAATTTCAAAAAATTAAACAAAAAGGTGCTTTTAATGCTGATTTCTTATCCTCAAGCACGGCCGGGTGTGGTATGACCACCCGGCGATATATAGTACAACCGACATTAAAATTCTGCTTCCACAATGGGGTTGCACTGCACGGACTTTGTTGGTTGTCCGGTGGCAGTAGCACGCACACTGTAGTAGCGTAGCTCACCCGGGTAATCAAAGGGAACCTGGGCATGCACCGAAAGGGTTTCTAAAGGCGGCATGGACACAATGGACAATGCCTGCATCGGCGCTAAGAGCGTACGACCACATCCCTTGGGAAAAAACACAATCAAAGGTTGTGCGTTTAGAGAGAGAGAGAGAGAGAGAGAGAGAGAGAGAGAGAGAGAGAGAGAGAGAGAGAGAGAGAGAGAGAGCATTTGAACAAACCCCACAATTCAGCATACTACGGTGGTGCATAGGTAACATGCATATTTGAGATTACGAAAAATTCGGACTTTTCTATAGTTCCAAAAAATGTTTTCCATACAGCCAGTATATAAGCTACCCGGCTTTAAATAGATACAATTTGAAGGTTATCTTTATCAAAATAAATTGTGATGGAACTAACTGTCTATGTATAATTATAGAACCACCTCATGCCCATACCTCACTTTGGGTATGCTTGGAATTAATCCGTGTTTGAACGAAGATTGTGCCTCCTTTGGAATATGTTTTCCTTCAACAACTATTGAAATAGTATTGTTTTTACATTTCCTTAACAATCATAGCGTAGCAGCTCAAAGAAAAGCCCATTTTTTATTATCTATTTATCATTTTTTGGGGGAGGGGGAGGATATCCACATAAAAGTATCATTTGGAAATAATTTGTGGGTAGAATCATACCAAAATGCTTACTGGCCAACTCATACACATACTTTCTACATTTTTTTCGTATCTGGACTTTATTCACAAAATATTTCATTGATAGCATATACATATATATATACCCGGTATATATATATATATATATATATATATATATATATATATATATATATATATATATATATATATATATATATATATATATATATATATTATATATATATATATATATATATATATATATATATGTATATTTTATATATATATATATATATATATATATATATATATATATATATATATATATATATATATATATATATATATATATATATATATATATATATATTTATATATATATATATATACATATATATATATTTATATATATATATATATATATATATATATATATATATATATATATATATATATATATATATATATATATATATATATATATATATATATATATATATATATATATGATTATATTTAGCACCTAACCTGGGGAACTTAGGTCAATTAATATTCATGTGCAGCTTTAAAACAACATAGGAAGTTACCAACAGACGTGTAAAGAGTACTGAATTCCGCAAATTGGTAAAATAAAGAATATTTCTTTCAATAAATGTTTTAAACTATTTACGATTTTGACAGATTTATATATGAACTGACCACATTTATTCAATCAAATAACTTGCAAATGTTTAGTTGGCCAATTATGCTAAGCAGATTACTGTGTTGCACTTTTATTGAAATTGCATTATTGCCAAGAGAGAATCCAGCGCAGTGAACGATTGCAAGCTTTCTCTCACGACATTCTTCAACTCCAATTAGGTTGGGGTGCGTGATGAGAATGGCAATGGGGGCTAAGGGTATGTAGGTGGTGTTCGCCGTTTACTACGGCACCCGTCACTACGTATCCCTAAGTGGCAGAGGAGAAAGTAAGCAAAGCTACGAATTGTTATATCACAGTTCGTGTAGAATGCATTTGAGTCTACCATTCAAGTGTAAGAGGTTTATACATCTGTGTTTCCTCCTCTAACCTACCCCATTAATAATCTTAGCTTTAAAAAGTTGTAAACGAGTCTGTAAATCATACCGAATGACAAAAATTCATAAATGATATCTTTCAACAGGAAGAACCAAATTAGGACGGGTGTCAATGACATATCGTATGTCATATTTTATATTGATCTTACTAACAGAAAATTGTTTTGAGTAGAAATGATTAGAATTCGTCATGAGTGATATGATAAATGGACACCACCCCACCACCACCTTTCCAATACCGGTTTGACAACTTATCTATCAATGGCATATATGTTTACCAAGCCTCTTGAATTATTGATCCATAGGTAAGGTAGTCCTGAGTGTGTGGTTGCAAGGATATCTGGCTGCCCTGATATTTTTGACGTAAAAGGAAATTTCGTGGTTACCGTCCGTAGGACGGGTACTTTTCTAGTATATTATAAGAGAGGAGGCCCAATCCTTTGCAACGCATGATCTCCGTTGCCGCGCCTGTTTGCCTAATTCTGAGTTGGCAGTTGGGTGGACGAGTGTATCTAGATGGTTCTTAGCGTAAACAAATTTCAAAATGATTTACAAAAAGGTGCTTTTGATGCTGATATCTCAATCTCGAGCGCGGCCGGGTTTGGTATGACCACCCGGCGATAGATGGTACTACCGATATCAAACTTCTGCTTCCACAGTGGGGTTACACTGCACGAACTTTGTTGGTTGTACGGTGGCAGAAGTGCGCTGACTGCAGTAGCGTTAAGCCTACCCGGGTGATTAAATCAAGAGCATGTACAGAACGGGTTGAGGCGCCATGGAGACCCTGGACAATGCCTGCATGAGCGCTTAGGGACAAATCCCATGGGGCAAAACACAAACAAGGGCAGAGTGCTTCGACAGAGATTCGTCGAACAAACCCAGACAGTGCAGCATACTACGGTGGCGCATGAGTAACATGCATATTTGAGCTTAAGAAAAATCTGGACTTTTCTATAGTTCAAAAAATGTTTTTCAGACAACAAGTATATAGGCTACGCGGGCTCAAATAGTAACCATTTGAAAATGATCATTATGAAAAGAACTTGAAAATTGTGACGAAATTTAATGTCTTTATAAACTTAGAACTACCTCAAGCCGTTACCACACTTTTCGGAAAATGAAAGGTCAGTTTGAAAAAAATACAGCCACTAAAATGTTATAAACCCTTTTTATTTAGCAACTTCGATAAACATTTTTATAAAAATCGATGGACCATATACAAGTTTCTATTCATATATATATATATATATATATATATATATATATATATATATATATATATATATATATATATATATATATATATATATATATATACAGTGTATATATATATATATATATATATATATATATATATATATATATATATATATATATATATATGTATACAGAGAGAGAGAGAGAGAGAGAGAGAGAGAGAGAGAGAGAGAGAGAGAGAGAGAGAGAGAGAGAGAGAGAGAGAGAGAGAGATGATATATTACACCATACTTTTAACTTTGAAAATAGTTTTGAGTAGAAATGATTAAGATTATATGTGTCAGTGAAATCATAAATGTCCCATCTTTTATTACAGCCGGTTTAATAACCCATGATCTTATTTATGAAATGGTATATCTATATGCCAAGTTTCTTGAATTATTGATACATAGGTTAGGGTGAGGTGGCCCTCAATGTGTGGTCTTACGGATATCCGAGTGTGTCTACATGGTTTTTAACGTAAACAAATTTCAAAAAGTTAAACAAAAAGGTGCTTTTGATGATGATTTTTAGAACTGCATATCTCCCCGGGAGGTCCGGTGAGGAGAACATGTGCACCTGATCAGGTTGAAATGAAGTTAATAGGCATTTTTTAGCCACCCCAAAATAGCTGCGAACAATGAGGCCCTAACCACAAAACCCACTGGTGTACCTGCGGTTTTATTTGCGAGGGGGTCGAGCCCGACGCAACGAGAACATAAGGCTTAAGTGGAACAAACAGGACAGGGTTTGAATGACGCCGAGGACATACAGACGGCAGTTTAACTTCGACTGTTCTCTTCGCCATTGATAAGGAAGAGGAGAATCTTAGGAGGATGAGATAAAAACAGGATATTCGGGGATAGATGGATAACTTGGATTTCATTGAAGATGGTGGGTTTACATGTAATTTAAAACAGTATTTTGTATTAACCATTGCACTTTCCCAGTTTAGAGAAAATGAAAGGTCAGTTTGATATAAACATTTTAAATTGCAGCTGTTAAAAAGTTAAAAAAAACTTTTTATGTAGGTATTTCAATAAAAAAATAGCAAACTCGATAGATCGAAAACAGGTATCAATGTGAAATAGATAATAATTTGTAACCATCTCTCAGCCCTTCTGCTGTAAAGATGATGTGTGCCACTCCGGGTGGTGGCACCTGAGACTCAAAATAGCAAGCGCTCAGTGCATATACTGTAGAAGGGCTAAGGAACGTGTGTTCAGGTGTGACGAGGGAGAGACAGATAGCGATACAGAGAACGAGAGAGAGGGGAGGGAGAGACAGAGAACGAGACAGAGAACGAGAGAGAAGGGAGGGAGAGAGAGATACAAAGAGAGAGCGGGGGAGGGAGAGAGATACAGAGAGAGAGATACAATGAGAGCGAGAGATAGAGAGATACGAGCGAGAGTGAGGGGCAGGGAGATCGATACAGAGAGAGAGAGATACAACGAGAGAGAGCTACGAGCGAGAGAGGAGGGAGAGAGATACAACGAGAGAGAGATACAGCGAGAGAGATACGGGGGGGAGGGAGAGATACAGAGAGAGAGAGAGAGAGATACAATGAGAGAGAGAGAGAGAGAGAGAGAGAGAGAGAGAGAGAGAGAGAGAGAGAGATACAATGAGAGCGAGAGGGGGAGAGGGACATTCGGACAGACAGACAGACAGACAGATAGATGTAAAAATGACATATGTTACGCCATACTTTCACTTTGAAAATAGTTTTGAGTGGAAATGATTATAGTTAGATATATCAGTGATATCATGAACATACACAGCACTATATTCTTTATTACAGCTGGTATGATAAACCTTGATCTTATTTGTCGATGGTATATCTGTTTCCTCTTGAATTATTGATTACATAGGTTAGGTGACCCTAAATGTGTGGTGTCAGAGATATCTGGGTGCTCTGATATGTCTGTCGTTATAAGATACTTCATGGTTTCTGTCCGCAGGACGGGTACTTTTCTAGTATATATATATATATATACGTCATTTGTCATATAATCCATTGACGTTTTTTGTAGTATATTCCATTGCTGTTATTTGTTATATATTTCTTTGATATCATTTATCATGTACTTTTACCATTGAACGTGTTTTTTTATAGATTCTAGTGCTGTTAGTTGTTATATATTCCATTGGTGCTATATGTTTCTCTTCTTTCATTTCTGGTATTTGTCATCTTCTTCATTCCTCTATATATGCACATTTTGAAGAAGGTTGTTGATGACTTTGTGAACTCCCCCAAGTAAATTCTACCACGTCACAGTTTAGCTTTGATATGGCAAAAATGTGATGATAATGGAAAAAAATGAAATCTAGTAATATCACCCAAGCTCAAACGAAATCGTAACCAATTATGACTAATTTAGGGCCATACTTTATAGATGATATGAAATCCTGTTGCTGAAGACATTTCTAACCTTTTCTAGACCGTACCCCATGTTAACTGGATACATGGTGAAAAAGAAACAGACAAAATCTGCTCTGTTGTCGTTGCCTGCTATGCGGTTTGCCGAAAGGTGTTTGATAACAAGAAAGAGAACACTCAGGGACGCAACTTCAATTTGCACTTACCGTAAGTGAACCACCCGTGCGTGAGATGTCTATTCTGTCTGTCTACTACGTGAAGAAAATCATTCGCTTCACGAACTTTCCCACAGAAAAAACGAAATTTGTCAGAAAATAGACTCGGAGGGAGGGCGTGCATCCTTGCCCTGTCTACCTGAGGGCATTGTCACACCTGCTTCCCGCTAACTAAGACAATTAACACTTCGCAAATAAAAACACGACAAAAAATTGATATTTTATCACGGTGGCTGCTTTCTGGTATGCTAGAACTAACCAGTGTCATTACCCTTGCTCATACAGCACGCCTATGTTAACCCTTCCTATGATGAAGCTTACTTTCGACCAAAGCACTAGGAAGCAAATATTTTTGATAACCATCTAAACCCTGTTATGCTCGTATTCATTGGATAGCTCTCACTGAGTACTCTCAGATGAGTGCCAATGTGCCAGGGTTTCAATCATTTTTCAGGTTTTACCTCATTTTGTATCTGCTAAATTAGCCATAAGCAGCATAAGGGTTGAGAAATATTGGCACGTATAGGTGTTACTATACGCAGTCAGGCGTGTCGGAAAGGTGTCAGTGACTCATGGTTAATCAGTGGTCTTCCCCGGATACTCCAGTATCTATCATTATCGATAAACAGATTGTCTTGTCAGATTCAACTAAAATGTGACAAGGAATGATGATAATCATAATTTCAAAAGCAGCAGAATCATGCCAATCAAACACTTGTTTAGCAGAATCGAGATAGAGATATCCTTTATATATATATATATATATATATATATATATATATATATATATATATATATATATATATATATATATATATATATATATATGTATATATATATGTATATATATATATGTATATATATATGTATATATATATGTATATATATATGTATATATATATATATTATATATATATATATATATATATATATATATATATATATATATATATATATACATATATATATACATATATATATATATATATATATATATATATATATATATATATATATAAATATATATAATTGTTATATATATATATATATATATATATATATATAAATATATATATATATATAATATATATATATATATATATATATATATATATATATATATTATATATTTATATATATATATTATATATATATATATTATATATATATATATATATATATATATATATATATATATATATATATATATATATATATATATATATATGAATATTGTTGAAACTGACTCGTGAGCCTAATTTTGCAAGCTAAAGCAATGTTGTTTATTTCGTTGCTGTTATTTCTTAAAATATTATATTGCTGTTATCTGTTATAAATTCCATTGATGCAATTTGTTATATATTCAACGGGTGTTATCATTCATATATTCCATTACTGTTATTAGTTATATATTCCAACGGTTTCATTTGTTATATTTGTTATATTTTGCCGAATCTACTAAGCCAGCTGCAATGTAAGGGCTTATAGTACAGGAAACAGAAATGGAACAATTTATGTATTCGAACTGATTTAAATCATGTTTCCCAGGGAATATTTTCCGTCTTCACGTACGTCAGATGGCAGGTGTGATACTAGTGATACCTGTCGACATGACGAACTCCATGATCTAAATAATTCCCTGGCGCCTTAGATGAACGATTTTTGCATAACATGAGCAGCTGCCGAGGGTGCACTCTTTTTCCTGGGCGGTTGGTGTATAATATGTTCCACCGGAAACAGATTATCACCATATAAGGTAAATGTGTTTCAAGCCTGCTGAGTTTAGAATGAAGACGATTTTAGGAAACATCTGGCCTAGAATGAATGAAAGAGTTTTCGTCGTAAACAGATTGTTCGCATTTTAGGGAAATGTTTTAAGCCTGCTGAGTTTAAGATGAAGACGGTTTTAGGAAACATCTGGACGGGAATGAATGAAAGAGCTGTCAGCACAGGATGTTCGTGTTTCCTAATCGATAACTGTACACCTGCCTTCACTGGCAATTACTTTGGGTCTACACGAACGCAGACTGGGAGAGTAGTATACGAACGATGGGTCCGTGGAAATATACAGTACCGACATTCAATTCCTGCACTTAATGCGTGGGCAGCCCTCACGACCGATTGTCACCCAGTTTCCTGGGCATGGATGCATTGATGAAATCACAATAAATGTGGCTTTGATTGGAACGTTAAGTCTCTAAGTGGGTCATTGATGTGTTTGGCTTATCTTTTGACATGTTATCAATGGCTGTTTTCACAACCAGGCACTGGAAGACGACCGGTCAACTGGTCCAGAAATTAAATGTTTGTACTGTAGTTACATGCAGGTTCCAAATTAAAGCTTTCCCCTCCTATAACTAAGGTCGAATTCAGTTAATGGTAGATTTTGGTGTTAATTTCTTAAAATTATATTCTTTCCTCTACCCTGCTTTTATTTGACAATTTAGCCTAAACTAGGTATATATTGCCTGAAAGGTCTTCGGATGAGGAACAGATTAAGCATCACAAAGTACCTTACTGCAGTGTGTAAGAATCTAGTGGTAGGAAAACTGAAAAAAAATATCCATATTATTTTCATATGGACTACCACCGGTAGTATAGACCGGGGACCTTCACATTCCAAAAACGTAGAGAAAAGATCAGTAGGGCGGGATGGATATCAGATATTTTCTTATTTATACTTCAGTAAAATTCTAAAATGTTTTTTTGTCGAATATTTGCTGAGAATTTGAAAAAGAGTGCATTTTTCTACTTTAAGACCCTATAACTTCTGTACTTCTATACTTCCTTGAGCATTTCTTTTGAGTGTTGTGTTCGCAAATGTTAACCCGGAGTACTCTCGGATGAGTACCCATGTGCCAGGTATTCATTCATTTTTCAGGGTTTTTGTATCATTTTGTATCATTTTGTATTGGCAAAATTAGCCACCAGCAGCATAAGGGTTAAAACTGAAAGGGCTTGAAATATATGTTCACATGTTCCTATTGATGAATCACTGAGGAGGCGTGTTCATTTTTATGCGTTCAATGGATGTTTTATACATGTAATATCCTTTTCATTAATCAAGATCTTCCAATATTATCAAATGGATGTGTTTTCATTAGTTCACGATCCTCTATTATCAGCAAATGGATGTGTTTTCATAAATCCACGACCTTCTTATATTATCAAATGGATGTGTTTTCATTATTTCACGATCTTCCAATATTAACTAATGGGTGTGTTTTCATTAGTTCACGATCTTCCAATATTAACAAATGGATGTGTTTTCATTAGTTCACGATCTTCCACTATCAACCAATGGATGATTCATCATTTATTCTGTAACATATCAATTTTTGGTTACTTCCAAAGATGCATTTTATTACGAGTATTCATTTTTTTTAAGTTCACGACACACTCACGACCACGTCACGACTCCTGACGAACCCTGACTCATCCTCTGGTATCATTTCGGAGGAGGGTACACATATAAAGTCTTATTCCGCATTAAAATAGGTTTATTTCAAAGGCACGCATTTGAAATACATTATGAATGATGTTGTTTAAATTTGCTTTAACTATCCCTCCTAAATAATTCGAATGCATTTGTTTGTATAAATTTTATCTCGTACGGGAACTATGCTCCAGTGTTGTTCTATCATTCTATATTCTATTATTGGTGCGCTAACCTAAAACAGGTTTTGCTTTCATAATCTCATGATAAAACAGCCTTTGTCTCCATAAGTTCAGCCTAAAGAGTCTATCTGATGTGTTGATTGCATTTTTTATGTCCATATGATATGGTCAATAAATAATACAATTCGTTGATGTTAATGATATCATACATAAACGATTGCGTGCCTCATAACCATATAGCATATATATGTTCGTAAACCAGTATGAAAAGGATAGACTGGTACTTTTATTTAATACAAATCAAATTCATCTCAACAATACCCAATTTAACCCATTCATTCCAGCAGCAGTTTAAAGGACCTGGCTTTTTGGTGATAAATTTTGAGTAGTTATAAAGATCCCAAGATAATTTTGTCCTAGATAGCTGAATCTGAACAGAATAATCTGCTAGATATGCAATCGTCAACGTGTTCGTTATAGACTGATACTGTAAATCACTTAAGTATAGCGGGAACAATAAGATAGCGATAATAGGGCTCTGCCCATATGCGCTAAAATAACATCCCCGTCTTTATAAAATTCTTAATTGAAATTGCTGCTGCTGTTCCCGTTCACCGCTATACTTAGATCACGCTATCCAGGTCAGTACCATAATTGCGCTATATAATGTTCACGCCATATTTGAGTGATTTACAGTAATTGATAGGAAATATTGCATGGGAAATGTGAGTGGTTTTGCTTGTTTTGTTAAGGGAAATATATATACGTAAGTACGCACAGACAATAAACAATTCATCTTACCATTGGCACCTGCCGATCCCTCTGAAGGAAATAATTGCATTTTTATTTAAATTTAGACTGTCCGTGCCATAAAAAAGAAATTTCTTTTTTAGAACAATTATTACAATTTCAGCGACAAATTCTCGAGTGGAAAAGCGTCGATGAGATTTTCACGAGCAGCAAAAATAAAAGCACATTTATTTCAATACAGATTGTCTGTGCAACAAAAAAAATGTTTCTATGTTTAGAACAATTATTGCAATTTCAATAACGAATTCCTGCGTAGAAAAGCGTTGATGAAATTTTCACGAGCAGGTCAAATAAAACTTTTTATTTGATTGTCTGTGCCACAAAACAAGTTTCTATATTTAGAACAATTATTACAATTCAGTTCTCTCGTGGGAAAGCGTTGATGAGGTTTTCATGAGCAGCAAAAATAAGAGCATTTTCTTATTTCAATACAGACTGTTTTTGCCACAAAACAAGTTTCTATGTTTAGAACAATTGTTGAAATTCTTCTAACGAATTCCCGTGTTGGAAAACGTTGATGAGATTTTCACGAGCAGCAAGAATAAAAAGCATTTTATTTCAATACAGACTGTCTGTGTCACAAAAACAAGTTTCTATATTTAGAACAATTATTACAATTTCAATAACAAATTCTCGTGTGGGAAAGCGTTGATGAGATTTTCACGAGCAGAAAAAATGCTGCTATCATTATGGACACATCATAAATATAATTAGCTGTGTATTTACAAGAATAATGCAGCAAGAAAAGTCAAAGCGCCATCGCCAACCATCACGGAAAGTGAACGCTCTGAAGCAAACTCAATCAAAGACTGCAGACGCTAACAATAATTACATAATAACTGGTAACGGAACTTGTCTAAAAGGCTTGAGACAAAGATTGCTGCCATCGTTTGATGCTGGGATAATTCACTTCCACACTTCTGTAATGGCTAATAAGTTTCTTACTGGATTTCGTCAATTTTATTTTCAAATCCTCTTATAAAATGCTTGGACCTGTACTTCTAATTCGTACAGATTGCGAATAAGAGTCACAAGAACTTTTATGTCGTATCATTGAGTGTTTCTCTTTTTGTCATATTCTTTATTTCGTAGCTTTAAACTCCAATATGGCAATGGAGAAGCAATTTAAGAAAAAAATGAAATGAATATTGTTTGTTAAGTTTTTCTTTCTTGCTAACACTGACTGGGATTTATTGGATTACGATACACTGGTTGAATCACATATGTCACTCGGGAAAGGCCCAGCATGCCTTTATAGAAATCAGAGCCCTGAGAATAAACAATCTACTCAGGACCCAAGACCCAAAGAGGTGTGTCATCTCGAGTAAACAAGACGAGAAAAGAAGAATCACTAGGCCCAGGACTTACTGTTGGGTGCCTGAATACACACTCTGTCAGGAACAAAACTCATCAGGGATCTTGTGATTAATCAAAACAATGTTATCCTTTCCGTGACAACGAAAAAGATGACTTCTATGTGAAAGGACTCACATTCCCAGGCTATGAATTTCGCCACATACCGAGACGAGGAAATCCCGGTTATGGAGGGGTGGGAGTACTACAAAAGGCTTCCATAAAAGTAACAAGCTCTGAAATGTACACGTCAGACATTTTTGAGAATATGCTGAATTAGTTCAATAAATTTACCACCACACAATTCTTTGAGGAGTTCTCCACATTTCTTCAAGACAGGATGACAAGCTCTGGTGATCTACTAACTGTAGGAGATCTGAACTTTGACCCTGATAAAAAGAATGACACTGCTACTCGGAAACTGAGAGAGCTAGTTGCTGGAATCATTCAACATCCTGCAGTTTGTGAATACATCCACTCATATGGCTGGGCACACACTTGATGTTATCATGTTTCGAACCACAGACAACTTGATCCAAGAGGTCAAGGTGGGTGATATGATAACAAATCACAACCTACTGTTATGCACTGTCCACCATCAGAAGCCACACCTGGAGGAGAAGAAAATTGTGAGTAGAAATCTTTGATCCATCGACCTGCCCAGCTTTAGGGAAGATATTGTGCGAGGGCTTAGGGTTAATGATGACAGTGAATCTGTTTCAGATCTTCTGAACAGATAGTCATCTTACCAACGTCCTTGACAAGCATGCGCCAATAGAAAGAGAAGTCAGTTGTAGTTCAACCGCCATGGTTCACGGATGAACTACCTCAGGCAAAAAA
Organism: Maea johnstoni; assembly: GCA_963942565.1. Classification (NCBI taxonomy): domain Eukaryota; kingdom Metazoa; phylum Annelida; class Polychaeta; order Spionida; family Magelonidae; genus Maea; species Maea johnstoni. The sequence continues at coordinate 41,528,738 of OZ012687.1, forward strand.
TGAAAGGAGGAAAGCTGAGAGATTGCGGCGAAGGACTGACCTTACCGCTTACAAAGAATGCTCTGTAGATTTCTTTGTGAGACCAGTGCTTTACTTCTAGACAGTAAAGCAACCTACTTCAATGAAAGGATCACAGAATGTGGTAATGACTCTAAAGCTATTTCAAAAATTACAGACAACCTTCTTTTTTGACAAAAAATGACAAAATTGCCAGCATATAGCTCCAGACATCACAGATAGATTTGCAACATATTTCAAAGAAAAAAATGACAAAATCAGAGATAAACTACCTGATTGCTCTGACATCGACCTGGACTTACCCCAGGAGAAGCCTACCACACCTCTTAAGTTTTCTTCAGACCACGACTAGGGAGGAGGTATGGAAGATCATATGTAAATCTCCTTCAAAAAGTTGTACATTGGACCCAATACCCACTTCGATCATCAGGGATGCCAAAAATGAACTGCTTCCAACAATCACAGATATCATTAATGCTTCACTGAGGTCAAGTGAAGTACCTACATCTATGAAATCAGCTATTACTAGTATTACAGTATATGGTATAATAGTACCAGTTCTTAATGAACCAGTTGGTGATCTGGGTGTTGTTTTTGATCCGAATATGAATATGTATGCACATGTATCAAAATATTCAAGTCTGCAAATTACCACCAGCAAAACACTGAAAGAATTTGAAAATTTATTGTAATGGATTTCTCTGCGGAATCACTGATGAGCTACTATGCAGGCTGCAGAAAGTCCCAAAACAATGCCGCTAGAGTGGTTAGTGGCTCCAAAAAGTATGATCACATTACATCAGTTTTAAAAGATCTTCACTAACTGCCCATCAGGAAAAGGATTGAATTCAGGATTCTGCTTTTGATTTTCAAATGCATGCAAGGATGTGCCCCTCTATACTTGATGGAACTGTTAGTCAGACAAGTCAATACAAGGACTCTTAGGTCAAACTCTAAGAATTTATTACGGATACTACACACTAATCTGAAAAGGTTTGGTGACAGAGCATTCTGTGTCTATGCACCACGCTTTCGGAATGAGCTCCCTGACAGTATCAAGGCTGCTGATAGTGTGCAAAACTTCAAGAAACAGCTGTCAACATTGCTTTTTCGAAAGGGATTTATTTGACTATATGGACTATATGAACATCTGTCCACTTACTATTCTTTAAAGCGCTTTTGAACATTATAGGTGGAAAGGGCGCTATATTGAATATCAATTATTATTACTACTAGTATACCCTGATTCGGAGCATGTATCTCGCTATATATCGATTGAATTGTACGTATTGCTAATGATTGTATTGTAGAGTAAGTTTTTCCATAAATTGATCTTTAGGTTCTGTTTAGTCTCAGACAGAGTTGACCTAGATGGCACAGCAAAAGGCATGTGGGGTTCGAAGTGGAATTTCTCTCTCCACCCGAAAACCGACAATGATCAGAGCACAGAAAAATTACCGACTGATCCTAAGCAGGTTCTCAGCCAGGATTTGCACAATGGGTATCTAAAATTGGCAATTGTAAAATTTTGGGGCGTCCTATTTTTCAAGGGGACCACGATATACTCAGATTACAACCATACACATGTATTTACTCAATGAAATAAAAGCATAATATCCATATACAGTGCATTTAGATATACATTGAGGTGAAAATGTCAATGATATGCTTGAAATTGACATTTCTAAGATTTTTTTTGCAAAATATCTCGGATGTCTGAATGGTGATTTTTTAGCATATGGGTGTCTATATGATACCCAGGTGCCCCGCTAGCTAAGACTAAGATTCTGGTAACGGTTTTTGTTACATTTGCTTCAGGATGAAAATAATTATGATAATTGCGTTAACAGTGGTGTATCATGATGATTTTCCTTACATGTAATATTCCAGTGGAATGGTATATGATAGAAATGGCAAACTTTCTTTAAATAATTGAAGTATCTTATGAACTCAGCATACGAGTTTTGTGGAGAGTTAAGACTACGGTTTTCTTCGTATGAAACTTAGATAAATCAGAGGTGGACTAATGTAGCAAAAGAAGAATGCTGCAATGGTATCCTTTCCAATGCTGAGGCTACTTTTTTGAAACCATCTAAACCCTGTCGTGTTGGTATTCATATGATAGCTCCCGCTGAGTACTCTCATATGAGTACCCATAAGCCAGGGCTTCAGTCATTTCTATGTTTTCCATTATTCTGTAGTTCCCAAATTAGCCACCAGGAGTATCAGGTTTATAAATAACCAATGCAAGGAGAAACGTCAAATCCTCACCTTTGCTGGGGGGTTGTCCTCCATTACGCTTCGCAGCTGACGTATCATTTCTTCCATGTCCACATAGCGCCCCCATAGTTACTAGTTACCCTCCATTTATAATCCCTTTTTTGCAAAATTCCTACATTTCTGCACACCGTTCTTCTCAAATATTTCCATTGCCATTCTGCATCTAAGACCATGATCTGGTTTTCCAAGATGTAAGGTATATCCTTACCCTGGGTGTGCTCTGTGTCTCAGATTAGATCCAGGTGGGATTTTAAGGGGTGTAAGTGACGCCCGCGAGGTGGCGCTATCAGCACGCTATTTGTCTTTAGCTACTACTTGTTATGCAGACACCGTTTGCCCCACGTGCGAGATTTAGCTTCTACGAGTATATCAGAACTACAGTGCCGACATTCAGTACCTGCAGTAAATGCATAGACAGCCCGGGCATAATAGACGCCCGATTACCAACCAGTTTCCAGCTAGGCATGGATGCACAGATAATCACACAACTGAACGTAGCTTTGATTTGCAAGCTACGTGGGTTATTCATGTTATCCAAGGGTGTTTGTACAACCAGGCACTGGCAGACGTTCGACTGGAGCAGGGATTAAATATCTGTACTGTAGAGTGTCAAAGAACTTCGGCCTATCTCAAAGAATTACCTGTCTGTTGCTGCCTGACTGACAATCATGATACCACTCTTTTCAAAAGCTTATTTTTCCGCGAAAATTCTAGTTAGAAATAACTCTCAACAACAATACTTAGCAATTGCAAATCGCAGCGGGATGGCCTGGTCGCTATATAAATGTGCGGCGTTGCGGGGGGCAGTCTATGGTCTTTCTGCATCTAAAAGACCCCTTGTAACTATTCGTGAAGAGTAGGGAATATCTCAACCAGACTAGGTTGGCCTGGTGGCTATATAAATGTGCGGCGTTGTGGAGGACTGTCTATGGTTTTTCTGCATCGGAAAGATCCCTTGGAACTATTCGCAAGGAGAAGGGAACTTCTTCCCGGTTCCGTGTTTCTATCTCGTGGCGATATTATCTAAGCTATTGAAAGCGATGTAAAAAAACTCAAACCTTCCTTCCGTCAAATGCATCCTCGTGTTTACCATAATGATATCAAAGCAACAATGTTCCTTTTAAAAATAATTCAATTGTCCTTCAACAACAATAGGTATTGAAATAAGCAGAACTGATCTGTCTTTTGCATGCCACTATCTATTGAAATGAGTACAGTTTTATTCAATATTCCCTACACGGCTATACGCATTTTATTTCGTTTGAAGAAAATGTGCTTTTATCGAGATTTATTTGCCAGAGCATCAAAATCACAAACTCGTATAAACACATATTAGAACAATTACAGGCACAGACTAGTGGGAAATACTATGGAGTTAGAGTATATAGAAGAATCACTACGTCACAGGTCCATTCAACGTATAGCTAATAAATGCAATGTTAGGCAAAGCAAAACAACTAGACAAACTACTAAAAATAGAATATCTACATTACTATATGCCTACTGGTCATTTCGCCTCGTGTGATATATTTTTTCAGGGCGCAATAAAAAGTGATATTGTACACAGGTAAAAGTTGACCTGCCCGTTTTTAGATCCCTCAATATATCGACATTTCACGGCTTTAAAACCCGTAACGGTCCCATTATTTTTATTATGTTTACGGGCCCGTTATAACGGGGCCGTAATGGGCTCGCAACGGGCCCGTAACGGACTGGTAACGGGCCCGTTATAACGAGCCCGTTACGGGCCCGTTTTGACGGCTTCTGAGCCCGTTAAGGTCCTGTTGCGGGCCCATCAATTAATAATAACGGGCCCGTCTGGACCCGTCAATTGTTACCTGTGTACTTACCAAAGAGCCATATTTTTATAATATGATATAGTTATGAATAATGAAGCAAACTTATGAAATCTATGTAATACAGTTAGAGTTTGTTTTCAAGCCGTATGTGATTATGCAATATTGCGTCCTACTAAATAGTATAGTAACTGACCTACTAGTGTCCTATATCTGATTTATTTAGTTTTACGTTGCTTGTAAAGGCTTGCTCGCCTTGCTTCAAATAACCCGTGGATAAGTGTCCCAACGGAAATTGTGGTCCGGATATATCATACTTATGACAATTACTTTGAGAATAAGAATATATTGAATAAAATATACGAAGATTTTTTGTTGATAATGTTGTTATTACTGTATACTCTTCAATTTCTTTTTTCTTAATTTGATTTAGTCCGTATTATTCGACAAAAACTGCTTTTGCCTGCGAGCATAAATGGGTTGAATTTGAGAAATCTTACTCACACAGCATCAACTTGGCTGTGATGCCCTGCAAAATAAAATGGATGTTTTTCCGCAACACCGAGATCAAACTTCCGAGATTTATAGCTTTTACTTACGAAAAAACCTTACACTTGACTAAAGGCATTGTTTAGAAACTGGAGTATTTTGATAAATGGTAATGCAACATTAGACAGTGTTTGTTACACAATTATATTTGTCAATTACTCGAGGATTTCCATGAAACGTTTAAATGTGTGTATGTATGTATGTACGTACGTACGTTCGAATGTATGCATGTATGTGTGTATGTATGTATGTATATATAAGCTTGTAAGTATGTATGTATATATGTTTGTATGTACGTATGTATGTACAGTGCCGATACTTAAATTCTGCACTAAATTCGTGAGCAGCCCGGGCATGATAGGCTACCACACGCCTGATTGCCACCAAATGTCCTGGGCATGCGCATTGATGCATGGATGACCTCAATTTGGAAGGCCAAAGTGAACAAATGCTAAGCATTTATTAATATTAATAAATCATTTATTAATACTAAGAATTCGGTTATTAATATTGATGAATATTTTGTTAATAATGATAAATCATACCACTTATTGATATTAATAAATCATTTATTTATACTACTAGATCACTTATTGATATTAACAAATCATTAATTAATATCAATATATCATATATTAATATCAATGAATGCTCGGATGTCCACTTTGATCTTCCATACCTCACACGTGAAGGTAGCTTTGATTCTCAAGATACGTGGGTCACTGGATTGTTGTACTTGGGTGTTTGTACAACCAGGCACTGGCAGACGTCCGGTCTACTGGTGCAGGAATTAAAGTATGTACTGAATGTAGGTATGCATATCTGTATGTATGTATGACTGTATGCAAGTATGTATGTATGTATGCATGTATGTATGTATGTATGTATGTATGTATGTATGTATGAATGTATGTATGTGTCTCTATTCGACTATAGCAGTCCCAACAAAAATCATACAGTAAAAAGTATATTTGAAATGTCAAAATAAATTCAAAGAACACTTTACTCTATCAAAATGTTTGACACCTTGATTGTTAGCTTTCGATTGAACATTTCTCCTTCGAATATCTCTATAACATTTTTTCCTCAAAAATACTATCGCAAACACAATCCGGCTTTTAGGGCCGCTCACGCAGTCGTGTGTTGTTCAAGGATAATAGCATATTATTTATGGGTGTAACGTGAGTGTAGAGAATGATGGGTAGCAGTTCAAACTGCATCAAGCCAAAGCACCGATCATATGTCTTCCTATCGTGTTAATCATTGTAAAACTCATGCTTTAACGACATACACATAATTTCTCTATAGCCATAAGAGAAAACGCTAAATACACAACATTTCATGTTATAAATAAATATATTTATATATACATATATATATTTATATGTATATATATATATATATATATATATATATATATATATATATATATATATATATATATATATATATATATATATATATATATATATATATATATATATATATATATATATATATATATATAAATATATATATATATATATATATATATATATATATATATATATATATATATATATATATATATATATATATATATATATATATATATATATATATATATATATATACATATATACATATTCATGTTATAAATATATATATATATATATATAAATACATATATATATATATATATGTATATATATATATATATATATATATATATATATATATATATATATATATATATATATATATATATATATATATATATATATAAATATATATATATATATATATATATATATATATATATATATATATATATATATATATATATATATATATATATATATATATATATATATATACATATATACATACATATATATACATATATTTATATATTTATATATATATATATATATATATATATATATATATATATATATATATATATATATATATATATATATATATATATATATATATATATATATATATATATATATATATATATATATTATATATATATATATATATATATATGTATAATGTATCCTAGTATGTATGCTCAAAAGTTAATATATCTGTGTGCTATCGAACCTTCACAAAGTTCTAACACATTGTGTGCAGTTTGAGTTATTGGGAAATTAAACTACATCTCTTTATAAATACTTAAGTATGATTTGCATAGAAGTAACACAGTTACTGCAGTTGGTTTATAATACTGTTTAATTGGGACGGTCTGGCGCGGTCGCTTTAAAATGTGTGGCATTGTTGAGGACTGTGTATTGTACCTTCGCAACTGAAAGACCCCTAAGTACTACGCTTGAATTTCCTCCCGGTACCGAGGTAAATTCTATCTCGTCCTAATATTGCGATATGAACTAAACTGCTGAGATCTACTTGAAAACCAATACCCTCTCATCCCTCAAAGGCAATTGAATAAGAATATTTTTAGCTCTTCCAATGCTGAGGCTACCTTCGTCCAAAGCACAAGTACGCAAATACTTTTGAAAGCCATCTGGACCCTGTCATATTGGTATCCATTGGATAGCTTTCGCTGAGAACTATCAGATGAGTACCCATACGCCGGGTTTCAGTCATTTTCTAGTTGTTTGCATTATTCTTTATTGGCCAAATTAGCCACCGCCAGCATAAGGGTTAATCTATATTTGGATTTTACATGACGAACTATCCCGTACGAACCCTCAAAATCAATTAATTAAATTCGTTTATTTCTGTTTGGAATCTGCATGACAAACATGATAGTGAAAGGAATATCTGCGCACTGTATAAGGTTCTTATTTGAGAGGCATGTGGGAATTGTGCTGGCGTTCTACATTTACACAGCACAGGTAATTTATACGCGGACCTGCCGGAGCCACCCAGGTACGCGGTCGACTAACACGAATTTATAGCCCCTATCGAGACCCACGGGAATTTATACGTGGGAGTGGCGAAATACACACACACGAGATTTAATTGTTTCTTTTACTGAAACGAGACGATCTATCCGGTAAGTCATTTAATATCGGGCTTTTCCGGATGCACTTGGAGGAAACGAATGCGAATGGGAAGACCTTGCGTCTTTGGTTTATATATTTTGGTTTTCTTAGATAAATAAAACAAAAAAAACAAGTGGATATGAAACCTGCCGGTCAACCTGAACAGGCTTGCCTCAGAGAATAGCCCAAAAATCGTGCTCTGCGCATGCTGGCGGTTAGGTTTCTCTGTAATGCAAATGATACAGGAGCCCTAATTGGTCCTTGTTCCCTCGTGACCTTACGGTGATGCCAGATCAGAGGACCCCTGATATGGCCAGGTCTTCACTATTATAGTGCATATCGTAATTGGTCTCTCGCTACATATCCATTATTTTCTTTATCTAACGTTATTTCATTTCACCTGCATAAGGATTTGGAGTGGTGATGTTTCACAACATCTGTGAAATATTTCCCTCTCGGATACTTTCAACACGAGCCTTCAAAAATATACATTAAAACAGCCAGGCCTTATTAACTCTTGGGATGTCGAGTCTAATTTTGTCCAAAGCACAATGTTGCAAAAATACATGCCAGGGTTCCAGTCTTTTTTTTTAATTTTGTCGAAATAATTTTGTTTGTCCAAATTAGCCAGCAGCAGCAAAAAGCTCAATCTTACAAAACAGAGCATACACAGGGAGTTCTGACAATTGGAAGCAACAATGAATTTTGGGGAAAGTTTTCCGGATTTATAGGATAAGCATATCATTATTGATATCAATATCAGAAAGCTATCTTGTTTGGTTGCTTATTTAAATGTGCGGCGTTTTGGGGTGGTGTCTACGAATGCATGATGCACGTAAGAGAACCCTGCTAGCGTACAGTACAGCCATTTAAATCCTGCACCAGTAGACCGGACGTCTGCAGTGCATGGTTGTACAAAAACCCATGGATAACATGACAAAAAATTAGCCAAGCACATCAATGACCCACGTAGCTTGCGAATCAAAAGCTACGTTCAGTTGTGACGTCATCCATCCATTTCTCCATGCCGGGGAAACTTGCTGGCAATCGGGCGCACGGTCGTGTATTATACCCGGTCCGCCCATGCATTTATTAACTATAGCAGTACTATAAAATGCATTGATTATAAAAGTACAGAACGTGCAGAAATTAAATGCCAACACTGTATATGAAAAAGCTATGCGCTTCGAGTCTACATGCTAGCCAGTACATAAAAGCTGTCGAAAGCGAAAACATCTCAGTAGTATGAAAGAGCTGCTCTAAATGCAAGCCACGAGTAGGACTGGTGAGCAACTAAACATAAAGTCCTTTAGTTAAGTGTTCTTGATATCAGACAGCCCAGTCGTACAATTGGCACTTCCTGACTACGACAGTTATCACTCTATTCCGACCTCCTTACGCCAGAGACTTGCATCTTAATGGTTCGTCTCTAGTGGTTAACCCTTCCAATGCTGAGACCACTTTAGTCCAAAGCAAAAAGACACAACGATTTTTGAAAATCATCAAATCCCTGTCGTGTTTTGTTTCATTGGATATCTCTCGTTGAGTACCATGTGCCAGGTCTTTTGCCAAATTAGCCTCCAGCAGCATAATGGTTAATGGTTCGCCTATAGCGGTTAATTTCTGTTCGGATTTTACACGACGAACATACTAGTGAAGATGCTGTTTGTGCACTGTATAAGGTTCTTATTTAAGAGACACGTAGGAATCTTGCTGGCATTCTACATTTACACAGTGCAGGTAATTTATACGCGGACCTGACTAAGACACCCAGGTACGCGGTCCAATTATACGACGGGGCGGATTTATAGTCCCTATCAATACCCACAGTAAATTACACGAGGAAGTACAGATACCTACATGTAAACTATTGAAATCGACGTAAAAACGAATTCCCTCCTACTTGTACAGGCAACTCTGCTTAATCCGGACTGATGTGGACCCTAAATTTCTGTCCGAATTTGGCAAAATCCGGATTATGCGTATAGAAATTGAATGTATAGGAAGGAACAGGGACCTTCCAAAATATCTGTCCGGTTTAGACAAAAATCCGGATTACACATGTCCGGATTAAGCAGAGTTGCCTGTATCAGCCTCAGCACCAATTCATTAAAAAAAGAATAATTTCTGTTTGGACGAACATAATAGTGGAGAGGCTGTCTGCGCACTGTTAACCCTTAAGCTGCTAATTTGGCCAATACAAGATGATGCAAAAAACTGACAAAATACTGAAACCATGGCACATTTGGTACTCAGATGGTACTCATCTGAGCGCACTCAGTGGGAGCTATCAGATAAATAACAACATGACAGGGTTGAGGTTTTTCAAAAATCGTTGCGTCCTTGTGCTTCAATGGACAAAAGTAGCCTCAGCTTTTGAATGGTTAAGGTTCCTAGTTGAGAGACACGCGGGAATTCTGCTACATTTACCCACAGGTAATCTATACGCGGACATGACTGAGACTTCACATGGTCGGGGTCCAATGACACGACCGGGCGAATTTATAGTCCCTATCAAGACCCACGAGAATTTACAAGCGGGAGTAGAGAAATGTACACACACGAGTTTTCATTTGTTTCTTTTACTGAAACCTGGGAGTAGTAGACAGGGAGTGGGCACTGAGAATGCATCATCAAATTTCGCTGCCTCTCACTATGAGTCATAGATAACCTGTGTACCCTGCCTGCTGACCCCATCTCCTTGGCAACCTATCTGGCCTAGATAGGATGACATTCTGTGTACCCAGCCAGCCAGTCAGTCAGTCAGCCAGCCTCTTTCTAAAAAAATCACGTGACCAATACTTCCCCAGGCTACACGGCGTAACCCGAGGCGCACATACCCTAGGTACTAGCATGCTGTGCCTATGGGGTTGCGGATCAAGGGGATGTATTTCTCTGCTGAAACGAGACAATCTATTCGTTAAGTCATTTAGTAACGTAATTCTCCGGATGCACTTGGAGAAAACGAATTCGAAAGGAATGGACCTGGCATGTGTTGTTGAGTGTTATTCATTTCACTTGCATCAGGAAAGATATTAGTTCTTCTGCAATCGTATAACGTTGAATGAATACAATTGTACTCTGTATTTGAGCCAATCCCGTACAAAATGTTTCATGCATGAAAATTTCATACATAACACTTTCATTTTCATGCATGGAAATTTTATATTTTCATGCATGAACATTTCATTTTTATGGTATGAAAATGATATTTCCATGCATGAAAATGAAAATGTCGCCCCTAGCATGAATGTTTCGCCCCAGAAATGGTCATGGGTAGTTGGGCTGTACACAACTTCATGCATGGAATTTTCAGCCATGAAAACTTTTAGGCAAAATTTCATTTTCATACATGAAAATTTCATTTTTCATGCATTTTATGCAAGAAAAAGATTTTTTATCTATCATTTTCATGCACGAAATTCTTATTCCACATTTTTTTCATGCATAAATCTTGGGGTTCTGTTTACGATTGCTAAGCACATCAGAGAGACCACTGCTAACGAGGAAAACCCAATTGCTTCGATTCTACATGCTCGCCGGTACATCTAAAGCTAGGCGCACACAGAGGTCGAAGTGAATATGTTTTTACGCGAAGTTGGAAAAATTTAACTTCGTGTTCACTTCGCAGAAAAAAAAACTTTTTGGAAGCCAATGAACCATACCTAACGAATTCAAAACGTACACAACACAAAGTAAAGGCGCAGATATACGAACGAAACAGATAGATAAAACGAAATATATGCGGAGTGTACATGACCTGTTCTGAAGCTAACAAGAATTCGAAAACACCAACTACGACTAAACAAGAAAAGAATGTAATGGTAATGTGAAGTCTTCGCGCTACTTCGTGTTCTCTTCACGGTCACTTCATGGTCAATCGTCTTCAAAATCTATTCACGCAGTCAACATGAAAGTCTGCGAAGTAAACCAGTAGTACCGCGAAGCTAAAACGTGGTGTATGGGTAGTGGACAAGAATTTCATTTAGGTGAAACTTCGCGGTGAATTTTTGAAATTTTAAAAAAATTCCACGGCGACCCCGAAGTGACCTGAGTGTTATGCGGAAGTGGCCACGAACTGATTCCTGTTGATCGGGAATCCAAGAAGAAATTCCGTGATGTTAACAAGTACTGGATTTTTGCCACTTCGCGTAAAAACATATTCACTCCGGCCTCAGTGAGTGTGTGCGCCTAGCTTTAAGGAAAACTTCTGAGAAGCGTGAATGAGCCGCTCTATATGCAAGCAGCGAGTAGGAGCGGAAAGAATCTAAACATAAAGTCCTTAGTTAAGTGTTCTTGATATCAGATAGCCTCGTACAATGGGCACTTCCTGACTACGACAGTTATCACTCTACTCCGACCTCCTTACGCCAAAGACTTGCATCTTAATGGTTCGCCTATAGTGGTTAACCTTTCCAATACTGAGACTACTTTAGTCCAAAGCAAAAAGACGCAACGATTTTTGAAAATCGTCTAAAAATTGTCATGTTGGTATTCATTGGATAGCTCTCGTTGAGTACTCTCAGATAAGTACCATGTGCCAGGTCTTTTGCATCAGTTTGTATTGGCCAAATTAGCCTCCAGCAGCAAAAGGGTTAAAGGTTCGCCTATAGTGGTTAACCTTTCCAATGCTGAGACTACTTTAGTCCAAAGTACAAGGAGGCAAAGGATTTTTTATAAAAACCATCTAAACCCTATCATGTTGGTATACATTGGATAGCTTTCGCTAATAACTCTCAGACGAGTACCCACGTGCCAGGGTTTCAGTCATTTTTCAGGGTAATTTGCAACATCTTGTATTGGCCACTTTGGCCGCTAGCAGTATAAGGGTTAACCGTTATGCTGCTGGTGGCTAATGTTGGTAATACAAAAGGATGCAAAAAAGCTGAAAATGGATGAAACCATGGCATGTGGTACTCCTATGAGAGTATTTAGCGAGAGCTGTACAATGAATACCAACATGACAGGGTTTAGATGATTTTCAAAGATCTTTGTGCTTTGGACGAAAGTAGCCTCAGCATTGCAAGGATAAAGAAGCCCGGCTCGTAAGGTAAACGGCAAAGGATGCTAATATACCTGTGAGATCAAAATGTAAATTATTGTATTGTATTTTGGCCAAGCCGAAAAGATATGAGAATGCAGATACATAGGATAGCAAAATGAAACAGGAAAATACGCAGGAATAGCATTGGTTTATAGTACTAAATAAGACCAAAAGTATTATAGAGAAAGAGTTCCGTTAATTCGTATGATGTCCTGCAACGCACAATGTTTTGAATTTGGTAACAGCTAAATAATTTGATTTCAAAATTAATGGCAAAAATACACTTTTGACATCTTATGCAAAAGCATATGATTCATTTGCTGATATGTTCGGGAAATGTTAGCTCCTCATTAACGGATTATCCTGGTCACTTTACACATGTACGGCGATGTGAGAAGCTTTCTATGGCACCGTTGCGACAGGCGTTATTGTAGTGTTTTACAAAGTGCGGGGAATTTTACTCACTTCTGCCTTTCAATAATGTCGCGCCATAACCTTAGAAACCATCAAATCGTAGACAGACGAATTAATATGGCTGTATTGGTTTGTAAACACATACCAGGGCTAGATCGTGACTAAGCAATTATTAACCCTTCCAATGCTGAGGTTACTTTCGTCTAAAGCATAGTAACGCAAATCTTTCAAAGGCATCTAAACCCTGTCGTATTGGTATTCGTTAGATCTAAAGATCTCGCTGAGAACTCTCAGATGAGCAACCGATTGTGCCAGGTCTTCAGTCATTTTTCAGGTGTTTGAATCATTTTGTATTGGCCAAATTAACAGCAGAATAAGGCTTAATGAAGGAGAAAAACTGAGTGCCAGGAGAAACCACCGACTCACACTAAGTCACTGGCAACTTCATTACATACTTTATAATGCGGAGGTACATGGGGGATGTAGCAGTATGCGTGCAGGTTGAGGTATTGTGTTATTATTTGTACTTTGTATACTTTTATATCAGAAGATATAGTCAATGAATATACATACATACATTCGGTTGACAGTCTTGTATCCACCGAAGTGCTCACACGACCTTGCTTCCTTCTCTAGCGGAAACGGAAGACGGAAACCATTCCAATCCCCTGAGGGATGTTCCGGAGCAGCTGGCAACATATAGCGCGCAAGCTCTAATTACTACCGCATTTAATGCTAGGTACCCATTTCTCAGCTGGGTAGACTGAGGCAATATAATATAAACTGTCATTCCCAAGGACAGACCAAAGTGCCCAGGCCGGAAATTGAACCAGCGAACTACGAATTACTTCAGTACAGCCATTTAATTCCTGCAACAGTTGACCGGACGCCTGACAGTGCCTGGTTGTACAAACACCAATGAGTGAATAACATGTCAAAAGAATAGGCCAAGAACATCAATGGCCAACGTTAACGTAGCTTGCGAATCAAAGCTACGTTCTGTTGTGAGGTCATCCATGCATCCATCCCTAGTAAACTGGGTGGCAATCGGGAGTGCGGTCGTGAATTATGTCTGGACTGCCCAGGCATCTAGTGCAGGATTAATGTCGGCACTGTAGTCCAACATTATACCACACCTTGGTGTATATGCCATAGTCACGTGACCTGACGGAAAGGAATATTTACGGCCGTTCCAACCAAACAGACATAGTTACCAAGCAATGGGAAACTCATGAAGGTCCAGACCACTCTGCCGAACAATCATATAAAGAATCTGTGCCAATAAGATCAGATAAATGCAGATTATAAGATGTTTTGCGGCAGAGGCGGTAGCCATGGTAAGGTGCGGTTTTGGCTGCTGACTGGGCCGGGCACTGGTATTGCCACAATCACCTACCTCCCGTGATCAGTTCATACAATCAATCAACTGAGCTACTTTGCCCCGCGGGCGATGAAAGTGTTTCAGCCCGCTCGCCTTAGAGTAGGCCTTTTAGTGGCCTTCAACAATGCATTTGTGGAATTGCACCTTAAGTGGCCTCGACTGTAACTTCCTGACGACGAGAGAGAAAGGAGGTAAAAATTGGCGGACAATCTTGGTTTATTAAGGTTTTAGGGTTCGACTTGAACACATACAAATGTTAAAAATGTTGTACATAAATAGAATACTGGTTAGGATTAATTGGTGAGGGATGTTAAAGAATCTAGGAGCAATAGCGTTTGTGAATTTCTTTCAAAATATTGATTTTGGTTAATTATGTGCGCATGCGTGACACCGTTTGTTTACTCCAAGGGTGGAAAAGGTTAAACCAAACATTTAAAAGTCTGCTTTGAATGTTGACGTGAAGGTATTGGGTTAAATTATTTACATACAGCACTCAGTGCACACACGGTCTAAAAGCTTTAGAAATCTAATGTGTCAATTGGATAGCTATATATTCATATTTCTATAATATTTCTGAAAATGAATTACTGTATAGAGTCCAATATTGAACTTCAATAGTTTATTCGTTGTACTATGAAAAGTCGGCACTTACTAGTTGGTGAAATTATTTGAATGATTAGTTTTTGCGAAGTTTTCTAAGGTTCGCACTTCACAGCTAAGGGGCTGACCCCATAGCCAAGTGGTCCCGCAAAATCACCACACAAATTTGTAATTGCGCAAACTACGATATTTATGACATTTCGGGTGTAATGCCTTAGCGATAGCTCATGAGAAAATGCGGTGAAAAGTCCTGGATTGTCCTGAATTGACCAATCAGTCAGTCGGACGTCCAGTACTCGTGCACTGAGAGAAAGAGGTCAGTGCTACGTCATTGTTGATTGTAAATATGACCATGTGCATCACACCATTTGACCAATGGGATACATATAATGACGTCACTCATCAATATATTCCGCGAAATAGAACCGGTGTGGTGGCAGAGATACTATGCGTAGCGGGATCTATGGGTGGAAAGTGTGACCACTGGTCTATAATCAAACCGTGGAAATTGAAATATCGATACGTTATGCCACGATGTTTGTGAAAACGTGGCATACAGTGGTTCAACGAGCGTTTTTACAGGACGTTCCAAAAGTAGTCTATGTACACATTATCTTCAATGACTGAATTTAATCACAAAATATCATACACAATACTAAGCTGGTAAAGACAAAGATACAGACATGTATGATATTTGAAATAAATTACGCATACTATGTGTAATTACGTTATATACAGTACAGACATCTAATTCCTGCACCAGTCGACCGGTCGTCTGTCAGAGCCTGGTTGTGAAAACACCTATTGATAACATTTCAAAAAATAGGCCAAACACATCGATGACCCACGTAGCGTTCGAATCAAAGCTATATTAAGTTGTGAAGTCATCCATGTATCCATGCCCAGGAAACTGGGTGGAAATTGGGCGTGCGGTCGCGTATTATGCCCGGGCATTTAGTGCAGGAATTGAATGTCAGTTCTGTATTATCACATTAGTATTTTTCTTTCCTTTCTCTTATTTTTCACATTACCTTCAATAACTGAATTTAATCACAAAATATCATACACAATACTAAATTGGTAAAGACAAAGATACAGACATGTATGATATTTGAAATGAATTACACATACATTACTTTGTCTAATTACGTTATATATCATCACATTAGTATTTATCTTTCCTTTCTCATTTTTTCCAATGAGTTAGGTACGATATGTATAGATTTCAACTTATTAGTCTTGAACAATCATTGGAAGTGGATCACTGCTATTAAAATAAATGGATTAATTACGGATATTGTATAATCCATATCAGCCTTATGTTTGATAATCCAGGTAACGCACCTGCCTCAAGGATTAACGCTTAGCGCAGGTGAGAAGAGGCAAGTAGCAATATTACTCCTCCTACTACTACCTAATATCACATTAGCACAGCGCTTGCTGGGAGTGGTGTAATCTAGCAGGCCTTACACTATATGGCTATTGTCAACATCCCGGCTACCTTATCAAATAAATGTGATCATTATATAGCATGGATATAAAATAGCAATATACACGTAGTCATCATTTTTGTGCACGCACATTTATGCATGTATGTAATGAATTGTGAATGTATGTATGTATGTATGTATGTATGTTTGTGTATGTGTATGTATGTATGTAATGAATTGTAAATGTATGTATGTATGTATGTATGGATGGATATATGTATGTATGTATGTTTGTATGTATGTATGTATGTACGTATGTATGTATGTATGTATGTATGTATGTGTGTGAGAGAGAGAGAGAGAGAGAGAGAGAGAGAGAGAGAGAGAGATGCAGATATGTATATGTGTGTTAGGTATGTGATCTACCCACAAACTCTTGCAGTGATGATTTTAGTGTAGCTTCTCAGATATGCATCTACTACCATTTATGGATGCTCAGTATGTGATAATCATGTTTGGTGATTGCTTACAAGTAGCAATGTTGTTGTCAACCTTAAGTGTCATGTTCCACTTAAGTTCTCAGTGAGGGGGACGGCTGTCTTTGCAGTAATAGTCTTTAAGTGTCATACTATTAGGACTTAAGACGTCTTTTGCAATTTTGATGAGGTGAAATACGATTTCATTCCTGACATGACTTCACTACAACATACTGATTGCAATATAGTTCGTGTTTTACCCGTAAAGTTCAAGCAAATATTTTACTTCACGTCAAATGCAGGTATCATTAAGCATCCTCCTCAAGGGTCTGTCTCGATTGTTGCGCCAAGCGTAGTTAATTGTGTTTCAAATTACAAACAAATGCCAGAGTTGGGTCATCGGAAAAAAAATAAAAGGAAATTAATAAAACGTTTTGGGGTTAGGGTATAACGTGCTTATCATAACACATAAACAAATAGTTGTTCATTCATATGACGTCTTTATAGAGGTGACCTGCCTCTGTTTTTATGTTTTGTCCGTTTTGCTGAAATGAAATCAAACTATCTCAGCACACAATCGTGTCTACTGATGTACCAACCCCTTGCCCCCCCCCCCCCCCTCTCTCTCTCTCTCTCTCTCTCTCTCTCTCTCTCTCTCTCTCTCTCTCTCTCTCTCTATATATATATATATATATATATATATATATATGTATATATATATATATACATACATACATAAATACATACATACATACATACATACATACATACATACATACATACATACACCATTTGTTATCGAAGTCTTCTATCGTGAATATAATTTTTCATTTTACACCCTCAGACGTGATATGTACACAAAGAAGTGATATGTACACCAAGAAGTGATATGTATACCAAGAAGTGATATGTATACCAAGAAGTGATATGTTCACTAAGAAGTGATATGTACGCCAAGAAGTGATATGTATAGGAAGAAGTGTTGTTACCTGCTGCGTATCTCCTGCGCCGTAGTTTGAGTTTGTCAAGTGCCCCCAGTGACCAGGCCCGCACCCTGTGCTTGAGCCTGTCCCCCAGGCTCTCCGTCCTCCGGGGGGTGGGCGGGGAGCGAAATGTGGGCTTATCATCCCACGACATCCTAACTCAAATCCTCTAGCTTGCTGTATTGGAAAATATATATCCTGTCATCTCTTATTTGCAGTTCACATTGTTGTATTGGAAAATATACATTCTTCCATCTCTTATTTTGGGGTATGTGAGCAAATTGCCAGTGGCTTGGGGTTAGGCTGTGGTTTACGCAAGCTACTCCGGTTTCTTTGCCAGTTACAACTGGCTAGTCACGACTTAACCACAATATGGTAGAAAAAGTGACGAGAAACGAAATTCCAAATTTTACATTGTGCTAATGGGTAGTAATTTACATCCAGATAATCGCAGCATCGGACAAGGGGTTCCCTCCAAGTAGTGCCTTTTCAGCAAGCTGACGTATCATCATATCGTTTCATTGAAATATTCATTGAACTATTCTTCCATATCTTATTTTCAGTTTACATTGTTTTATAGGAAATAATTCATATCCACGTAAACACAATATCAGGCAAGGAAGTCCCTCCAAGTGGTGCCTTTTCTATAAGCTGGCATATCGTCATATAGTATCATAAAAATGTTCTTCCATCCCTCATTTGCAGTTTACATTGTTTCAATATGTAATAACTCAAACACAACATCGTCCCTCCAAGCGGTGCCCATTCTATAAGATGACGTGTCATCCTATAGAATAATCAAAATATTCTTCCGTCTCTTCTTTGCATTGTTTCCATTAATAGGTAATATTCTATATCCAGTTAAACAGATCAGACAAGGGCGTCCATCCAAGTGGTACATTTTCTGCAAGCTGACGTAACATCATATCGTAGTATCATCAAAATATTCGTTCATCTCCTATTTGCAGTTTGTATTGTTTTATTGTGTAATAATTTAGATCCAGGTAAACACAACATCAATCAAATGCGACTCCATCAAAATTGTGCCAGATCATAGCATATCGTATCATCAAAATATTCTTCTATCTCCTATTTGCAGTTTGTATTGTTTTATTGTGTAATAATTTAGATCCAGGTAAACAAAACATCAGTCAATGGCGACTTTATCCAAGTGGTGCCATATGATATCATATCAACAAAATATTCTTCCATCGCTTATTTGCAGTTTACATTGTTTTAATAGGTATTAATATCCAGATGAATACTACATAAGACAAGGACGTCTCTCCATGTTGGCCAGTTCTATAAGATGTAGTAGTATCACATTCCTTGCAAATCGACACAACTCTCGATATGATTGTCTGTTCAAGTGCAGCTCTGTTATTATCTTAATACGTACCCATTCCGTATTCATGTTTTCACTTGTTGTGTTGGCTACTCTTCAAACTGCAATCCGTGATCCCCATATTTTATATCTCATATCTCTCTATACAGCATTTGAAGATCAACAGAAGAACCTGTGTACGTAATCCTTCTTTGTAAAGCTGTTTTATCTTCCAAGCCATGCTCTTTAAAAAGCCACTTTTCTATTGTGTAGGATGATATTTATTATCTGCTATGGGCAGATGTCACATCTTTTAATCTATATCGGTGAGTAATCTTTCATATCAACGCCACATGATAAATGTGTCTATAAAGGTGGCACTATTTCTAGAAGCTGTGATCTCCAAAGACTCACATTGATCAAAGTCAGTGGTCAATTTCTCATCCGGGTCTTGTGGAGAATGGTCATTCTTCAATGTATCCTCCCCTGGTGTAACATTTCCTGATCAATCAATTCTATCTTCAGATCGACTGTATAGCAGATAATATGTCACTGCATGTGGCCCTTGTTTATAGAGCATGTTTTATTTTACCTCAAGGCATGATAATATCATTGCCGAACATTTCCGATCATTGCCGAACATTTCTGATCATTGCCGATCAGTGTCGATAATTCTCGATCATTGCCGATCATGGTCGATCATTGTCAATCATTGCCGATCATTGCCGATCATGGTCGATCATTGCCAATCAGTTTCGATCATTGACGATCATTGCCGATCGTTGCCCTGATGGAAATGGAACTATCAATTCGTTCACTCTGAAATATTAGAGTTTGTGAAATACTTTACGATGGTGGTAATAAAAGCTGGGTCACCATGGCAAAATCGTAGACAGTTTATATTGTACTGTTGTAATGGTCAAATTATCACTGTGCCGGATAATGTTAATCCACTCCGTTCAATATATTGAGAAGGAATTCCAGAGACAGTAGTGCGCAGATATGTTCGTGACCATGGTGCTTGTTCTAAAATGTAAGCTCAGCATATTGATATGGAACGCTGACTCCTATGGGGAAGAATATTTCAGCGGTGGATATTTTACAATGTCTCACTACGTAGCGGGATTTCGAGGTATTAGGGTTTATCAAGACCACATTGGACAAACATCTTTGTGCCAGAAGTGCATGTTCGGAGAGTTTGCTTTCCACCAAGACATAGCCTTGCCATGTTGGTTACATGTAGATTTCACACATTCCGCGCTGTTGATTTCATTTCCAACATACCTAAGTGTAGTTCAGTACAAGTAAACACGTTGGATATTGGAACCACATTGGACAAATGTTTTTCTGTCAATGGTGCCAGTTTTAGAAACTAGGTCAGTATTTCAAGACAAGGCTGTATCTAAATTCCAACCAAACTGTACACAGTTTGTCTCTGTATACATATTTTCTATCGCAAAGTGTAGTAATGTACGAGTTGTCTCGTTGGTTTTATTGGAACCACATTGGACAAATGCCTTTCTGTCACTGGTGCCAATTCCAGAAACTGGG
The DNA here is from genome assembly GCA_963942565.1 of Maea johnstoni. Lineage (NCBI taxonomy): Eukaryota > Metazoa > Annelida > Polychaeta > Spionida > Magelonidae > Maea > Maea johnstoni. The sequence continues at coordinate 41,549,580 of OZ012687.1, forward strand.
TCAGTATTCCAAGATATGGCTGTTTTCAAATTCCGGGTTAACTGCATACAGTTTGTCTATCTATAGATATCTCGCATCGCAAAGTGTAGTTCAGCACACGTTGTCTCGTTGGATATTACAATCATATTGGATAGATGCGTTTTGGACGCTGGTGCCGATTCCAAAAAACTGAAATAGTATTCCAAGACATGTGTAGGTTGTCGTCAGATAACAGCCATACCTTGTCCGAGTTTTACCTTGCAACCACCTATCACCATTGGTTGGTCCCTATTTGGTCTAAATATGGCAGAAGAAATGACAATAATCAAAATTCCATATCCCACACTGGCCATGTTGTATACTGCTCAGCCTCAATGCACTGTATCAACGTGATGACTGAAATATTGTTCCGATCAGACATGTTTTAGCTGCCATGTTGTTTCTGATCTGTTTTAGCATGTCGTGCTATCATAGATAAGTCCATACTATGCTATTTCACAGTGTTTATAATTTCAGTACATTTTCCCCGAGTCGGATTAACATCTCGACGGACACAGATGTGGTTTGCTTTTTCTCTTAATTTCAGCTTAGTCTCTGCAGAGCTGTTTAGATCGTAATCAATTTCACGCTCTGTTGGTTACTTTACGAACGTTTAATACAGTGAAGGCATTTAATTACTGCACAATTCGACCAGTCGTCAGACAGTGACTGGTTGATTGGTTGTCTGGGTGTACCCAGCTGTGCGGTGAATCATTAGTTACGCATACGCATGACCCAAATAGCTACGTAGTGTAATGTAATGTACGTACTACGTAGTAAAGCTACCTTTAGTTGTGACGTCACAGGCGTGCGACCGTTTATATGCCCGGGCGACCGGGTGATGACAATCGGGCGATTCATCAAATGCATTTAACATGCATTGAAACTTCTGAGGTGTTTGGCTTACTCTATTAAGTCTAGCCTAGCACCTTAAGACATACATATATCATCATGATGGTAAGATTCTTTTCCTGCGATACTGATAGTTATGTATGCTTTCCATGCTTTTCATGTTCGCCTTCGTCAGAAACAAATAATTCTTCATTCATTATTTCCAGTTGAAGTATTCGGAGATCTGCCTAGATTGTGGTCACATTACTTTTGGATACTCCTAATTCCTCATAAACTGTTTCCAAGTGACTTATACAGAGATACGTTTAGATCATACATGTACCTTTTCGCATGCGGACACTGGATAATGGCCCTCCTTATTAAGTACATCCTTTCCTAGATTGGCGCATTGGATAGCGATTATCCGTAAGTATAATATTTTCAAGATTGACACAATGGTTATCCTTTGGAATGTAATTCTGAGGTGAAGCAATCTTGTTCAAATTCCTTCAATTATTAGAAAACTTGACATACGTGTTTTTTCAGTGCATAATTCCAAGTTGAAACAATGGATACTGAAATTCCTTGAGATACAGAATCCCTAGGTACACAACACAACTCCACAGGAAACCAAGCATTCCCGATACATTATCTCAGTAAAGTATCCGGAAATCCTGGTTAACTTCCAGCCAGCATGGAAAAACTTAACATGCTTCAGTTCATTGTTCCATAATGAAATACTAGTACTGGATACTGAAATCCGTAAAATCCTGGTCAATTTCCACTCGGTATTGGAATACTTAACATACATGTATGTCAGTACATAATTCCACGTCGAAACACTGGATACTGATAATCCGTTGTTACAGAAATCCTAGTTACATAACTCCATCCCAGTAGAGCATCCTTCATGCATTATCTCAGTAAAGTATTCTGGCATCCTGGTCAAATCCCAGCCTGTATGGGAAAACTTAACATGTGTCAGTGCTAATTCCATAATGAAATACTGGATACTGAAATCACTGAAATCCTTGTCAAATCCGAGCCAGTATTGGAAAACTTAACAAACATGTATGTCACTGCATGGATCCATAGTGAAATGCTGGATACTTAAATCCTTTGGTACAAAATTCCTAGGTGCAGAACTTCCGATTGAGGCAATTAAGCGCACGTTTTTGTTTGCTGCGGCATGCGTGGTGCCTGGCCATACGTCTACCTGAGCAAGCAGCCGCGAGGAGGGGAGGGGAGGAGGAAGAGGAGGAGAAGTAGGAGTGGGAGTGAGGCAGTGTGAAGAATGGTTAGCGGTGCGCAGTGAGGGGCCTGATAATGAGCGGTATGTCGTCAGCTGTAGAGTAGCACCTTCTAGCTCCTGCTGCTGCTGCTGCTACTACTGCTGCCGCTGCTGCTACTACTACTACTGCTGCTGCTGCTGCTGCTGCAGGTATAGATACTCTACTTAAGACGTTCGTACAGGGCTGTACCAATAGTGAGAGCCTGCCCTGATGGCTGTGTTACAGCACAAACGCAGCCGTAGGGGTGATAGATAAAAGAAGTCTCGACTGTCAGATGGATTTGGGTTTATTCGCATAAGTTTCCATTCCATTCCCTGAAAGCTCCAGGGTGACAAGGGTGTGGCACCTTTCATACCACACTGACCAAAAGGATCCCCAATACAGGAGATAATCTAGAAATAGCCAACTAGATATAGCACCCTAGATGGCAGCACCAATACCCAAAAATAACACTAAATGACCATTCATTACAGGCTGAGTGGTCTAAGGTGTTGTCATTGACTGCTCGCTGTCTCTCACCACTGAGGGCCTTCCCTGATGACTGAGTGGTCTAAGACATTGCCACTGACTGCTAGCTGTCTCTCACCACTGAGGGCCTCTACTAATAGTTGAGTGCTCTAAGGCATTACCACTGCATGACTGCTCGCTGTCTCTCACCACTGAAGGCCTGCCCTGATTGCCGATTGGTCTAAGGTATTGTTACCGACTGCAAGCTGTCCCTCACCACTGAGGGCCTGCCCTGATAGCCGAGTGGTCTAAGGCATTGCCACTGACTGATAGCTGTATCATACCACTGCCTGGCTTCGATGCCGGCCCAGGGCATGTGCGAAAGTTGCCAGTGAATTGGGTTTACGAAGCGATTTATACGCCAGGTACTCAACCAGTTACAACTGGCTAGTCGTGTTTTGTGACAGAAAAGGTGACGAAAAATCAAAATGCCAATTCCAAATTCCAATTTTGACTGGTAACAATGCAGAAAGTATGATGATTATCGAAGTTTCAAATCTGACTACTCTGCATTAAATAGTATTGATAGGAGGTTTGAGAGCGCAGGTGTTTTATTACTTTAGCTAATGACTCAATCGTGTCGTCGTCATTGTCTCTAGGTACATGTAGAATGAATGAATGCTTTTTATATTGACAGTACTACTAAATGATATGGATATGAGGTTTGAGAGCGCAGGTGTTTACTGCCTTCCCGTACGAAAAAACTATGTGTTATGCATAATTGAAGAATATGCATAATTTTCGCATAAGTTATGCATAAGTTATGCATAATTTATGGATAAACTATTTTTGCCTTAGGGCATAAATTATCCATAAATTATGCATAATTTATCCATAATCTATCAGCAGATTATGCATATTTTTCGCATAGGATTCACGGAGAGATAGCATTTTATCTGTACTAGATTAAGGGTAATTTTTGTTATCCTATCCACCACCAGGTGTCTCCCACAATCAATTCATAAAATGAAAGAGTACATTCGAACAGATAATGTCAATTTCCAGGTAACATGTTTGTTGTAACCCATATAAACCTTATATATTTAAAAAGCTGATGTTCTGAGGAACATAGTGAATCTAATTTCGACACGCTTTCCCTTAAGATATTTTAAAAAAACTTAATTAAAGAGATGCGCCGAAAAACTGCATCATGACATAGTTAATGAACGGTATCATCTGTCTATCTCTATAAGAAAATGCACACATATTCGCACATACACACATACATACATACATACAATCATATGTGTGTGTGCGCACTCAATCATATCAATCATTAAACTTTTTGTACTAATGAGAAACACAGACAGACGGGTAGATAGATTTTATATACTGAAAGATATACATAAAAATAAATACGTGTCCATTGGTCGTTTAACTTACTGTTTCGTTTACTAAGTTAATTTATGTAATACTGAAGGACGCGCACATGGCCTTTGTTCCGACTTTGTTGTTCCGCACCTGGTGGTAGTAGTAGTAGTAGTAGAAGTAGTAGTAGTAGTAGTAGTAGTAGTAGTAGTAGTAGTAGTAGTAGTAGTAGTAGTAGAAGTAGTAGTAGTAGTAGTAGTAGTAGTAGTAGTAGTAGTAGTAGTAGATGTAGTAGTAGTAGTAGTAGTAGTACTAGTAGTAGTAGTAGTAGTAGTAGTAGTAGTAGTAGTAGTAGCAGCAGAAGTAGTGGTAGTGGTAGTACACGTAGTAGTAGTAGAAGCAGCTGTAGCGAGATGCATACTGGTAACAAAATATTTTGAAAAGATTCGCACATTAGGATTCCATGTTCCGCCCCTGGTAGTAGTAGTAGTAAAATTAGTAGTATTTATCACAGTAGTAGTAGTAGTAGTAGTAGTAGTAGTAGTAGTAGTAGTAGTAGTAGTAGTAGTAGTAGTAGTAGTAGTAGCAGCAGAAGTAGTGGTAGTGGTAGTACACGTAGTAGTAGTAGAAGCAGCAGTAGCGAGATGCATACTGGTAACAAAATATTTTGAAAAGATTCGCACATTAGGATTCCATGTTCCGCCCCTGGTAGTAGTAGTAGTAGTAAAATTAGTAGTATTTATCACAGTAGTAGTAGTAGTAGCAGTAGTAGTAGTAGTAGTAGTAGTAGTAGTAGTAGTAGTAGTAGTAGTAGTAGCAGCAGAAGT
>OZ012687.1:41556940-41579934 GCA_963942565.1 Maea johnstoni
TATATATATATATATATATATATATATATATATATATATATATATATATATATATATATATATATATATATATGTGTGTGTGTGTATGTGTGTGTGAGTTTGTGTGTGTATGGAAAGATGTATGTGTGTTTGTGTATTTGTGTATATAGCATAATATATAACACATCTTCTATAACAAATGTGAAGTTCAATTTACATTAAACACGTTGCTATGTATAGGAAGAAGTGTTGTTACCTGCTGCATATCTCCGCCGTCGTAGTTTGAGTTTGTCAAGTGCCCCCAGTGACCAGGCCCGCACCCTGTGCTTGAGCCTGTCCCCCAGGCTCTCCGTCCTCCGGGGGGTGGGCGGGGAGCGAAATGTGGGCTTATCATCCCACGACATCCTAACTCAAATCCTCTAGCTTGCTGTATTGGAAAATATATATCCTGTCATCTCTTTTTTGCAGTTTACATTGTTGTATTGGAGAATATACATCCTTCCATCTCTTATTTTGGGGTATGTGAGAAAGTTGCCAGTGGCTTGGGGTTAGGCTATAGTTTACCCAAGGTACTCCGGTTTTCTCTGCCAGTTACAACTGGCTAGTCACGACTTAGCCACAATATTGCGGAAAAAGTGACGAGAAACGAAATTCCAAATTCCATCTCTTATTTGCAGTTTACATTGTGTTAATGGGTAGTAATTTACATCCGGGTAATCACAGAATAGGACAAGGGGATCCCTCCGAGTAGTACCTTTTCAGGAAGCTGACGTATCATCATATCGATTCATTGAACTATTCATTGAACTATTCTTCCATCTCTTATTTTCAGTTTACATTGTTTTATGGGTAATAATTCATATCCACGTAAACACAATGTCAGGCAAGAAGTCCCTCCAAGTGGTGCCTTTTCTATAAGCTGGCATATCGTCATATAGTATCATAAAAATGTTCCTCCATCCCTCATTTGCAGTTTACATTGTTTCAATGTGTAATAACTCAAACACAACATCGTCCCTCCAAGCGGTGCCCATTCTATAAGATGACGTGTCATCCTACAGAACCATCAAAATATTCTTCCGTCTTTTCTTTGCATTGTTTCTATTAATAGGTAATATTCTATATCCTTTTAAACAGATCCGACAAGGGCGTCCATCCAAGTGGTACATTTTCTGCAAGCTGACTATCATCATATCGTAGTATCATCAAAATATTCGTCCATCTCCTATTTGCAGTTTGTATTGTTTTATTGTGTAATAATCTACATCCACGTAAACAAAACATCAATCAATGGCGACTCCATCCAAGTGATGCCATATCATAGCATATTGTATCATCAGAATATTCTTCCATCTCTTATTTGCAGTTTACATTATATTAATAGGTGTTAATATTTTAAATTCAGATGAACACTACATAAGACAAGGACGTCTCTCCAAGTTTGCCAGTTCTATAAGATGTAGTAGTATCATATTCCTTGCAAATCGACAAAACTCTCGAAATGATTGTCTGTTCAAGTGCAGCTGTGTTATTATCTGAATACATACCCATTGCGTAGTCATGTTTTCACTTGTTGTGTTGGCTACTCTTCAAACTGCAATCCGTGATCCCCATATTTTATATCTCATATCTCTCTATACAGCATTTGAAGATCAACAACAGAACCTGTGTACGTAATCCTTGTTTGTAAAGCTGTTTTATCATCCAAGTCATGCTCTTTAAAAAGCCACTATTCTGTAGGATGATATTTATTATCTGCTATGGGCAGATGTCACATCTTTTAATCTATATCGGTGAGTAATCTTTCATATCAACGCCATATGATAAATGTGTCTATAAAGGTGGCACTATTTCTAGAAGCTGTGATCCCCAAAGACTCACATTGATCAAAGTCAGTGGTCAATTTCTCATCCGGGTCTTGTGGAGAATGGTCATTCTTCAATGTATCCTCCCCAGGTGTAACATTTCCTGATCAATCAATTCTATCTTCAGATCGACTGTATAGCAGATAATGTGTCACTGCAGGTGGCCCTTGTTTATAAAGCATGTTTTATTTTACCTCGAGGCATGATAACATCATTGCCGAACATTTCCGATCATTGCCGAACATTTCTGATCATTGCCGATAATTCTCGATCATTGCCGATCATGGTCGATCATTGTCGATCGTTGCCCTGATGGAAATGGAACTATCAATTCGTTCACTCTGAAATATTAGAGTTTGTGAAATACTTTACGATGGGGGTACTAAAAGCTGGGTCGCCATGGCAAAATCGTAGACAGTGTCTATTGTACTGTTGTAATGGTCAAATTATCACTGTGCTGGATAATGTTAATCCACTCCGTTCAATATATTGAGAAGGAATTCCAGAGACAGTAGTGCGCAGATATGTTCGTGTCCATAGCGCTTGTTCTAAAATATTGGTTCAGCATATTGATATGGAAAAATGACTCCTATGGGGAAGAAGATTTCAGCGGTGGATATTTTACAATGTCTCACTAAGTAGCAGAATTTCGAGGTATTCGGGATTATCAAGACCACATCGGAGAAACATCCTTGTGCCAGAAGTGCTTGTTCGGAGAGTTTGCTTTCCACCAAGACATACTCTTGCCATGTTGGTTACATGTAGATTTCACACATTCCTCGCTGTTGATTTCATTTCCAACATACCTAAGCGTAGTACAGTACAAGTAAACACGTTGGATATTGGAACCACATTGGACAAATGTTTTTCTGTCAATGGTGCCAGTTTTAGAAACTAGGCCAGTATTTCAAGACATGGCTGTATTTAAATTCCAACCAAACTGTATACAGTTTGTCTCTCTATACATATATTTTATCGCAAAGTGTATTTATGTACGAGTTGTCTCGTTGTTTATTGGAACCACATTGGACAAATGTCTTTCCGTCATTGGTGCCAGTTCCAGAAACTGGGTCAGTATTTCAAATCATGGCTGTATTGAAATTCCAACCAGACTGTATACAGTTTGTCTCTCTATACATATATTATATCGCAAAGTGTAGTTATGTACGAGTTGTCTCGTTGGTTATTTAAACCACATTAGACAAATGTCTTTCTGTCATTGGTGCCAATTCCAGCAAATGGGTCAGTATTTCAAGACATGACTGTATTCAAATTGCAGGTTTACTGTATACAGTTTGTCTATCTATATATATATATATATCTCATCGCAAAGTGCACACGTTGCCTCGTTGGATATTATAATCATATTGGACAAATGTGTTTTGGACGTCGGTGCCGATTCCAAACAACTTGAGGTAGTATTCCAAGACATGTGTAAATTGTCGTCAGATAACAGCCATACCTTGACCGAGTTTTACCTTGCACCACCTATCACCATTGGATGGTCACTATCTGGTCTAAATATGGCAGAAGAAGTGACAATAATCAAAATTCCATATTCCAAATTGGCCATGTTGTGTTCTGCTCAGCCTCAATGCACTGTATCAACGTGATGACTGAAATATTGTTCCGATCACACATGTTTTAGCTGCCATGTTGTTTTTGATCTGTTTTAGCATGTCGTGCTATCATAGATAAGTCCATACTATGCTACTTCACAGTGTTTATAATTTCAGTACATTTTCCCCGAGTCGGAATAACATCTCAACGAACACAGATGTGTTTTGCTTTTTCTCTTAATTTCAGCTTAGTCTCTGAAGAGCTGTTTAGATCGTAATCAATTTCACGCTCTGTTGGTTACTGTGCGAACGTTTAATACAATAGAGGCATTTAATTACTGCACAATTCGACCATTCGTCAAACAGTGACTGGTTGATTGGTTGCCTGGGTGTACCCAGCTGTGCGGTGAATTATTAGTTACGCATAAGCATGACCCAAATAGCTAAGTACAGTGTAATGTAATATACGTACTACGTAGTAAAGCTACCTTGAGTTGTGACGTCACGGGCGTGCGACCGTTTATATGCCCAGGCGACCGGGTGATGACAATCGGGCGATTCATCAAATGCATTTAACATGCATTGAAACCTCTGAGGTGTTTGGCTTACTCTATTAAGTCTTGCCTAGCACCTTAAGACATACATATATCATCATGATGGTAAAATTCTTTTCCTGCGATACTGATAGTTATTTATGCTTTTCATGGTTCGCTTTCGTCAGAAACAAATAATTCTTCATTCATTATTTCAAGGTGAAGTATTCGGAGATCTGCCTAGATTGTGGTCACATTACTTTTGGATACTCCTAATTCCTCATAAACTGTTTCCAAGTGACTTATCCAGAGATACGTTTAGATCATACATGTACCTTTTCGCATGCGGACACTGGATAATGACCCTCCTTATTAAGAACATCCTTTCCTAGATTGGCACATTAGATAGCGATTATTCTTAAGTATATTATTTCCAAGATCGACACAATGGTTATCCTGTAGTATATAATTCCGAGGTGAAGCAATCCTGGTCAAATTCCAACCAGTATTGGAAAACCTAACTTACATGTATTTCAGTGTATACTTCCATAGTGAAACACTGGATACTGAAATGCTTTGGTACACAATTCCTAGTTACATAACTCCATCCCAGTAGAGCATCTTTCGTGCATTTTCTCAGTAAAGTATCACGAAATCCTGGTTAACCTCTAGCCAGTATTGGAAAACTTAACATGTGTCAGTGCTAATTCCATAATGAAATACTGGATACTGAAATCACTGAAATCCTTGTCAAATCCGAGCCAGTATTGGAAAACTTAACAAACATGTATGTCACTGCGTGGATCCATAGTGAAATGCTGGATACTTAAATCCTTTGGTACAAAATTCCTAGGTGCAGAACTTCCGATTGAGGCAATTAAGCGCACGTTTTTGTTTGCTGCGGCATGCGTGGTGCCTGGCTATACGTCTACCTGAGCAAGCAGCCGTGAGGAGGGTAGGGGAGGAGGAGGAGGAGGAGAAGTAGGAGTGGGAGTGAGGCAGTGTGAAGAATGGTTAGCGGTGCGCAGTGAGGGGCCTGATAATGAGCGGTATGTCGTCAGCTGTCGAGTAGCACCTTCTAGCTCCGGATCCTGCTGCTGCTGCTGCTGCCGCTGCTGCTACCACTACTGCTGCCCCATGCTGCTACTGCTGCTGCCGTTATAGATACTCTACTCAGGACGTTCGTACAGGGCTGTACCAATAGTGAGAGCCTGCCCTGATGGCTGTGTTACAGCACAAACGCAGCCGTAGGGGTGATAGATAATAGAAGTCTCGCGTGTAAGATGGATTTGGGTCTATTCGCATAAGTTTCCATTCCATTCCCTGAAAGCTCCAGGGTGACAAGGGTGTGGTACCTTTCATACCACACTGACCAAAAGGATCCCCAATACAGGAGATAATCTACAAATAGCCAACTAGATATAGCACCCTAGATGGCAGCACCAATACCCAAAAATAACACTAAATGACCATTCATTACAGGCTGAGTGGTCTAAGGTGTTGTCATTGACTGCTCGCTGTCTCTCACCACTGAGGGCCTTCCCTGATGACTGAGTGGTCTAAGGCATTGCCACTGACTGCTAGCTGTCTCTCACCACTGAGGGCCTCTACTAATAGTTGAGTGCTCTAAGGCATTACCACTGCATGACTGCTAGCTGTCTCTCACCACTGAAGGCCTGCCCTGATTGCCGATTGGTCGAAGGTATTGTTACCGACTGCTAGCTGTCCCTCCCCACTGAGGGCCTGCCCTGATAGCCGAGTGGTCTAAGGCATTGCCACTGACTGCTAGCTGTGTCATACCACTGCCTGGCTTCGATGCCGGCCCGGGGCATGTGCGAAAGTTGCCAGTGAATTGGGTTTACGAAGTGATTTATACGCCAGGTACTCTACCAGTTACAACTGGCTAGTCGTGTTTTATGGCAGAAAAGGTGACGAGAAATCAAAATGCCAATTCCAAATTCCAATTTTGACTGGTTACAATGCAGAAAGTATGATGATTATCGAAGTTTCAAATCTGACTACTCTTCATTAAATAGTATTGATAGGAGGTTTGAGAGCGCAGGTGTTTTATTACTTTAGCTAATGACTCAATCGTGTCGTCGTCATTGTCTTTAGGTACATGTATAATGAATGAATGCTTTTTATATTGACAGTACTACTAAATGATATGGATACGAGGTTTGAGAGCGCAGGTGTTTACTACTTTAGCTGCCGTGTGACGTCGTCTGTGAGCGACGTTAGATACACACACATACATATATATATATATATATATATATATATATATATATATATATATATATATATATATATATATATATATATATATATATATATATTTATTTATATATATATATATATACCGTATAACCGATATATTTTCCGGGACCTTTATTTCCCGAAAAATGATGATTTCAACTTTTTCCCGTTTTTTTATTTTCCCGGCCCGCACATGGCTGCACTGATACAAAATTTAGCGTTAATGCTACCAAGCGTTTTGGCTCCTGAATGTTTATTGCAGACGAACGTTGGTGTGCAGAATATGTATGTGCAGAACAAAAAAGCCAGTCAATTGAACTTGCAATGCAGGCTCTATAATTTTGCACATTAATAGCACTTAGTGCAACATACCCGCCTGTATAAATACGCCGACCGTTTTGTGGTCAGGTTGATAAACTGTTCATGACGGACAGTGAGTATTACAAACGTGTAGCGGTTTCTGGAAAAGCTAGATACTCTAAACGTACGGCTTTACTACATGTACTCGATCTGAGTACTTCTATTGTTTTTATATATCTTTTTCATAATTATTTATCTATAAGTAAATTCATGTTCATACAGTTTAAATGTCCAATTATTGACAAAAAATCTATTATGCATAACGTAACAAATTCCCACACTACTAGTAGTAGTCCGTGAGCTGATGGGCGAAACCCTCCCCCCCCTGGGGAATTTCGGAGACCTATATTTCCAAAAACCTTATACCCTCAGCTGTTCAGAGCAGCTTGTCTGCACTTATATTGCGGGTACATTTGCCCTGGAGGGCCAATTGAAGGTCGGTACCTCCCTCATTTTAGGGGTGGGGGTGACATTTTAGGGGTGGGGGTGGTATAGACACTTGCAATTATCTGGGGTACTCCAAATTTGCTATGCTGGTCAAGTGATCAACAGGTACAATTACCAAATACCTTTCAGAAGCACCGTATTCCTATCCTTGGAAAAAAATTCAAAAAACGTCACAAAAAATGCCGTTTTTTTGCAGTTTTTTTTAAAGTTTTCACAAACTTTAAGTTTTTAGTGGTCAAATAAGTACAAAACCACCCAATATTATATACCTAAATTACAAGCAACCTCTTATCTGCTTCATAAAACAAAAATGAGCTCCATTGGTTGTTCGAGCGTGATTTTATGGGACTTTCTTTTCCCCTACCCCTATGTTCAAAAAATAACCGAAAATAACTTAAAATGCTGAAAAATATTTTTAAAAATCTAATCTATCTAATCTATATCTAATCTATTTAACACATATTTGGTACTAGAAATAGTTTAAACATGACAAAGACTGATTGGGCTGAAAAGAATGGATTGCCCAGTTGCCCGGGACAACCAAATTTTACCAAAATTTGGTAAAAATCCAGTTTTAGGCTAGAAATCACAGTTTAAATAACAATATGACTACTGAAAAGGTATTTAAAACTAGTATGTGACACTGCAGGTGTTCTACAATTGAAATTAGTCATAGCTGGATACATATCAATTGTTTTATTTCAGTTCACCCCTATTCAGAAGATAATCTAGAAGGCCAAAGGTCCCAAAATGTAGTTTTACTACAATAAATGTAGTAAGTCAATGCCAGTGTGTGATTTTAACACGGTCAGAAGATCAGGATAGACTGCTGTTGGTGCTGAACCTGCATGGGCTTATCAAATTGATAGCCCAGTTGCCTGGGACTACTGAATTTTACCAAAAATTGCTTTAAATCGAAATTTTAGTTTCAGAAGTCAAGTGATTTTGAGAAAGTGACCCTATGTGCTGTATTAAACCTCTTTTGTGACATGATGCTGTTTTCCTGTTGCTTGCATACTTCTTGCTTAATGATTTTGACCATTCGACATATGTGAGGGAGCCCCATTCGTTATCAGAAGGAAAGCATAGGACATTTTTGTGCCACATAGGACAGTGTTCTGCGCCATAAATCGTAACTGTAACTCACAAAGACCAACACACACTGTTGACAGGCAGCATTCAAACAATACTCCATGATTATCAAACACACTCAATAGTTCCTCCAATATGCCTGAATGGGCGCAACAATTGACACCTGTATCCCCCCCCCCCCCGCCCACACACATACTAGCTATTTGTGGTGAACATACAGCCTTTAGGTTGGCATGAAACATTCAAACTACATTGTCTGAATATCAATCTGTATCAAAAGTTGAACTCAGCGCAATCCTCCCAAGAAGCATAACGATGAGTACCTGTGTCCTATCCCTTTTCTGTTTTCCTTAACCCTAAGAGGTTTGGTACCCGTATATAATCCAACCTAATACCAAATCCCTAAGCAGCTGGGTACCTTTATCTTATCCTAGCCATTGACCGGAACCTTTAAAAGTAAATATCATTACCTCGATCATCCCTGCTATACCTGCTGGTATGGGTTTCAGGTCCAAAACCTTATTAGTTTGAGGGTAGAAGGTAGGATGGTATACAGGTAGTCTATTGTTGTATAGGGTTACAAGTAGCAAGGGTCATATGTCCTAAATGAGCTACTTAAGCTATGAGATACAGTTACCTAGCTATTAGTATGATGATACGAGATATAATATCCTATCCTACAGGACCTGAAAAGCTTGAGGGTAATAGCTGGTATGGATATCAAGTATGTAATATGTAAAGTTTTAGGGTAATAGATTGATGAGGTACATAGCTGGTGAGGGAACACGTATCTTACATTTTAGGGCTTAGGATAATAACCAGAATTGCACATAGGTACCCACCTACCACAGATTGAGTGGAATGGATGGGGAATGGATGTTATGGAATACTCATTACTGGTATCAAACATATTAGGGATATTGATAATATGTGGAATGAGAAACAGGTAGCCAGGCTATAGGAGCTCAGGGGTATAGGTTCATAGCTATGAACAGAGTTTACTGGGGCTAAGGGTGGTAGCACAGAAGAGATACATGTATGTACCCAGCCTGTACATTTTTAAAGGTAATTGCTTAGATGAGGCATCGCTTCTAACCTTCTGACCTAGTAGGAATCTGGTCAATTGCTAGGATAATACAGATACCAAGCTGGATATGGATCAGGACAATGGTTTGGATGAGATATATGTACTCAGCTGATAGGAGATGAGTAAAGTAGATGGGATTGAAATAGGTACCCAATCGCTTAATGTTGATACAAACAGAGGTGAAGGGACTCATCGTTATGCTTCTTGGGAGGATTGCGCTGAGTTCAACTTTTGATACAGCTTGATATTCAGACAATGTAGTTTGAATGCTTCATGCCAACCTAAAGGCTGTATTTCCACCACAAATAGCTAGTATGTGTGGGGGAGGGGGGGATACAGGTGTCCATTGTTGCACCCATTCAGGCATATTTTAGGAACTATTGAGTGTGTTTGATAATCAGGTAGTATGGTTTGAATGCTGCCTGTCAACACTGTGTGATGGTCTTTGTGAGTTTCAGTTACGATTTATTGCGCAGAACACTGTCCTATGTGGCACAAAAATGTCCTATGCTTTCCTTCTGGTAATGAATGGGGCTCCTTCACATATGTTGAATGGTCAAAATCATTAAGCAAGAAGTATGCAAGCAACAGGAAAACAGCATCATGTCACAAAAGAGGTTTGATACAGCACATAGGGTCACTTTCTCAAAATTACTTGACTTCTGACACTAAAATTTCGATTTAAAGCAATTTTTGGTAAAATTCAGTAGTCCCAGGCAACTTGGCTATCAATTTGATAAGCCCATGCAGGTTCAGCACCAACAGCACTCTATCCTGATCTTCTGACCGTGTTAAAATCACACACTGGCATTGACTTACTACATTTATTGTAGTAAAACTACATTTTGGGACCTTTGGCCTTCTAGATTATCTTCTGAATAGGGGTGAACTGAAATAAAACAATTGATAATAATAATAATAATAATATTGTCATTTGATATTGCGCCCTTTCCATATAAACATGCTCAAAGGCGCATTACATTCCATTGTCAAAGGATAGATGTTGATATCCACATAGTTAATTGATATATACATCTTTGAACAGATGTGTTTTCAGTTGTCGTTTAAAGATTGCCACACTCCCAGCTGCCCGAATATTATCTGGGAGCTGATTCCATAGTTTTGGGGCACGGGCACTAAACGATCTGTCACCGTAGGTTTTCATGTTGTTTCTTGGCTCGCAGAGTAAGTTCTTGGATGTTGATCTCAGTGTCCGGGGTGGGACATACTCTTTCAGCAATTCCCTCAGGTAAGAAGGTGCAGTTCCGTGCAAACACTTGTACGCCAGTAGCAGAATCTTGAATTCAATTCTCTTCCTGACTGGTAGCCAGTGCAGCTCCTTCAGTACTGGAGTGATGTGGTCATACTTCTTCGTTAGAGTGATCACCCTGGCAGCGTTGTTCTGTACTCTCTGGAGCTTACGTATTAGCTCTTCGGGTATTCCACAGAGAAGTCCATTGCAGTAGTCAAATCTTGAGGTTACCAGGGATATGACAGCACTCTTACTTGATTCTGCAGTCAAGTATTTTCTGATCCTTCCGATGTTTCGCAGGTAATAGTTTGCAGATTTGACTGCCTTTGACACATGTGCTGCCATATTCATGCTCGGATCAAAAACAGAGCCCAGATTGCCGATAGGTATATTGAGAATCTTGACAATCTCACCATTTACTGAGATGCTAGGCACAGATATTTTGGCTCGCTGCTTAGGGGTACCTAGCACAAGGACTTCCGTTTTGTCTGCATTCAGTTTTAGCTTGTTCTGTGACATCCATGTATATATGTCAGTGAGGCAGCCCTCCAGCCTAGCAACTCCTATATCCACAGCTTGTTGAGTGATGGGTTTTATTGCCAGATAGAGCTGTGTGTCGTCTGCATATATGTGAAGCTCTAAACCATGCTTTCTGATAAGTTTTCCAAGGGGTAGGAGGTATATCAGGAACCACAATGGTCCTAACACTGATCCCTGTGGTACGGACCACAGAATGTCCTGTAACTCAGAGAACGACTTGTCAATCTTGATGCGGAGTGTGCGACCTGACAGGTAAGACTTAAACCAAGCAAGTGCTTGGCCCGTAATACCTAGTGTATTTTCCATTCTGCTGAATAGAATATCATGGTCGATGGTGTCGAATGCCGCACTCAGATCTAACATGACCAGTATAACTACTCCATGCTGGTCAATGCTGGTTAGAATGTCATTCTGTACTTTTACTAGGGCAGTCTCAGTGCTGTGACCAGGCTTGTAGGCAGATTGTAAATGTTTGTGCAAGTTGTTCTCAGTCATGTAGTCAGTGAGTCGCCCCGCCACCACCCTTTCCAACAGTTTTGAGATGTAAGAAAGGTTACTGACAGGACGGTAGTTCTTTAGAATATCTGGATCTAGGGTAGATTTCTTAAGTAACGGTGTTACTATAGCCGACTTCATGGATTTCGGTACCTGGCTAGATCTGAGAGAAGAATTTATGATGTTAGTCATTACTGGAAGTAATTCACTTCTACTTTCTTTGATGAGCCAAGTTGGGATTGGATCAAGCATGCAGCTTTTTGCAGGAGACTTGCAAATTATCTTCCATACTTCCTCCTCTGTAGTATTCCGCAGAACATTCATATATGTATCCATGATATGTATCCAGCTATGACTAATTTCAATTGTAGAACACCTGCAGTGTCACATACTAGCTTTAAATACCTTTTCAGTAGTCATATTGTTATTTAAACTGTGATTTCTAGCCTAAAACTGGATTTTTACCAAATTTTGGTAAAATTAGGTTGTCCCGGGCAACTGGGCAATTCATTTTTTTCAGCCCAATCAGTCTTTGTCATGTTTGAACTATTTCTAGTACCAAATATGTGTTAAATGAACATTTAAGATTTTTTTTAAATATTTTCCAGCATTTTAAGCTATTTTTCGGTTATTTTTTGAACATAGGGGTAGGGGAAAAGAAAGTCCCGTAAAATCACGCTCGAACAACCAATGGAGCTCATTGTTGTTTTATTAAGCAGATAAGAGGTTGCTTGTAATTTAGGTATATAATATTGGTGGTTTTTATACTCATTTGACCACTAAAAACTTAAAGTTTGTGAAAACTTAAAAAAAAACGGCATTTTTTGTGACGTTTTTTGATTTTTTTTCCAAGGATAGGAATACGGTGCTTCTGAAAGGTATTTGGTAATTGTACATGTTGATCACTTGATCAGCATAGCAAATCTGGAGTACCCCAGAGAATTGCAAGTGTCTATACCACCCCCACCCCTAAAATGTCACCCCCAACCCTAAAATGAGGGAGGTACCGACCTTCAATTGGCCCTCCAGGGCAAATGTACCCGCGATATAAGTGCAGACAAGCTGATCTGAACAGCTGAGGGTATAAGGTTTTTGGAAATATAGGTCTCCGAAATTCCCCAGGGGGGGGGGGGGGGGGAGGGTTTCGCCCATCAGCTCACGGACTAAAGTATTTGAGTTCAGACTCTGACACATCGTCTGCAATACCATACCAACAAAAATGATTTACTATTACGTTTTTATTTTTCCCGTCTCAAACCCATTAGGTAAATTCGGGAACATTAAGAACACGTTAACAGTATATGTATATATATATATATATATATATATATATATATATATATATATATATATATATATATATATATATATATATATATATATATATATATATATATATATATATATATATATATATATATATATATATATATATATATATATATTAGTTACGCCCTGTTGGATAGTGCAATCCGGGCTGATATCCAACCGAAGTCATCCAAAGTCAGGCGGAGCTTCGTGGGATCTGGATGACTTAGGGTGGATATAGCAGGTCGGATTGCACTTTCCAACAGGGCGTAATGAATTCACCACCTTCTCATTCATTGCGAAGAGAAAATAACAAATACATCTCAAAAAGTAACTTTGGAGGTCAGAACGAGTGGTAACAATGGATTCTGCCGTTCGATATTGAATCTACAAAGTGTGAACGGCTCCAGGTCTAACACCTATTGCCCAATCAGCATATAGAATTACAGCAAAGCAGGTGATATATATATATATATATATATATATATATATATATATATATATATATATATATATATATATATATATATATATATATATATATATATATACATATATATATACTGTATATATATATACTGTATATATATATATATATATATATATATATATATATATATATATATATATATATATATATATATATATATATATATATATATATATATATATATACAGTGCAAAGTAGCACACAGGTAATGGAGAGCGCTGCGAGCTATTATACAACTTATATACATATCATACTCGGAATATATGTGCATAGCTAACTGAAGATATGACAGGCACGAAATGCTTCTCTAAATCGAGAATCTCAGCATTGTCATATTTATCCAAGGACGAACATTTACATTAACTCGCTAAAATCTATGAAAGTCTCGGACCTCTGCCATTGATGCCTCTCAGAGTCCCACCCTCGCCCCCTAACTCCCCCCCCCCTACTTCCACAGCATGGTCAGCAGACGTTTCCCAGGTCCTCGGCTCACATATCCAGCAGCCTTCCCCTCCCAGCATAATGAAAAACAAGCAGCTCTCCACACAATCTAATAGCGACACACCTAGCCAGCACCCCCTCTACCCTTTCCCTACGTGCGTAATATGGCGCTATTAGAAAATTATGTGTTTAAGTTAAAGGTACTTTGTATAAATTTGTGTACGTATGTATATTTGTTTTATGTTTTTGTATGTCATTTCAAACAGAAAATTGAATAAAAATCGCTTTACACACTTGTGTAATTTCAAAATTATAAAAAAAAACTTTCCCTACCCCCACCCCTCCCTGTGTTGTAAGGAGACATTTCACAGGCCCTCAGATCACCTAGCCAATAGCCTTCCCCTCCCAGCATAACGGAGAACAACCACCTCTCCACACACTCCAATACTGACACACATAACCAGCAGCCCCCTTTCCCTACCCCCCCCCCCCCTCCCCGCTTCTGTGCTGTAAGGAGACATTTCAAGGCCCTTAGATCACCTAGCCAATAGCCTTCCCCTCCCAGCATAACGGAGAACAACCAGCTCTCCACACACTCTAATACCGACACACCTAACCAGCAGCCCCCTTTCCCTACCCCCCCTCCCGCTTCTATGCTGTAAGGAGACATTTCACAGGCCCTCAGCTCACCTAGCCAGCAGCTATGGAGAACTATCAGCTCTCCACACAATCTAATAGCCACGCAAATCTGATTTTCGTGACAAGTTTGTGCTAACAAGAATTCAGCAGTGTACTCTGGCTTATAGTAGTTGGTTGCTATCGCAGTGCCGTCCTAGAGGTTAGTATCTTGATCGGTCACAGTGCAAGCTGTGAATATCACACGTGCCACGGCCCTGCCTCGGAGCCGAGTGGTCTAAATGATATCGCAATGCCGTCCTTGGAACTAGTATCTTGATCGTTCACAGTAAGATCTGTGAAGCACACGTGTCACAGGCCTGCCCCAAGAGCTGAGTGGTCTGAATGCTATATAAGCAATATGCAATGCCTTCCTTGAAATTAGTCTTTATATCGTTCGCAGTAGGAGCTGTGGATCTTGCACACGTGTCACGGGCCTTCCCCGACAGCCGAGTGTTCTAAATACTTTAGCAACACCGTGATTGAACGTCTTTTGATTGTTCACATTGTGAGCTGTGAATTACAACTGCCAAGGGTCTGCTCCGACAGCCGAGTTGTCTAAATGATATAGTAATGCCGTCCTTGAAGTTAGTCTCTTGATCGTTCACAGAGATGTGAATCACACGTGCCAGGGGACAGCCCCGAGAGCCGAGTGGTCTAAGTGCTTGTTTTTTGCTCTCTGGTTTTGAATTGACCTTAGAGAATTCCACAGGTTTGCCAATAACTTAGGGACATTCGGGTTTTCCACCGTTTTTTGGGTGTTGTACACTAACTACTGGCTAGTCATGATTTAGCCTTCGTTTTGCAAAAGGGAGTAAAGACGAATGAAGTTCAAATCCGAACTCCAAAGTCAGTTGCTATTTGTATTTCTATGTTTGTTCTCAAAACATTCCTCTTTTCGTAACATACAGTAAGAGCTGTGTTTTATATGTGGTTGTTATCTAAATATTAATAGGCAGTAGACACACGTGAAAATCTGCACTAAAACCTAAAAAACGTCGTCATATAGTAGACTAGTAGTGTGTTTTTCTTTTATTAAATAACTATAGCTCGAGAGCATCCTCAGATGGTAGACTCGAACTTGTGCTCCAATTAAAGATCATCAATTCACTGAGTTTAATCTTTTAACACATTCGTATCTGAAATAAATATAGGGTCTGAAAAATTGTAAAAAAGGTTATCAAATTGAAGGATGAGGAGATGAATAAATTATGCAAAATTAAAATGTTTCCACAGTAAATCCTGGTTAATATGCTATGAATGCCTAGGTTGGATGCGCCTTGAAAAGTATATCTATGCTTAGAAATTACTCTTTACACACACGTTCGTGATTCTTGATGAAAACAGAATCTACCGAGGGGTGCTCAAATGTCGGATATGTCAATCTGATGATGACATTGCTAAAGATGCACATAGTGTTTTTATAATGATCTGATTTTTGACATTCTAAGGATCGCTTTTCTATATGGTGTATATGAAAAGGTTTGCAAAATGATTAATGGAACATACTCTCACAGTCAACAGGCATAGCAACGTATCATATGTAAAAGAGCCTGGCAGATAGGAAAAGGATCTTGGGTACAGAGTGCTAGCCTTTTTGCTGACAGTCCGCTAATTAATGGTGTCTTATGGGTACTGTGGTTGGTTGCAACTATCAGATATGGAATATTACTATATCAAACACCTTGAAGTAATGGTTAAATTAATTGGCAATGTAAGTCGTTTGAAAGCTGACAATTTATATACTCAATTACGCTCATTTCACTGAGAAGGTGTGTATTGCATTTATCAAATATAGATATAGCCATCTGTATTTATGGAAACGTTATTTATATTCGTTCCTTTAAATTTTATAATATTAGGTCAGTTTTTCATATTTTATATTTACACTTTACTTTCACATTTACATAATACAGGTATAACATACATACCTCTAAGTAACTCAGGAAAATGATATACTACTGTTTCAGGATCCTGTTTCACCATATGTACTAGTATTCTATTTTCTGATTTTAACTATTTTCCCAATCAAAGAGGAGTGACTGAGGCTCCTTTAATGCAGGATCTGATTTATGTATGCAATATGACTCTTCCAGCTTGGGTGTCGATTGAATTGTATCGCCTTCACACGCTTGGTATGATACCGCAAATTAAATTTCTTTTAGTCCACCTGCGTCGACTGGTAAATGCATTTCATTCCTTCCTGTTCTCTATTGTATTCAAGATCTGATTTCAAAAGCTCAGTTTCGCTGTTTTTGTCGATCAGGTGCAAATATCTCCATACCGCAATATACAGTCACTTACATCATTCAGAGAATTACCATTGGTGTTCGCACAAATAATCTAATGGTGTGGTTTAAAAGTAGTACACAAAAGTACATTGATATATATATATATATATATATATATATATATATATATATATATATATATATATATATATATATATATATATATATATATATATATATGTGTATGTATGTATGTAATTATGTATGTATGTATGTAAGTATGTATGTATGTATGTATGTATGCATGCACGTATGTATGTATGTATGTATGTAAGTATGTATGTATTGAACGCCTTCATTGGCTAGTACAGTACCATGAGAAAAGAACATTATTTTACTTGGTTTCCAGGCATTAGAGGTACTGCAAAAGCGAATGCTGCTGCCAAGGAAGGCCTATTGAGAAGAGTTACACATATTCCCATTCCTTATGGTGATTTAAAAAAACAGCGATGACCTTTTAAAAGGCAAATAACAATATGAGTGGGATGAAGCAGTCGACAACAAATAACATGAAATTCTTCCTCGGCTGGGTCTGTGGCCTGAAGGTTTCAGAATCATTAGTCGTGAGGAAAGTGCTTTAGCCATTATACGAATTGGTCACAGTCACTTCACTCACTGCTTCCTTTTTAAAAATGAAGATCCTCACCAATGTATAGCCTGTGATTGTCGTTTGACTGTCAAACATATTTTATTTGATTGTGTTGATTTTACTGAATCCTGAAATAAACATTTTAATGTAAAAAGCTTCAAAGAACTTTTTGAGAGTTCCTCCAGACAGCATTTCATCTTATTTACATGAGATAGGTCTGTTTTACAGATTATCAAACATTTTAAGAATTTAGTTTCTTTTGAGACAACCTTGTATTCACTACTTATGATCTGAAATTATTCATTGTTTTGTAAAAGTTTTCATTTGTTTATTGCTTTGTAGTTGTTTTCTACGATAACAAAGGACCATTATTCTGCACATATGTTATGGCACGAAATGGCCTTTGTGTGCCAATGTGCCTTAAGGCAAACATTCATTCATTCACTCATGTGTATGTACATGTATGTATGTATATATGTATGTGCCAAGATGATTGCTTTTGGTTGTTGAGGGATATTTAAAACGAGTCAAGAAAATGATTCAAATATTTGTTTTGGAGTTGTTTTCAAAACAATGTTTACATGGCAAGTTCAATAGATTTTCAAGCATCAAAGAATTGCCCACAATCCCATAGATTGTATAGAATGTTGGACGCAAAAGGCCTTACAAAACTGGCAAATCCAATCTATCTGTTCTGATCTCAAAGTACATATACATAGTAGCCTATTCATTGACTTTCTAGGGAACCGCCGTGGCCTAGCGGTTACGATGCCTGGCTCCCAGGCGTGAGTTCGCAGGTTCGAGTCTCCGCTGGATCCCCAAGTGGGTTGGCCTGGTCGCTATATAAATGTGTGGCGTTGTGGAGGACTGGCTATGGTCCTTCTGCAAGAGAAAGACCCCTTGGAACTATTCGTGAAGAGTAGGGAATTTCTTCCCGGTTCCGGGTTTTTATCGTGATATGTCCTAAGTTGTTGAAAGTGACGTAAAACCCCATTCCTTCCTTCCTTCATTGACTTTCTTCCCCGCGACATTATTTCCAACTCCTCACGCCTGGTTCTGTTGCCCTGGTAGTGCTGATTGTAAATCAAGATACATGGGACGTTAAGTGGCAGTAGATCCGCTGTTAGTGTTCTGGCTGCCATGTAATCCCTAGACTACACACTCACTCACAGCCATACAGTACCCGCATTTAATTCCTGCACTAAATGCGTGGGCAGCCCGGCAATAATACATGACCTCACGCTCAGATTGCCACCAGTTTCTCGCTGGACATGGATGCATTGATGACCTCACGACTGAACGTAGCTTTGATTCTTAAACTAGGAAGGTCATTGATGTGCTTGGTTTATTTTTTGACATGTAATCCATGTGTCTTTGTAGAAGCGGACAGTGACAAACGTGCGACTGGTACTGGAATTAAATGTCTGTACTGTAGCTATCCCACTACCAGGCCATGCGGAATTATGACCGTTACTGATCGCAGGGGGTAAGTGTCGTAGCTGCGATGTAATACCTAGACTACACACTTACTCACAGCCATAGATATCCCACTACCACTTTACCTTGCAGAAATATGACTGTTACTGATGACAGGGGTGTTAGGGTTCTAGCTGCCATGTAATTCCTAGACTATGCATTCACTCACAGCCCTAGATATCCCACCACCAGCCCATGAGGCAATGCAGAATTATGACCGTTACTGAAGGATAGGGTTTATCAAACACAACACTCACTATCGGTACCCAAAAAGAAATCAGTACACAATCACGTAAAAAAGTAGAAAAATAAGATAGCACTTTCCCAAAGAATTTTGAAAATACCGCGCAAGATGCATTTCTAAGTTTAACTGAAAACCTTCCTTTAAACAACTATACATATATACAGATATCTAGGTTAAAATGTGATTATCTCTATCAAATATCTATTCATGTACATGTATATATGTATATATGTATACACTCAATCAGGGATCATCAAATGATATGAAATTATAAATCAATCGATTGTCAAATATCTGTTCTATAAATAATTATGGAAAATATCAACTGTCTAGCCATCAATATGTGAGAGGATTTTTTATCATATAAATAATCTTTAAACGACTGTTTTTCCCCACTTCGATGGTTCCAGCTTCTACCTAAACCAGAAGTATTTGAAGCCTACTCAACAGTCTGGGCAATATCGAGGAGAACACATATTAATATTAGTACAATTAATTCTGAAGCATGTTTGTACTCCTAGAGGCTGTCGACACACCCATAGCCTGATAAGTAGTCACTGCCAAGAGCGAGTAGTTCCCTGTTTTATATTATATCAAATTCGAATGCATCAGTCACACATTTTCATAAATCCATAATAGCAACAAATCTCAAGTGTATCCAAATCTCTGATTTGTTGAGTAAAGGTTTTTTGATTAATTATAGTGACACTAAAAGCTATAAGAACATATTTGAGAGTATTGGGAGATACCTGATTGAATTGCCAATGTGCATACATGCAACAGATGCCAGATATTGCCATTTTATACAACTGTGCCCTTTTATGACACCATGTTTGCCATAGGGTACTTGGCAGTGACTTGGAATTAGGCGGTGGTTTTCGCCGGGCACTCCGGTTTCCTTTACTTCTTACAAGTGGCTAGTCACAAATTAGCCAGAATTGGCACACAACTAAACCCAGGCATGTTGGTATTCATTTGAAAGCTCTTGCTGAGTACATCTAGATGGGTAACCAATATGCCAGTTTCAATCATTTTCAGTTTTTTTGCATCATTTGTATTGGCCAAATTAGCCACCAACACCATTAGCCTTAACCAAAAGCAATATCGCTAAAACTGTTTTATGTTGGGCCAAATCCCTTGTTTAGTATGACGTCTCGCAATATGTCTATGTCATCGTGACAATGCAACGAAAGCTCTTGCTCTAAGATTAATTGAATGTTCCAATGCGTCCTTATTCATATGACTATCTTTTGTTTTGCCTCTCTCTTTTTTATGCGCAAAGTGAGCCTAAATCTGCATAGTGTAATTGTTTCTGAAAGTCTTGCATTAAGAGGATGCTAACACAATATGTTATTAATTGTCCACTCTTTTTTGTCTGTGTTGATTTGCTATGGAAGAGACCTATAGAACAGTGCTAATGTGTGTGGCATTTCTACTGTATACTTATGTAATCCAAATTATCTTACAACAAGACGGTCACGTATTTCAATTGTTAAACAGTGATGAGTTGGTTACTTATCATGCGTGGAGATGTTTTCTTCTTTTATATGACTGTAAAATGTGTGAAATAATATTACAATAAAATAGAGTAAGGTATGCCATTGTAAGGTACGTATAATAATGATGCCCAATAGTTCAACCAATAATAGGTTAGAAAACCAAACAAACTTGTGTTCAGCCAATTTAAAACGGGTCTACATTGATCAAGAATCCTAAGTTTGCCTGTATAATATTAAATATATATTTGCGTACTAAAATAAGACATTTCCCATTCGTTCAATTGCCACAGTACTTTACTTACCGGCAAGTTCCAAAGCAGGTGTTTGGTTGAAAGATGAGGATTTTATTTAGACAAAAAATCAGCGTTTTTGATATAATATGGGTGTCCTTTATTGGCAAAAAGTTACCTTTTTGGCATTCGAACGAGCGTGCGTGCCTATTTAGTATCCAAGTACCCCATGGACTACCATAATCGAGTGATATTGTCAAGGGCAAGCATGCAACATATCCATGTCATGATAATGGGGTGTCCGTTTAGTAACAGCATGATATATTTATCTTCACGTATATCCCTGTAACTCTTTCCCTATCATATCAAAGGTTGGGAGTGTAGTATGACCAAGAACGTACAGTGAAGACATTTAATCCCTGCACCGGTCCATCGAACGCCTCGTAGTGACTGGTTGTACATACGCATTGCATAACAAATAAAAATAAAAATAATGCAGGCATATCAATGACAAACGTAACTGTGTATTTAAGTACGTTCGACTTCACATATAATGGTTCTACACTAAGCTCTATTGAGACCCAATTCTTAACAAATAATGGTCAGAAAAATCTTACATTTACATTATTTTCTCTCATACACACACTTTCTATTTTATTAATGGTGTGTAATTATTATCCGCATTAATTAGGCTATCTTAGGTAATTATAGATGGTTCACTCAGTTAATCTTTAGCACCTTCTGAGTAGTGCTCACTGCGGCCAAAAACAGCCTAACAATTATGATGAAATCTTTCAGGCAAAAGCATAGCTAGGAAAATATTTGAAAGAGAAATGCTAATCTGAACATCACCAACAGGTCTTCTTCAAATGTTTGGTAAAATCATTTTCAATTCCAAAGTTATTGTAAAAAGTGTCACATATCCAAACGACAATTTCTGGAGGAAGTCTCAAGCATTAACCATTCCAATGCTGAGGCTACTTTCCTCGAAAGCACACGATTTTTGAAAACCATATAAACCCTGTCTTGTTGGTATTCATTGGATATCCCTCGCTGAGTACTTTCAGATGAGTACCCATGTGGCATGATTTCAGTCATCTTTCAGTTGTTTGCACCATGTTAATGGCCAAATTAGCAATCAGCAGCATAAGGGCTAAGCCTTCAGTGTTGCATGGATATGATAGTAGAACAAAAAATAATTCTTCATTACATGAATACAGTATATGTGATCATTATGTTACCACACACTTCACTCTTTCACATCTACATGATATACCAACTACTTATAATATTGTCGTCAATTTTTTCCATTTTCTTAATGGCATGTACTTATTATCCACATTTCGTGGGCTTTCCTAAGGTGACGATAGATACTGTAGAATAAGAAAATAATCCGGGGTGCAAATATACCAAATTTGACCAAAAATGACCTTTCCGAATTTAATTTTACCAAACAGTCAGTTCACATATGACACGTGGGGGCAGATTTTAATCTTAATTAAACTATACTGATATTTACTAATTCGGTTAATTTGGATTAATTACATGCTCGGAATCATTTCCTATTTCACAGTAGTTCACTCATTTAATCTCTAGCATCCTCTGAATATAATAGTTGGTACTTAAGCCGTCAGTGTTGCATGCTCTTGTGTTATGTAGCATGTTCTGTCATGAAAACAAGCCCTCAGCACAGAGAGAGGGCTCAAGGCTCAGGGAAAAGCCATTTTGTAACTGACACCTCAGGTAATCATGTCAAGCGTGTAGGCGTACGTGGTAATACATCAAAGAAATGGACGTGAAACTAACACATTCCACGATAATAAAGTAGGGACTAAACATAGTATACTAAGTAATGGTATTACATGTACGTCCTACAGGTTTTCATCACGTTACTTCTCGATTCGTTTACAGTGAGGCATGCAAATATGACAAAGTCTCTGAGTTGTAAACAATATCAGTACGTGTTCTTCTAGTGCTTGCAGGAAAGTCTTTGTTAACAAGTATTTTGTAAAAGTTGACGCAGTACATAGGGTTCACAACTCCGCAATAGATAATGATAAGTTGATATCAAATTAAATGCCTTACATCGAGATAGGAAATCGTTTAAATACAACTGATATTAGAATGGGAGTTTTTATCTGTTAAGGAATGTTGTTTTCCAAATGTAGTGTGAGAGGGATAAGTGCAAATCTATCAAACACAGTAAATGAACAAATTTCTGAACCATGCATTTTTTCAGCCAGCCACTTATGGTGACTAGAGACTGCGCAGGCAGCGGAGAGT